>CM056053.1:482022114-482433033 GCA_029574335.1 Rana kukunoris
GGTGACACTCAAAAAAATCTGTCTTCTATGAACTGGACTAAAGTCTGACGCAGAAGACGCTCTGATAAACCGATGTACTAGCGGTTTTTCTTCCCTTTGTGCTCTAAGACGGAAATCCGGCTTTACTTGTCTAATTCTGTATTTCCAAGTTTCTTACTTGATGATAGTTCAGACTATGAAAAGTATGGTTTGAATCTAACTACCAAACCCAAGTGTAAGGTTTTATCAATACGATGCTCGATCCGGTCTGACACTTTTCTTGTGAAGCAACCGCTTATCTCTGTGCATCACTTGTTTGCACATCCCTATTCTCACCAAGAACTTGACAATTGCTATCGGACACATCATTAACTGAACTAGACAACATTTCTTGTCTAGCAGATACAATCAATCACTTTTGAAATTATGTTTATGGCTAGTTGTTCAACTATCTTTGCCTCATAGTCTCCCAAAAATGTTTTAGTATTTGTTTCTTTGAAACCATCGAACACAAATTCTCAATATTCTTCATTCCTTTCAAGACATTTGGAAAAAGCATCCATTAAATTAGTACATTTAGCCTCTGACCACTTCACTGATGAAGGTTTCACAAACGTTCAGAGGGCTCACCTGCCCATTACAGATTCAACACTTTGAAAAATAGATTTTACTTCCCGAGGAATCTCGGTAGTCAAGTCCAAAGTATTATCCTGCGTTCTTGCTCTGACAGAACACTTTCCAAAGACTGGGTTTCACAGAATTGACATTACCTTTTATTTTCAAATCCGATTTCATTAACATTAAAATTAACACACTGCTCTTCAACATGCAAATAATTTCACAGAGGCAAAAATAGCTTCAGTCTGGGTGCATATTTCTTGCAATTCAGATTCCTCAATGACCCCGCTCTGCTGATCATCAATTATGAGAAAGTCATGAATATATCCTGCCTTACTACATTCACAAGGCTCGGTGGATATTGGACACACTTTTTCTACATCATTTAGTGCAGTGTCAGAATTACGTTTTTCGGCTTTGGTTCCATCAAGCAACTGACTGAGAACTGAAGATGTGCAAACCCCTACTTCCTGCACTTCAGCCACTTCATTTGCCCTGAAGCGGTCAGGGATTTCACTTTCAACATTACTTCCATAAAGTTCAGCTTCATTTTCCATAAAGTCCTTCAGATTTAGCTTTCTAAGAATTGCCTCCTCATCGTAGTTATCTTCCACACATTCTTGATTATTTGTTAGTCCATTCTGAGTGTTGGCTGTTTCCGTAGGACAATCATCAACTTTAACATCTTCATGTTCCGTTTCTGCTTTGGTTAATCTTGATGACACCAGGAACTCCTAACTTGGCAGAGTAGGCCCAAAGAAATTAACAGTGATCCATACAGCCCTGGCACACCATCTCATGAAACTCTCAATGTGCTCCGATGGAACTGCCCCTAGGTGCCGACCATGAAACCAGTCCTCACACACCACACACTGGATCATTTCATCTGGGGTCTCATCCTCAGGATCGGGGTACGGTCTCTTACATGTGCAGTACAGGCCAAAGAAATTGTCATTGTAATTATTAGCCAGGTTTTTCTTCTCTTTATCCGGATATAAACTTGCACTCCAGCTGTTTAAATTTGGCATTTCCACAATCGCAGCGAAAGTTCCTCTTGGTGGAGAGCTCAAACAGGTCGTGGCCTTCATGACACTTGTATGTACAGGCCAGACATAGCCCAGCAGGTTCCTCTTTATCCGGGGTGCAGGTACTGCAGGCATACAGCGCTTGTCTCTTCACACAACCCAGGGGGTAGGAGCACTTTTCGGAATCGCTCCCCACCAGCACAGCAGACGCCTCACCCTGCAGGGCGTCATCCTCCTCCTTCACTGCCATTTCCACCTTTACTTCCTCCTTCACTTCCTCCTCTTCATCTTCTGCACCACTTTCAATTTCTACAAAGCTCTTCGCTGTCAGAATCATCACATGGTAGAAGATGGAAATCCTCAAGCCTGGCCTCATTTTCTTCATTTTCTCTGTTGGTGAAAGAGCCGGAACAGAGAACAACTGCTTCAGACATTAGGTCACTTTTCTGATTTTCAGCATGAGCCTTTGTACAACTAAAAGATTCTTGATTTGAACCATCATCTTGACAGACAAATTTTCCAGAGCGGAGTCCCAGCAACTCATCCATAACCCCTATCTTGGAGTCATTTGCATCAGGCTGGCTGGTGTTGGACTGTGATTGCTTAATCTTTCCTGAGCAGAGATCTAATAGTTCGCCCATTATTTGCATCCAAAGCATTTTCATCCATATTGTCCATCACAAGTCTTTGCTTGGCAGAGCTGTACTTGCTCCTGTTGCGACCAACATTTAGAAAACCATGAGCATGCGTGACAACAATCTCTTAGTTGTAATCCTCATCACTCCAAAGTAAGCTTTCCATGCAAGAATCGCTGAGCGTCTCCTCATCACTTAGTCTTGTATATGGACGGCATCCATGATCGCTGCTTTTACCCGAACACGGGGGCCTTATAATCACTGTTGAGCTTTGAAGGTTGTAATTTCTTTGGTGAGAGCTCCTTAGAAACCTCTATGTTCTCTTAACTACCAGACAGCTCTGACTTTGCCTTCTTTTTCTTCTTTTTTTTTCTTTGACTTCAGACTCAAGAAATCTTTGATCTTTTCTCTTACTTTTTCTTTAACACTTTCAGACAGCTTGTCTGGCTTGCGATGAGACTTCTGGATTAAGTTCTCCTTGCTTTTGTCTTTTAGGGCAGGTCGGTGGGAATTTGAACTGTTTGTGGTGCGTTTTCTCTTTGAGCTTTGCTGACTGGCCTTTTCGTGAGCTAAAGAGCCTCTTGTCTGCATATGCCTCGTGACAGGACTCTGATCCTGCTCTGACCTGTCAACACCATGGAAATACTTCATATGGTAATGCAGCAATTTGGCTTTGCAAAAAGATCTGGAGCAATCCATTTTCTTGCCCTTAAACTTGTTGGGTTCCAGTTCCAAGGTAACAGCTTTGGTAGCTGGATCATCAATTTCCTTCAAAGTATTTGCTAAAGGTTCTCTACTGTATTTAGCAGAACTGTCAGACCGTCGATTCAGCTTCATAGGAGCTGCTACTGCGGGGACAGCCGGGACCTCCTCAGCATCTTCTTGTACATGGAGGGTCTTTCTCTTCTGGTTTGGTCTCATCTGGTTGACCTCTGGAACGCCATTCACAACATTGGATTCAACAGGCTGTACAGACTCTTTTACTACTAATGGCGGCTCCTTTACTTCGGGAGTTTCAGGCTCTGCCAGGGCACACTCCTCTGGCTCCACTTCTTGTTCCTCTGGTGAAGTACTACACTCCTGTGACGATTCTATAGCATTATGGTCCTCTGGATTCTCAATCAGAGAGGGCTTGCTATCCTTTTCCTCTGTTCTCTCAAATTGTTTTACGATGGTCTCCAATTTCTGCTGGTGTTTCTGTTCCCAACCTGCCATTCTCTCTTGGTGAGCCTGTTGTTGAGCTTCAAACTCTGCTGCAAACTTGCAATGGTCTGCTGTTGATTTGCATTTGCTTGATGTTGATTTGCATTTGCTATAACCAGCTGTTTTAGCATCTCCTCCATTTTGGGTTTACTTTAATTGCCCACGGCACTCCACCATGTGTGAGGGATTAGCTCGGTAGCGGGTGTGTGTGTGACCCCCTGGGTGGTTTCACTACACGCTGAACAGTAAAAGCCAGTTGAGGATGGTTGAAAACAAATAATATGGTTTATTTTTCCATATTGCTGGATACAAGTGCAAGCATCAAAACAGCATAAACAAAACAAAACATAAAATAAACCCTTGCCACTTGGGGCGTCTACCTTCCCAACACAGGAACCTACCTATGGAGTCTGGCACAGCCTACTGCTGGGCAGACACTGCTGGTCACTCAGCAGAAAACAACAAAAAAGTCTCTTTGATATTTATCACACAGAAATATCCATCAGCACCTCACCTCTTCAGTAGAGTTTGTGACTGCTCCTTAACTCACAAAGCCTCAGGATGCAGCAATCAGTCGTCATCCTTAGGCTATCTTTATAGGGGCTTTAATTGCTTAATTCTGAACAGCTGAAGCCTTCCAAGGCCCTAAAGCTCTCTGGCCATTTTCTGCAGCCGACGCCCAATAGTAATTGGTGTATTGTCTAAACAAGGCAGAAAAGTTCCTTCAGTCTGTGACAACACACACAGATTTACCTGACTTCCTGTCACACTGTGAAGACCTGCTCGGCTGAGGTTCTTTCTGGCTCTTGGATGACTACCTGATCCTGTTACTGAACTCTGGCTATGTTTTGACTACGCTTACTCTGTTTTCCCTTTTATTATTAAACAAGTGTCATTTAACTGTACTTCTGTTTCAGTCTGATTCATGGTTTTTAAAGGTAGGCGAAGGCCATGAATTCAGAAGATGCAGCCAATCCATTTGTTGATAATATTTTTTCCAGATTGGATGACCTGGATCTCTGCATGGATCAGTTTTCCATGGCGTTAGACGCTCTTGAGTCGCACAGCTCATCTGGAATCTCCCACTGTGGCCGTTCCGGAACCTGTGTTGCAGGCCGACCCTGCTGTTGCTCCAGTCTCTGTGCAGGCACTCGCCTCGAGTATTACCTCTATAAGAGGTATGTCTGGTTCCGCTCTGCTTCCCCAGCGATTTGGGGGAGATCCAGTTCAGTGCAGAGGGTTTCTCAACCAGGTTGAGACATACTTTGAGATGCTGCCCCAGGCATTTCCCACAGACAGAAGCAAAGTAGGTTTCGGGATGTCTTTGCTTTCTGACAGAGCCTTGCCCTGGGCAAACCCTCTATGGGAGACCCAAAAACCCATGGTCCTGAGTTACCCAGAATTTGTGGCTTCTTTCAAAGGGGTATTTGACGTTCCCTCCCTCATGTGCCACTTCTGCTGCCAAGAGCCTCATGTCCATCAAACAGAGAACGAGAACGGTTGCCGATTAAGCCATTGAATTCTGTACTCTGGCAGCAGAGGTTGCTTAGAACAATGAGGCCCTCGTGGCTGCATTTTCTCATGGTCTCTCAGATAACATCAAGGATGAGATAGCAGCCTGAGATATACCCACTGAGCTGGAGACCTTGATTACATTTGCCATCCTCATTGACTCCAGACAGAGAGACTCTCTCTTAAGGCACGCTTGCGGAAGCCTCCTGTACGTTTTTCTCTGAGCTTTGCAGTCCCACCCTTGCCTCCCTCACCTCCCATACCTCCTGGTACCGAGTCGGTCTGTGAAGATGATCCCATGCAGTTGGGCTTCACTCATCTCTCTGCGGCCGAGAGAGCCCTTAGGAGGAGGGAGAGATTGTACCTTTATTGTGGTCAAGCTGGTCACTTTTTGAAGTCTTGTCCTACCTGTCCAGGGAACGCCCGAACCTTGAGGTCCTGTCACGGATAGACCTTAGGTGGCGTTGTTTCGTCTCCAGTTAGAAAGAAAGATAAGCCCCTGGTTTAATTTACCCTGTCTTGGGCTGAGTCATCTGTCAAAATACAGGCTCTAATCGACTCCAGGGCTGCAGGCCTGTTCATTGATGCTGCCTTTGTATCGAAGCACTTGATTCCACTGCAGCTGCGTGATACTCCACTTGCCATTGAGGCTCTGACGGGAGACCTCTACAGCCTGCCTGTGTGACTCATGAGACTGTTCCATTTTCCATGGCCGTAGGGGCTCTTCACCATGACATAATCCAATTCCAAGTTATTTCCTCACCTAAGTTTCCGCTGGTTATTGGTTATAATTGGTTACGGAGGCACAACCCATCTTTTAATTGGCTCCGTGCTGAGGTTCTGTCCTGGTCACCACAGTGCAGTGAGAGATGCTTCCAGAAGGTAGCCAAGGCTCTGTGCACCTCTTCACTCTCCTCCCTGCTGGAGGAGTACCGCGATTTTAGCGATGTCTTTGACAAATGTCAAGCTGGTACTAGTGCCTCCACACTGGTCGTATGATTGACCTTCAACCTGGTGCCATACCCCCTCGTGGCTGGGTTTACCTTTGTCAGTCTTGGAGGATAAGGCCATGGAGGAGTATGCTGCAGACGCACTTTCTTTAGATTTCACCTGCAAATCCTCATCCCCTGCTGGTGCTGATTTCTTTTTTGTGAAGAAGATTGGTGAACTGAGACCTTGTATCCATTATAGGGGTCTCAATCATTTCACGATTAAGAATGCCTATCCGATTCCGTTGAATATGGAGTTATTTGACCGCCTCAAGGATGCAACGGTTTCGAAAAGCTTTGATTTGAGAGCGGCATACAGTCTCATCAGGATTAATGCGGGCGACGAGTGGAAAACTGTTTAATACCAGAACAGGTCATTATGAATACCTTGTAATGCCTTTCGGCCTCTGTAACACTCCGGCAGTTTTCCAGGAGTTGATTAACGATGTCCTCCGAGATTTGTTGCGGTTATGTGTTTTGGTTTATCTCAATGATATCCTCATATTTTCATAGTCCCTGGAGAGCCACCACACTTGAAGAGAACAATCTCTATTGTAAACTGGAGAAGTGTGAATTTCATCGCGAACAGGTTAAATTCCTGGGTTATGTCATTTCCACTGCTGGTTTTTCGATGGACCCAGAGAAACTTTCAGCAGTCCTACAGTGGCCTCGACCCTTGGGTTTACGTCCTCTGCAGCATTTTCTTGGTTTTGCCAACTATTAATCGGAAGTTTATTCGTAACTTCTCGTCTCTGGTCAAGCCCCTGACTGATATGACCAGAAAGGATGGTAACCCACAGAGTTGGTCTCCAGAGACCATTAAGGCCTTTGACAGTCTCAAGGCTGCCTTTGTTTCTGCTCCTGTGTTGGCACATCCTGATCCTACGTTGGCTTTTATCCTTGAAGTTGATGCTTCTGAGACTGGAGTTGGCGCCCTTCTGTCTCAACGTCCTAGCTCTGAGAGCGCTATGCATCCGTGTGGCTAATTTTCCAAGAAATTGTCACCTGCGGAGTGCAACTACGAGATTGGTGGCAGAGAGCTGTTGGCGATAATTTTAGCCCTGAAAGAATGGAGACATCTCCTCGAAGGTACCTCTGTGCCGGTTCTCATTCTTAATGACCATAAGAATCTCACATTCCTGTCTGAGGCTAAACGCTTCTCTCCCAGAAGGGCGCGATGGGCTCTTTTATTGTCAAGTTTTAATTACATTGTCTCATTCTTACCCGGGTACTAAGAATGTAAGGGCTGACATATTGTCACAACAATTTTCCTCCACTTCCAAGATGGAGTCGGTTCCGGTTCCTGTGATTCCTTCTGATCGTATTCTGGCTACGTGTTGACATAAACGGCTTCGTAGCTGTCTGTTCCGTGTGTGCACAGAGTAAAACTCCATGACACCTTCCAGTGGGCTTCCTACAACCCATACCCAATGGAGAGAGGCCCTGGACCCACCTGTCTATGGATTTCATTGTGGAGTTACCCAACTCCCAGAGCAACACAGTTATCCTTATGGTGGTTTGTCCGGTTCTTGAAAATGTCTCACTGTATTTTGATAACTGGCTTCCGTTTTTGCTCGGGAGATCTTTCGCTTACATGGCCTACCCAAGGTCATTGTCTCAGACAGGGGAAGTCAGTTTGTGTCCCGGTTCTGGCGAGCCTTTTGTGCACAGTTGGGAATTCAGCTTGCTTTCTTCTCTGTGTATCACCCGCAGTTGGAGGTTGCTCACAATAGCGCCTTGAATTCTGCTTCTCATTTGTCCCCATTTATGGGAACTATGATTTCCAACCTTCCATGTTGCCTGACTCTTTTGTTCCACAGAGTATTCCTGCATTGGAGGAGCATCTCCGTGGTCTTCGTTCCACTAGGGCACAAGTCAAGGAGGCTTTGCGACATGCTAAAGATAGGTACAGACTCCATGCTGACCGCAGACGCCTGCCTGCGCCTTCCTACCAGGTTGGGGACAGGGTCTGGCTGTCATCTCGCAACCTCGGACTTCCTGTTTCTTCTCTGAAGTTCGCACCTTGGTTTATTGGGCCTTTCCATATCCTTTGCAGGATAAACCCAGTAGCTTACACGTTGGACCTTCCTTCCAATATGTGTATCTCTAATGTTGTCACGTACCTGGTTGGAGGCCAAAATGCCGAGAGGGCTCCCCTTGCGGCTAAGTGCAGTAAACCTCTGAGGTTGGGTACAGAGGGTGTAGTGCCCAGAGAAGCACAGGTTGCCAGATGGATCCAGGAGAGAAGAGCTAGTGAGTGCCTGAAGAATACAGGAAACACCGTTGGGCTGCAGTCTATAGGAGTCCTCGGTAACACTTGGCAAGATGTGCACAAGGAGCAACAGTGGAAGCCGGCTGGGGGTCAAACACTGTGGATCCAGGCAGGAGATGCAGGTTTGCAGGAATGGAGACAAGCCAAGGTCTGGTGTTGGAAAACAGGCAGGAACAGATAACTGAAGCAAAGTCCGTAAAACAAGCCGGGATCAGGTGGTGGAGAAGGTAACAAGTCAGTAAAGCAAGCCAAGGGGTCAAACCAGGAGAGCAGATCAGACAGGTCAGGAACAAGCCGGGTCACAACAGGAAATCCAAACAGTAATAATTCAGAGACTCAGGAAGGCTGACGACAATCCAGCAATCTGGATCAGACAATGGCAGCCTTTTATAGGACAGCAGGAGGATTTTCCTGTCACATGATGAGCCTATGGCTCCCATTTCTTCTACTGGCAAGATTGCCAGTACTTCTTCTATGGTCATTTCTTCTACTGGCAAGATTGCCAGTACTTCTACGGACATTTCCCTGACAAATGTGTTTCATGTCTCCTTATTGAAACCTTTGGCCTGCAACTGTTTTACCACCTAGGTGCCACGTCCTCACCCTATACAGGATGAGAACTATGAGGAGTATGAAGTACAGTCCATTGTTGACTCCTGTAGGTTCCATGGGTGCATACAGTATCTGGTGCATTGGAGAGGGTACGGTCTGGAGAAACGCTCTTGGGTCTCATTCTCGGACGTACGTGCCCCTGTTTTCCTCCGTTATTTCCATAGACATTTTCCCCTCAAGCCCAGTGGTCCTCCGAGGGTGAAGGGTCGTTGAGGAGGGGGCACTGTCAGGGCTGGGCTCAGCCCTTCTCTGAGCTGGCCGCTCAGCTGTCGGCTAATTGCCAGCTCCTTTCTCGCCACAGGGACTCACCTGTTGATGATCTCTCATCAGTCCTGCCTACTTAAAGCCTTCCAGCTCATTCATCTCCACCTTTCGCATTTGCGAAACACCACAGAGACTTTCTCCTGCGATTCTGTGAAGACCTGCTCGTCTCCTGGCTCTCTGACATTGGCTTGGCTGATTACCTGATCCAGTTACTGAACCCTGGCTATGTTTTGACTACATTTACTCTGTTTACCTTTTTTATTATTATTATTATTATTAAACAAGTGTGATTTAACTGTACTTCTGTCTCAGTCTGATTCATGGTTTCTGATAGGTTGTTATGTTGGAATACTACCCTGCGGCCCATTCTCTGAAGGGATGGGATCATGCTTTGCTTCAGTATATCAAATATCAGTACATGTTGGCATTCATGGTTCCCTCAATGATCTGTAGCCCCCCAGTGCCCCAGGCAGCACTCATGCAGCCCCAGACCATGACACTCCCACCACCATGCCTGACTGTAGACAAGACCCACTTATCTTTGTACTTCTCACCTGGTCACCATCTGAACCAAATAAGTTTATCTTGTCTCATCAGACCACAGGACAAGGTTCAAGTAATCCATGTCCTTAGTCTGCTTGTCTTCAGCAAACTGTTTGTGGGTTTTCTTGTGCATCATCTTTAGAAGAGGCTTCCTTCTGGAGACCAATTTGATGCAGTGTGCGGCGTATGGTCTGAGCACTGACACCCCTTCACCATCTGCAGCAATGCTGGCAACACTTATACGTCTATTTCCCAAAGACAACCTCTGGATATGACGCTGAGCACGTGACCTCCACTTCTTTGGGGGACCATGGCGAGGCGGGGGGAGGGGAACCCGTCCTGTTATACCGCTGTATGGTCTTGGCCACTGTGTTGCAGCTCTATTTCAGGGTCTTGGCGATCTTCTTATAGCCTAGATTATCTTTATGTAGAGACACAATTCTTTTTTTCAGATCCTCAGAGTGAGAGCGATAACACCAAATTTAACACACCTGCTCCCCATTTACACCTGAGACCTTGTAATACTAACGAGTCACATGACATCAGGGAGGGGAATGGCTTATTGGGCCCAATTTGGACATTTTCACTTAGGGGTGTACTCACTTTTGTTGCCAGAGGTTTAGACATTAATGTGTGTTGAGTTGTTTTGAGGGGACAAAAAATAATACACTGTTATACAAGCTGTACACTCACTACACAACATTGTATCAAAGTGTAATTTCTTCAGTGTTGTCACATGAAAAGATAGAAGAAAATATTTACAAAAATGTGAGGGGTGTACTTGTGTGAGATACTGTGTGTGTATACACACATACTGTATATATATATATATATATATATATATATATATATATATATATTGTACAGGACGCCGGGGTTGGGTCCTAGACGGGTGCTATACGGCACCACTATTTGGACTATGGTCCATTTAAATAGAGGTAGAAGGTTCAGGGGGTCACCCAAAAGTGGGTGAAAAGTTCCAGGCAGGTGTTAATCCAGCGAGGACTGGCTCGCAGTCTTCTCTATCTTAATAAAGTAGTTTGGGGCCTGGAATTTTGGAGGCTCCAAAGTGTTATTTGGGTGGGACGGAGCCTCTACTCCTAAACCTTGGGAGCCAGCGCACAAGGCGTTAACTCTCACAGAGAACCATCCATTAAAGCAGGAAGTGGTGCTGGAGATGGTGAGTGAGTTTGGAGAGTGCACCTGATAAGGACAAGATGAAAGTCTGCTAGCTGCACAGTGAGGACTTTTGGAGTGCAGGGGATGAAGACTTGTCTTGCAACAAACCGTATGTCATTTTGCTTTCACTGTTTTGTGCTGGAAATAAGCAGACTTTGTTGACGCTGGAGCCAAGCGGACTTTTATGTTATAGTTTTCTGACATGCTCAGAAAGCCTTGTTTTTAGGGTTGCCACCTGTACGGGATTCAGGGCCGATCCTACCCGGGGTGCAAAGGGTGCAGTGCACCCAGGCGCCACAGAGGTGAGGGCGCTGCAGTGCCAGAGTGCTTCCCTCAAATCCCTCTCCTTGTTTGTGTAGCGTGGCGCCGGCGGCTCTCCCCGCCGCCGCCGCGTGTGTCCTATACGGCTCCTGTGTCCTCCCTTCCTCCTCCTGTTAGAGAGGGGAGTGAAGAATCCGGAGATTGGAGCGGCTGTCTGTGGTGAGTCGCTCAGTGACATCGCTTAGGGGGCGGTCCATCATGCCTGACACTGCTCTCTCTGTGTGTGTCATACGAGGACTCCTGTCTGCGGCGATCTGTGATCCACCGGGCGGCGCGGCTGCACACTGTCCCCTCCTCTGCAGCTGCCGCCCGGGTGGATCACAGATCGCCGCGGTCAGGAGTCCTCTTATGACACAGAGAGGAGCAGAATGTCAGGCACGATGGACCATGTGTTTTTATGTAATGGGGGGGGGGGGTTTGTCCTGGGGTGAGTCTGTACCAATGGGGGGGGGGTTTGTCCCTGGGGTCTGCACTAATGAGGGGGGGGTTGTCCTAGGGGTCTGTACTAATGGAGGGTTTTGTCCTGGGGGTTTGTACTAATGGGGGTTTGTCCTGGGGGTCTGTACTAATGGGGGTTTTATCCGGGGGGTCAATACTAATGGGGGGTTTATCCTCAGGAGTCTGTACTAATGGGGGGGTTTGTCCTGGGGGGGTCTGCACTAATGGGGTGGTTTGTCCTGGGGGTCTGTACTAATGGGGGGTTTATCCCAGGGGGTCAATACTAATGGGGGGTTTATCCTCAGGAGTCTGTACTAATGGGGGGGGGGGTCTGCACTAATGGGGTGGTGTGTCCTGGGGGGTCTGTACTAATGGGGGGCTTGTCCAGGGCGTATGCACTAATTGGGGGGGTTTGTCATGGGGGTCTGTACTCATGGAGGGGTTTGTCCTCGGGGTCTGTACTCATGGAGGGGTTTGTCCTGGGGGTCTGTACTCATGGAGGGGTTTGTCCTGGGGGTCTGTACTCATGGAGGGGTTTGTCCTGGGGGTCTGTACTAATGGGGGGGGGTTTGTCCTGGGTGGGTCTGTACTAATGGGGTTATTTGTCCTGGGTCGGTCTGCACTAATGGGGGGTTTGTCCTGTGGGTCTGTACTAATGGGGGGTTTGTCCTGGGTTGGTCTGCACTAATGGGGTGGTTGGTCCTGGGGGGGTCTGTACTAATGGGGGGAGTCTGTACTAATGGGGGGCTTGTCCTGGGGATATGCACTAATGGGGGATTTATCCCCGGGGGTCAATACTAATGGGGGGTTTATCCTGGGGGGTCTGTACTAATGGGGGGTTTGTCCTGGGTTGGTCTGCACTAATGGGGTGGTTGGTCCTGGGGGGTCTGTACTAATGGGGGGAGTCTGTACTAATGGGGGGCTTGTCCTGGGAATATGCAGTAATGGGGGGTTTATCCCAGGGGGTCAATACTAATGTGGGGTTTATCCTGGGGGTCTGTACTAATGGGGGGGGGGGTCTGCACTAATGGGGTGGTTTGTCCTGGGGGGTCTGTACTAATGGGGGGCTTGTCCAGGGCGTATGCACTAATTGGGGGGTTTGTCATGGGGGTCTGTACTCATGGAGGGGTTTGTCCTGGGGGTCTGTACTCATGGAGGGGTTTGTCCTGGGGGTCTGTACTCATGGAGGGGTTTGTCCTGGGGGTCTGTACTCATGGAGGGGTTTATCCTGGGGGGTCTGTACTAATGGGGGGTTTGTCCTGGGTTGGTCTGCACTAATGGGGTGGTTGGTCCTGGGGGGTCTGTACTAATGGGGGGCTTGTCCTGGGGATATGCACTAATGGGGGATTTATCCCGGGGGGTAATACTAATGGGGGGGTTTATCCTGGGGGTCTGTACTAATGGGGGGTTTGTCCTGGGGGGTCTGCACTAATGGGGTTTGTTCTGGGGTCTGTTCTAATGGGGGGTTTGTCCTGGTTGGGTCTCTACTAATGGAGGGGGGTTGTCCAGGGGGGTCTGCACTACTGGGGGGTGGTTTGTCCTGAGGGAGGTCTGTACTAATGGAGGGGGTGTTTGTCCTGGGGGGAGTCTAATGGGGGGGCTTGTCCTGGGGGAGTTTATACTAATGGGGGGGCTTGTCCTGGGGGAGTTTATACTAATGGGGGGGTTGTCCTGGGGGAGTCTGTACTAATGGGGGGGGGTTGTCCTGGGGGAGTCTGTACTAATGGGGGGGGGGGGTTTGTCCTTGGGGGAGTCTGTACTAATGGGGGGTTTGTCCTGGGCGTCTGTCATGGGGAGTTTGTACTAATAAAGGTGGATTGGTTTGTCCTAGGGGTCTGTACTAATGGGGGGGGGGGGTGTTCTGGGGCGGTCTTTAATACTGGAAGGGGGTCTGTACTAATGGGGGGTGTTTTGTCCTGGGGTCTGTACTAATGGAGGGGGTGGTTTGTCCTGAGGGGGGTCTGTACTAATGGAGGGGGTCTGTACTAATGGGGGGTGTTTTGTCCTGGGGGTCTGTACTAATTCAAGGGGATGGTTTGTCCTGGGGGGTCTGTACTAATGGGGGTGGTGGTGGTTTGTCCTGGGGGGTCTGTACTGAGGGAGGGGGTTTATACTTAGGAGTCTGCACCGATGGAGGGGGTCTGTACTGAGGGGCAACTATAGGTGGAGGAAGGATTGTGACATCATGTTTTACCTCAACGGGTGACAAGACGGGGTTGTGGGACTTGTAGTTCGAGGACTGGCAGCCCCACTGTAACAAAGAAGCTGCAGCCCACACGGCATGTTCAGGAAAGCTTTCAGGGAAGTGCACCCAGGAATCCAGAGGGAGAGGACAGTGCTGAGAGAACACCATCAGAGAGAGAACCCAGCTTTCGTACGCCACCAGAGGCAAAGCCACACAGCCTAGTGCCATCCCTGGCGGAGAAAGGATTGGAGTCATTGCCAGAATACAGATCTGGGCTCTACCCAGCGGAATATCCATGGGCAATTCAGAGTGAGCTAACTCCTGATCAGAGGAACTGTTGTAGCTGTATCGCTGGGTCAGGTGAGAGCCGATCGGCCATTATCTACTTATGCCAATAGGATCTTCAGTCTCTGACCATCTCCTGTAGTATATCTGCAGTCTCTGACCGTCTCCTGTATTATTTCTCCAGTCCCTGACCATCTCCTGTAATATGTCTGCAGTCTCTGACCATCTCCTGTATTATATCTCCAGTCACTGACTGTCTCCTGTAATATGTCTACACCTTTTGACCATCTCCTGTACTATGATTGCAGTCTCTGGCTATCTCTTGTATCATGTCTACAGTCTCTGACCATCTCCTGTACTATTTTTTGGGACACTTTCTAACAGTATCAGAGAGGTTCCCCTCCAGGTCTCATTAGTGTACGCTCTTCCAGTATTTTCTTTATGGTTAAAAGATCATGGGAGGATCCCAGGGCAACAAATACTTCTTAGAGGAGCATCTCTGTGTTTGAGTCATTGCCATAGAAACATTTGTAAAGGGGAGGAGTTGGTAAGATGACCACGCCCCCTGTGTGGGGGCGCCAGAAATATTTCTGCACCCAGGCGCCTGTGACCCTAGGATCGGCCCTGACGGGATTGACCCGTACAGTACGGGATTAGAAACCTCTGTCCGGTTTTCAGACTGTCACAAACCCGGACAGACCATTTTTGCTTCATGGGGGAGCTTTATGAGCATAATTGCCACTGTGGAGAGTGAGACAAGTCACAGCAGCAATATAATTTCACATACACACTGTGGTGATGTGTGTGTTCTGTATCTTAAATTCGGCGTCTTTCTGCCCCCCCCCACCCATGCTCCTGCAGTCTGTCTCTCTTATGTCTGACCCCCCTCTCTCCAATTACTAGTGGTGTGTTCCAGAGAGATGGGGGAGGCGGAGCCGTGAAGATCGCTGTAGCTGCTCAGGCTGCCCTGCTCACTAGGAGGTAGGAAATGTCTTTTTTTTTTTACTTAGGAAAGTTTTCTAGACTACAAAGTTCCAGCAAGATTTTTTTTCATTGAAGTATTAAGATAAGCAGAATCGGAGACAGCAAACGAGTGTGTATGTGGGGGGGAGGGGGAGTCTGCAGCCCAATGATCACAGCCCAGCCAACTCACAGTATCTCACTAACAGCATTTATTAAACTTCCCCCATCCCTCTGTCCAGATTATGTGAAGTCATTTAAAACCTTTTACTTACCCCCTGTGTGTATGAGATGAGTTCACACCTCTGATTGTCCAGCCTCAGACCCTGGAGAACACGGAGTGCTGGCAGCTTAACAGATTGTTTTCATGGAGTTGTATTGCTGTATATTTTAGAGGATGAATAGCTTTTTTTGTTATAGACATTACTATCTGACCACTTGTCAGCCCCCCACTTCCCCCCACCTAACATCACCCCAGACCACTTCATACAGACATCACTCCGCTGCTTCCTACCCACCCAGTTGAGGGGCATCATTCCATGGTCACTTTCCTTCCCAACATTACTCCCTGGTCACCCCACAGACACTGCAAGTAATCCCTCACCATACTGCCCCCCACCATCATACCCTCCACACTCTCCTGTACATACTGCCCCCCCACGATCATACCCTCCACACTCCTCTCCTGTACATACTGCCCCCCCACGATCATACCCTCTACACTCCTCTCCTGTACATACTGCCCCCCACCATCATACCCTCCACACTCCTCTCCTATACATACTGCCCCCCCACGATCATACCCTCTACACTCCTCTCCTGTACATACTGCCCCCCACCATCACACCCTCCACACTCCTCTCCTATACATACTGCCCCCCCACGATCATACCCTCTACACTCCTCTCCTGTACATACTGCCCCCCACCATCATACCCTCCACACTCCTTTCCTGTACATACTGCCCCCCACCATCATACCCTCCACACTCCTCTCCTATACATACTGCCCCCCCACGATCATACCCTCTACACTCCTCTCCTATACATACTGCCCCCCCACGATCATACCCTCTACACTCCTCTCCTGTACATACTGCCCCCCACCATCATACCCTCCACACTCCTCTCCTGTACATACTGCCCCCCACCATCATACCCTCCACACTCCTCTCCTGTACATACTGCCCCCCACGATCATACCCTCTACACTCCTCTCCTGTACATACTGCCCCCCACGATCATACCCTCCACACTCCTCTCCTGTACATACTGCCCCCCACCATCATACCCTCCACACTCCTCTCCATACTGCCCCCCACCATCATACCCTCCACACTCCTCTCCTATACATACTGCCCCCCACGATCATACCCTCCACACTCCTCTCCTGTACATACTGCCCCCCACCATCATACCCTCCACACTCCTCTCCTGTACATACTGCCATACCCTTCCCACTTCTTTCCTCTACATACTGCTTCCATCATACCCTCCCCACTCCTCTCCTGTACATACTGTTTCCATCATACCCTCCCCACTCATCTACATACTGCCCCCATCATACCCTCCCCACTCATCTACATACTGCCCACATCATGCCCTCCCCACTCATCTACATACTGCCCCCATCATACCCTCCCCACTCATCTACATACTGCCCCCATCATACCCTCCCCACTCATCTACATACTGCCCCCATCATCCCCTCCCCACTTCTCTCCTGTACATACTGCCCCATCATCCCCTCCCCACTTCTCTCCTGTACATACTGCCCCCACCATCCCCTCCCCACTTCTCTCCTGTACATACTGCCCCCATCATACCCTCCCCACTCATCTACATACTGCCCCCATCATCCCCTCCCCACTTCTCTCCTGTACATACTGCCCCCACCATCCCCTCCCCACTTCTCTCCTGTACATACTGCCCCTATCATACCCTCCAGAAATTGTATTTAATCACAAAGCTATATGCATAGTGTAAACGACATAAAAAATTGCCGTTCATTGCATTGTATGGAGGTAATGAGTTTAAGGTACTATAAAATAAAAAAAATTGCCATGCGCTGCTAAAGTGTTCGGGTTTGGCTTGAAGAAAAGGTGGCAACCCTACTTGTTTTGCTTTTCTGTGAATAAAAGCCTTTTTCTTTAAAACAACGGTTTAAGCACTGAATCCCTGCTGAGCTTTAGCCCCCAAACATTACAATTGGTGGAGAATGCGAGCACAGTGGATTTGCAGGCGCAAAACCGTTTAAAACTAAAAACTGACATTTAAAGGGACAGTGTGCTTATGGCATGTCTTGGGTGAAGTCAGCCCAATCATTGCAAGCAACAAGCAAAAGCATGGAGGAGGTGATCAAGGCTCTGGCACAAGCCACTGTGACCCAGCAGCAAGCGTTGGCAGAGGCAAACCGTCGCCATGAGGAAGCGATGGCTCAGCAGCAAGAAAACACGCGACTGTTAGTCGCCCAGTTTACAACTCAGCAGGAGTCCTCTCAAGCACAGGTGGCTGCCTTGCAGGAGGCAGTACAGCGGCTAGCTCAGGGACGAGAGCAAGCGGTCGTTGCCGCTGGCAACCAAATGTCCCTGAGAGCCAGCCATTTTTTACAAAAGTTGACACCCAGCGATGATGTAGAGGCCTTTCTTACTACCTTTGAAAGGGTAGCAGAGAGAGAGGGGTGGCTCCGTGACCAATGGGCTGGCATTATCTCCCCTTTTCTCACCGGTGACCCGCAAAAGGCCTATTTTGATCTCCCATCTGTGCACATCAGTGACTATGAGCGACTGAAGGCAGAGATCCTGGCCCGCTTGGGGGTAACCACAGCCGTCCGGGGTCAGAGGGTGCATCGCTGGCGGTACAAACCTGACAGACCACCCAGGTCCCAAATGCACGAATTGATACAGTTGGTCAAAAAGTGGCTGCAGCCCGAAAAGTTGTCCGGTCCAGAAATGGTGGAACGGGTAGTGATGGACTGGTACCTGCGGTCCCTGCCAGAGGACCTACAGCGCTGGGTAAGCCATGGAGACCCTGCAACTGCTGACCAGCTGGTTGAGTTGGTTGAAAGGTATACCGTTGTAGAGGTTTGCTTGGGCCTACCAAGCGTCGGGAACCCACACTAAGGATGACCAGACCAGCCCCAACACCTAGGAGAGAGGCACGGCCAGACATTGGAATCCGAAAACCTGCACCAGCTTCCGTAGAAGCACGAAGGTTGGCACCTGTCCCAAGGATGGAGAACCTACAGTGTTGGCGAT
The DNA here is from genome assembly GCA_029574335.1 of Rana kukunoris. Classification (NCBI taxonomy): domain Eukaryota; kingdom Metazoa; phylum Chordata; class Amphibia; order Anura; family Ranidae; genus Rana; species Rana kukunoris. Next base: position 482,040,391 of record CM056053.1, read on the forward strand.
GTCGGTCCTGGGGGCATACCCGGGCACAATGCCCACTGCAGGAGGAGCCTATGGAGTGCGGAACTTGTCGGAGAAGCTCCTTCTATGTGCAAAGTGTGTGTACCACTCATCTTGATCTGGCTGCAGGACGGTTTGAGTGTGAAGTGTGGGTGAACCACCTTCCTGCCAGGGCCCTACTGGACTCCGGTAGCATGGTAACATTAGTACATGCCAGGGTACTTGGGAGGCTTGGACCAGTTACTAAAACTCTTCGGGTAGTGTGTATCCATGGGGACACCAAGGAGTACCCCTTGGTCCCGGTGACTGTTTCTTATGGCCATGCCTCAGTTACACAGGAGGTCGGGGTGGTAAACAGTTTAATTCATGACATCATAGTGGGGCGGGACTGTCCACTATTTCTGGAACTATGGAATGAGGTACAGATGGGACTACCAGGGGAGCTGGGGACACTGGGCCTGGAAGGGACAGAGTCTGAGGGGTCTGGACCTGAAATGCACACCTCTGATATGGAAATACCTCTCATTGATAATGAAGTCGCAGGGAATGCTAATGTGAAGGATAATGCCCCTGACCCAGGTCTTAAACCCGAGTTGATCTCTGAGGGGGGTGAAGTCTTCCCATTACAAGTTATGCTGGGGGAGGATGATGTGGAGCTCTCCCCGGTTGAGGAGGATGAAGGGGAAACATCCTCAAGGCCAGTACATCCAGATCTAGATGTGTCCAGGGGTGCATTTAGTACCGCCCAATTACAGGACCCTACCTTGGTCAATGCTCAAGAGCAGGTTTCTGTTATTGATGGGGTCCCACAAATGCCAGACGCAGATCAGAGGTTCCCTCACTTTGCGTTGAAGGGGGACTTACTGTATCGAGTGGCTGAGAGCCGAGGGGAAACTATAGAGCAGTTGCTGGTTCCCCAACCGTATAGGCGGATGCTCCTCGATCTAGCCCACAACGATGCACTGGGAGGACACCTAGGGGCGGAGAAAACAGAGGCCAGGATAACCGACCGGTTTTACTGCCCAGGGTTGAAGGCCGAGGTTACAAGATACTGTGCGTCTTGTCCCACTTGCCAGTTAACCGCCCCAGTGCCACACTATAGAAACCCTCTGGTGCCCTTGCCAATTATCGAAGTCCCGTTTGAGCGGATCGCTATGGATCTGGTGGGACCCCTGGTAAAGTCGGCACGGGGGCACCAATACATATTGGTCATCCTAGATTACGCAACTAGGTATCCAGAAGCCGTCCCTTTGAGAAAGGCCTCCTCTAAGGCCATTGCCAGGGAATTGTTTCAAATGTTCTCGCGAACTGGGTTCCCCAAAGAGATCCTGACAGACCAGGGTATCCCTTTTATGTCAAAGGTGATGGCGGACTTGTGCAAATTGTTTCAAATTAAGCAGTTGCGGACGTCCGTCTACCACCTGCAGACCGATTGGCCTAGTTGAAAGATTTAATAAAACCCTAAAGTCCATGTTGAAAAGAGTAGTCCAGAAAGATGGGAAGGATTGGGATATGTTACTCCCTGCCCTGTTGTTTGCTATCCGGGAGGTCCCACAAGCATCCACAGGTTTCTCGCCATTTGAGTTAGTGTATGGACGAAGGCCCCGGGGGTTACTCGACCTGGTAAAAGAAACGTGGGAAAGTGAGTCCTCACCACACAAAACGGTGGTAGAGCATATCTCTCAAATGCGAGAGAGGGTGGCTAAGGTGATGCCGCTGGTGAGGGAGCACATGCAGAAGGCCCAGGATGCCCAAAGGAGAGTGTATAACAGGTCGGCTAAAATTAGACAGTTCCAAGTAGGAGACCCGGTGGCTGTTCTAATACCCACGGTGGAGAGTAAATTCTTGTCCAAGTGGCAGAGCCCATTTGAGGTAGTAGAGAAAGTCGGTGAGGTGGACTACAAGGTACACCAGCCGGGGGAAAAGAAAACCATACCAGATCTATCACATTAATTTGTTGAAACCCTGGAGAGACAGAGAACAAGTGTCCGCGGTAGTAGGGGTACAGTCAGGGGACCATGCAGGGATCGACTTGGTGCAGGTTGCTGCTACCCTGACTAGGCCCCAAACCCAGCAAACAAAAGAGTTTCTACAAAGAAATAGAGACATGTTTTCAGAGTTGCCCGGTCGCACCAACGTCATCGAGCATGACATTGTGACCGAGCACAATGTAAAAGTCAGGTTAAAGCCTTACCGTATCCCAGAAGCGCATAGGGTGTCAGTGTCGGAAGAGGTTAAAAGAATGTTCGAGCTTGGAGTCATTGAAGAGTCGCAGAGCGAATGGTCAAGTCCAATTGTGTTGGTACCCAAGCCCAACGGCACCCTCCGCTTCTGCAACGACTTCAGAAAGCTTAATGAAGTCTCCAAGTTTGACGCATATCCCATGCCACGGGTAGATGAGCTAATTGAGAGGTTGGGTCCTGCCAGGTACATTACCACACTGGACCTCACAAAAGGGTACTGGCAGATTCCCCTGACTAAGGAAGCCAGGGAGAAGACGGCCTTCTCTACTCCGGAAGGCCACTTCCAATATAAGAGGATGCCATTTGGTCTACACTCAGCCCCTGCCACGTTCCAAAGGGCCATGGACAAAACTCTGTGTCCACATCAACGGTACGCTTCTGTCTACCTAGATGACATAGTCATCTTCAGCACTGATTGGGAGTCCCACCTTCCCCGGGTTCAGGCAGTCGTAGACTCCCTGAGAATAGCAGGGTTCACCATCAACCCCGAGAAGTGTGCCATTTGGATTGAGGAAGCAAAATACCTAGGGTATATTGTGGGTAGAGGGCTGGTGAAGCCCCAAATGAGTAAGGTGGAAGCCATACAGGACTGGCCCCGTCCCCTAACCAAGAAGCAGGTCAGAGCGTTTTTGGGCATAGTTGGCTATTATAGAAGGTTCGTCCCCAACTTTGCCACTATTGCTGCACCGCTGACCGACCTGACCAAAGGCAGAAAGTCAGTGATGATAAAGTGGAACGCCGAGGCCGAGACAGCTTTTCAAAAGCTTAAGACAGCTTTGTGCCAAGATCCGGTGATTTGTCCAGATTTTACAAAAGATTTTGTAGTGCAGACAGATGCTTCAAGTGAATGGTTGGGAGCAGTCCTGTCTCAGGAAATCAATGGAGAAGAGCACCCTGTGGTTTTTCTTAGTAGGAAGCTGACGGCAGCTGAGAGAAACTACGCGGTGGTGGAATGGGAGTGTCTGGCCATCAAGTGGGCTTTGGATTCCCTACGATATTTCCTCCTGGGCAGGAAGTTTCGCTTGGTGTCAGACCACGCTCCTCTTACCTGGATGAGACAAAATAAGCAGACCAATGCCAGGGTAACAAGGTGGTTCCTTTCTCTCCAGGAGTTCAATTTTGTGGTAGAGCACAGACCCGGGAGACAGCATCAGAATGCCGATGCCCTCTCCCGAGTCCATTGTATGGTGTCTACTGATGCCTCCAACATCTCTGCGTTGAGGCAGAGGGGGGGGGGATATGTACAGGACGCCGGGGTTGGGTCCTAGACGGGTGCTATACGGCACCACTATTTGGACTATGGTCCATTTAAATAGAGGTAGAAGGTTCAGGGGGTCACCCAAAAGTGGGTGAAAAGTTCCAGGCAGGCGCTAATTCAGAGAGGACTGGCTCGCAGTCTTCTCTATCTTAATAAAGTAGTTTGGGGCCTGGAATTTTGGAGGCTCCAAAGTGTTATTTGGGTGGGACGGAGCCTCTACTCCTAAAACTTGGGAGCCAGCGCACAAGGTGTTAACTCTCACAGAGAACCATCCATTAAAGCAGGAAGTGGTGCTGGAGATGGTGAGTGAGTTTGGAGAGTGCACCTGATAAGGACAAGATGGAAGTCTGCTAGCTGCACAGTGAGGACTTTTGGAGTGCAGGGGATGAAGACTTGTCTTGCAACAAACCGTATGTCATTTGCTTTCACTGTTTTGTGCTGGAAATAAGCAGACTTTGTTGACGCTGGAGCCAAGCAGACTTTTATGTTATAGTTTTCTGACATGCTGAGAAAGCCTTGTCTTGCTTTTCTGTGAATAAAAGCCTTGTTCTTCAAAACAACGGTTTAAGCACTGAATCCCTGCTGAGCTATAGCCCCCAAACGTTACAATATATATATATAGTGCAGTCTGTGTACAGTACATAATACAGTGTATTGAAATGGTTAAGGGGAACCCTATTACAAAATTAAGAAAAAAGTCCATACCAGGCCCTTTGAGAACTTCACGTCAAAATGTAAAAAAATTGGCGTGGGGGCCCCCCAAAAATCCATACCACACCCTTATCTGAGCAAGCAACCTCGCAGGCCAGGATAGGGGGCGAGCGAGCCCCCCCCTCCTGAACCATACCAGGCCGCTTGCCTTTAACATGGGGAGGGTGCTTTGGGGTCCCCCCCAAAGCACCTTGTCCCCAAGTTGATGGGGACAAGGGCCTCGTCCCCACAACCCTGTCCCGGTGTTTGTTAGGGTCTGTGGGCAGGGGGCTTATCGGAAAGTGGAAGCCTCCTTTAACAATAGGATCCGCCCCCCCTATGTGAATGGGTATGGGGTACATTGTACCCCTACCCACTCACCATAAAAAGTGTCAAAGTAAAAACCACAAAAGACAGTTTGACAAATCCATCGTCAATTACGCCGCCTGACAAATAGAAAAAAAAGCTCCGCTCGATGGGAGACATCCCGCCAACTGCTGTCTCAGCTGTTATATAGGCAAGGGCAGGGCCACCCAGTGATGTAACCGAGTGACCCCGCCCCTTCTGACGTCATGTGTTGTCAGAGGGATGCAGGGTTTACATTAGCGGCCTATATAACAGTTGGGCGGAACGCCTCCCATTGAGGCAGATTATTTTAGTTTTTTTCTCCTATATTTTGGGTCGCCGGGCGGCATGATTGACTAAGGATGTCAAAGGAATTGCCAAAAACTGTCTTGTGGTTTTTACTTTTTGACACTTTTTTGATGAATGGGTAGGGGTGCAATGTACCTGATACCCATTCACATGTGGGGGCGGGATCTGGGGATCCCCTTGTTAAAGGGGGCTTCTAGATTCTGATAAGCCTCCCACCCGCAGACCCCCACAACCAATGGCCAGGGTTGTGGGGATGAGGCCCTTGGCGTTCTATGCCTCGGGGTATTGGGGAGAGGTCCTACACATTTGGGGGTGGACAAAGCACACCCTTAAGTGCACTTTTTAGTGTGTGCGTATACACATGGGGCCAGATTCAGGTAGTCCAGAGCATCTTTGCTCTGGAGTAACGCTTCTCATTTGCGTTGCGCTGCAGAAATTTTAGGAGCAAGTGCTGTCATTCACGAAGCACTTGCTCCTAAAGTTGCGGCAGCGCATCGCAAATGAGCCGGCGGAATTCAAATTGGGCGGGTACGGGGCGTGTAGTATGCTAACTAAGCGCGTTCCCGCCGCGAACGTACTGCGCATGCGTCGAGTGTCAAAACATCCCCGTGCGCATGCTCCAAATTCTGTGAATGAACGTCAATGACGTCACATTCCCATTCATGAACGTTTTACGCAAGCGACGTTTTTTTTTTTTTTTTCGACGCGATGACGACGCCTATACCTAACATAGGATATTCCAACCCCATGTAGGTATAACTATGCGCCGCGTATCCCGTCCGGAAACGTCGTAACGTCACTGCGTCGCGCCGGAATTCGATCGTGAATTGCCGATTTACGCTCATTAACATATTTTTTGAGCGTAAATCGGCGGGAACGCCCCCGGCGCCATTTTTAAGTTGAAGTAACGATGCGATGGCGAAACTCAGTTACGCTGCTCGCATCGGAGCTTCAACCCGGCGTTTCTTGTTTTCTGGTTACAGAAAACAGAAACGCCGGCTCAAAGTCACAGTTAGGCTGGCGGATCACTGGATCCGCCAGCCTAACTGTTCCTGAATCTGGCCCATGGACTTTTTTTGGACACTTAAAGCGGAGCTCCACCCGCATTTTTATTTTTATTTTTTCAAAGTCGGCAGCTACTAACAGTGTAGCTGCTGACTTTGAATAAGGACACTTACCTGTCCTAGGCGCCCGCGCTGACGGCCCCCGCCGATGCCGATCCTCGATCCCGGCACCGCCATCCACAGTCAGGGAAACAGGCAGTGAAGCCGTGCGGCTTCACTGCCCGTTTCCTACTGCGCATGTGCGAGCGACGCGGCGCTTTGTGAATGGTCCGGCTGCTTTCTGGGATACACACAGTTCCCAGAATACAGCGCGGCCCATTCACAAGAAGACACCCAGAAAAGGAGGAGGAAGAAAACAGCACCGCGGATCGTGAGGGCAGATTCGGGACTAACGCATAGCAACAGCCTATTTAGGGTGAGTTTTTTTTTTTTTTTTTTTTTTTTCATTTTTTTTTTTTTTCAGATTTTTAAAAAAAATATATCAGGGTGGAGCTCCGCTTTAACGGTTTTTGTTTTTAGTTTTCAACACCACCATAGATTCAAAGAAAATAACCTGTCCAGGCATCCAGCAGTGTCCTCACCCGAGCTGGTTCTTCAATTGGCTATCAGGTGTTGGCACTGCCATCTTGACTAAGGGAAATCGACAGTGAGGCCTTGTGGCTTCACAGCCGTTTTCCTACTGTGCATGTGCGAAGTGGTTTCCTACTGTGCATGCGGCAAACTGAGCTGGAGGTGGGAGTTGGTACCTCTCAAAACCAGGTACCAGCTCCTCCCAAAAGGTGTCAAATGTGGCAGCGGAGAGGGAAAGGCAGAGAAGCGGAGTTTGCCCTTTTGGGTGGAGCTCCACTTTAAATGCTCATTCATCTATGGGAGAAAGGAAGCCTTTATTACACAAATTTTCTGGGACAGGGGGTGTTATTAATGCGGAGCTCCAGCCGCGAAATTTTTTTTTTTAAAGTCAGCAGCTACTAACAGTGTAGCTGCGGACTTTAAATAAGGACACTTACCTGTCCTAGGTGCCCGCGCTGATGGCCCCCCGGATGCCGGTCCCGCGATCGCTCCGGGTCAAGGCGCCGCCATTCACACTATGGGAAACAGGCAGTGAAGCCGTACGGCTTCTCTGCCCATTTCCTACTGCGCCTGCGTGAGTCTCACGCTGGCTTGTGAATGGGCGCGCTGCTCTCTGAGAACACACACAGTTCCCAGAAAGCAGCGCGCCCCATTCACAAGGAGAAGGACAAGAAGAAATCGGACCGCGGTGCAGGTGAGGCAGATTACGGACTTCCGCATAGCAACAGCTATTTCGGGTGAGTATTTTTTTTTTCAGGTGTTTTTTTTTTTTTTTTTTTTTAAACATGGCAAAATGTTGTTTATATGGGTGGAGCTCCGCTTTAATGAGTGGAATGCCTGCCCATGCCACAACCTTTGATATTCCCTCATCCTTTACATAGGCCAGTGTTAGGGTAGGGAACCTCGGCTCTCCAGCTGTTTTGAAACTACAAGTCCCATGAGACATTGGAAGACCCTGACAATCATAGGCATGGCTCCTAGAGGCAGAGGCATGATGGGATTTGTAGTTTCACCACAGCTGGAGAGCCAAGGTTGCCTACCCCTGACATAGGCTGACCGACAGTTTAGGATGAACCTGTTAGGACAGAATGCCACATAGCACACTTGCAGAGCACTTGAAGCACAAGTTTTAGTTGACACTTTTCAAAATTCAGCCACAGTGACCCCTGTGGTGGGATGACTATGGCACAACATAATAGTTTAGCCTTCTTCCACAGCTTCTTACCTCTGAATCCCCAATCCACATATCAATTTCACCCCTCTTCAGCTCTGACTTCTGCATGCAACATCCCCCTTCCACTTCCCCCTTTTTGTCCCCCTTCCACCATCTTCCACATGTCCAACTTGTGTTGCTGTGTTAAGCTGTAGCATCCAACTAGATCTAGTACCTCCCCGCACACTGTAGGTTGCTCCAACTTTCTCACTTGCAGGGAGATCATCCAATTCAGTTGTCGGCGTCTGCACTGCACCCTGAACACCTGCATCTCACTTTTCCCCATCCTGCACTCAGTGGGAGCCACTCAGTCAGGAGATCGGATCTGTGAGAGCCGTTGGGAGACAAGCTGTTATTTGTAAACACAGAAGCCGTATGTTTACAACTGATGGTGGTGAGCGGAAAGTGCATCCGGGAAGTATTCACAGCACTTCACCTTTTCCTCATTATGTTATGTTACGGCCTTATTCCAAAATGGTCTAAATTCATTATTTTCCTCAAAACTCAACACTACAAACAATCCCAGAAGCGCGGGGTCTGGATTCCTGAATGCACAGAGTGCAGGGGTCAGGACTGTGTGACACACAGACTGCAGGGTTTAAATGTGCACAACACACATGCTAGTGTACAGAACATAACCAGAAATTACCCCTCCACTACAGATCCCCCTCTTTCCAGCCCACCCTCTAAGTACAGACCCCGTTTAAGCCCACCCTCTCAGTACAGACCTCTCCGGTACAGATCCCCCCGCTTTCCAGCCCACCCTCTCAGTACAGCAGACCCCTCCAGTACAGATCCCCCACTTCCCAGCCCACCCTCTCAGTACAGACCCCTCCAGTACAGATCCCCCGCTTCCCAGCCCAGCCCCTCAGTATGGACCCCCTGCTTTCCAGCCCACCCCCTCAGTATAGCAGACCCCTCTAGTACAGATCCCCCACTTCCCAGCCCACCCCCTTAGTACAGACCCCTCCAGTACAGACCCCCCCCGCTTCCCAGCCCACCCTCTCAGTACAGACCCCTTCAGTACAGATCCCCTGCTTCCCAGGCCACCCTCTCAGTACAGATCCCTCCAGTACAGACCCCCTGCTTTCCAGCCCACCCTCTAAGTGCAGACCCCGTTCAAACCCACCCTCTCAGTACAGACCTCTCTGGTACAGACCCCCCGCTTTCCAGCCCACCCTCTCAGTACAGCAGACCCCTCCAGTACAGATCCCCCACTTCCCATCCCACCCTCTCGGTACAGACCCCTCCAGTACAGATCCCCCGCTTCCCAGCCCAGCCCCTCAGTACAGACCCCTCCAGTAAGGACCCCCGCTTCCCAGCCCACCCTCTCAGTACAGATCCTTCCAGTACAGACCCCCTGCTTTCCAGCCCACCCTCTCAGTACAGACCCCGTTCAAACCCACCCTCTCAGTACAGACTTCTCCGGTAAAGACCCCTGCTTTGCAACCCCCTCCTTGTTTGCCAACCTCTGCACAGACTATCCCCCTTCAGTCCATCATAAATGCTGCTGCCAGACTCGTCAACCTTACCAACCACTCAGTGTCCTCCACCACTCTCTGCCAATCCCTCCACTGGCTTCTGCTTGGCCAACCAATAAAATTCAAAATACTAACAACAACTTGCAAACCGCTCCAAATCTCTGCCCCCAGCTACATCACAAACTCATTTCAAAATATCAACCAAACCTCCCAAGAGCTCCTGCTCTGTATATTCCTCCTCACCTTCTGCCTTGCTTGCCTCTAGGACTTCTCCAGAGCCTCTCCTATCCTCTGGAACTCCCTATCCCAATCTATCTACTACTCTTCCCACCTTTAGGTTATCCCAGAAAACTCAACTATTCAGGGAAACTTATCCCTCCTCCACAGTGCGGAGACAAGGTCATCTAGAGCCCAGGACAAACATGCCAAACTTCACCCCCCCCCTCCCTAGATAATGTCTGAGCATTATGTGTCAGCATAAATCCCCCCACAAAAACACTGAGCACTAATCTGCATGCTTACCCCCTAAGCGTAAAACCCCCCTCCTCCCAGTACAAATTCACCCCCTTTTGAAGTCCCCTCTCTCAGCACAATTTTTTGCCCCCATTCCCCAGCTCAAAAAAAAATATTTAGCCCTCCTAGTACACATCTCTGCCCCTTCAAATCCCCACTTCCCAGCAAATTCCCCCCAAATCCATCTTTGAGCACAAACATTCTTGCCATAATCCCCTCTCCCTACACAAATTGCCCTAAATCACCACTCTTGATATCCCCCATTACCTAACCCCACTACTCATCCATCCACCCCACTGTCCCCTGCTAACCCCACTACCACCCCCCCTGTCCACCCCACTTCCCCCTGTTAACCCCAGTACCAACCCCATCCACCAGACTGCCTCCTGCACACCCCAATACCTCTCTGTACACCCCACTACCCCCTGTACACCCCACTGCCCCCTGTACACCCCACTACTTCCATGTACACCCCACTGCCCTCTGCACACCATACTACTTCCCTGTACACCCCACTGCCCCTGTACACCCCACTGCCCCCCTGTACACCCCACTGCCCCCCTGTACACCACACTACTTCCATGTACACCCAACTGCCCTCTGCACACCATACTACTTCCCTGTACACCCCACTGCCTCCTTGTATGCCACACTACTTTCCTGTACACCCCACCACTTCCCTGTACACTCCACTGCCCCTCTGTACACCCCACCACTTCCCTGTACACTCCACTGCCCCTCTGTACACCCAACTGTCCCCCTGCACACCACTTCCCTGTACATCCCACTGCCCCCCTGTACATCCCACTGCCCCCCTGCACACCACTTTTCTGTACACCCCACTGCCCCCTGCACACCACAATACTTCATTGTATATCTCACTGCCCCCCTGTACACCCCACTGTCCCCCTGTACATCCCACTGTCCCCCTGCACACCACTTTTCTGTACACTCCACACCACACTACTTCATTGTATATCCCACTGCCCCCCTGCACACCACACTACTTCATTGTATATCCCACTGCCCCTCTGTACACCCCACAGTCCTCCTGAACACCACACTACTTCATTGTATATCCCACTGCCCCCCTGTACACCCCACTGGCCCCCTGAACACCACACTACTTCATTGCATATCCCACTGCCCCTCTGTACACCCCACAGCCCTCCTGCACACCACACTACTTCCCTGTCCACACCACTGTCTCCTCAGTTCATCCCACTATCACCTCTGTAAATCCCACCACCCCCCTGTGCATGCCATGACCATGCCAAAGAGAAGAATGATAAACTGACTGTAGAACGTACATGAAAAATCTGTATGAAAATAAAGCTATAAGAAGAAGTATCATTTAGTAATGATTTGTAGTGATCTGTGTCGTTATTGAATTCAGGTGTAATCAATAAACAGGGAATAAGGCTTCAATCACACGACTGTTTTGGCCTGCAGCTATCCGCTCACAATTGCCAAACCCAGCAGCATGTATCAGTAAATCCCCCCCCCCCCTGTTAATGGTGGCTAAGAAAGCCGAATTGTCAGACATAAATTGTTGGAATATAAACATTTTTTTTTTTTTTACAATGTGACTAATAAAGACTCTCCCATAATTTCCCCCTACAATCTGCCCCTGGTTATAACAATATGTAGTCATACCTGTCTCTGGAGCACTGGCCATGGTCTCTGCGTTGTGTCTGTTTCCTCCAGAGTCCCGACTCCTCTCTTATATACTCCTCTCTTTTATACTCTTCATCCTCTTTCACTTTCGGTTTGTTCAGACTTCTGTCAGCAAAAAATTCTGCATTTGTTCTTCTTACAAATAACACTAAACGTATACTTCTCTATCCATGAATATTCAATGCACAGAGTACAATACAAACACTTCAATCACTATCAGCAGTGGAGGCTGGTGCTCAATACTTTGAGGGGGGGGTGGCAAACCAAGACCACCATCGCAGGAGATGGACGGGCGGCGATCAGAGGCCTCCTTACCGGTACGACACTCTCTTCCTCCTTTCTCCACTGTCCGAGCCGGGGAGTGCTGGACAGGACCGCTAGCTGAGCTGCTTCCTGACTCTTCCAAGCTCTGGGCTTCTCCTCCCAGCCAAACAGGAAGTGGGTCCTAAGACTTCCTGGTCAATTGGGTCTCACGACCTGCTTTGTGATTAGCCGGGGGGAGAATCAGGAAGATAATAGCGAATATTCATTCGCTATTGTCACACAACTGGGCGACCCGAGCCTACCTTTTTAAAGGCAATTAGAGCCTCATGCCGCGTACACATGATCACTTTTCGACATGTTTTTAAAAACTTCATTTGAAATGATGGTGTGTGGGCTTCACATCGTTTTTCATTTTCTGAAAAATTTGAGCATGCTGCATGTTGTTTTTTGGGTTGTAAAAAATGATCATGTGTGGGCTAAAACGACGTTAAAAACTATGTTTTAAACCCACGCATGCTCAGAAGCAAGTCGAGGCCTTTGGGTAATGACTGCGCTCCCAAAAGGGATTTTTATAAATAAATAAATGAGACGGGAGCTTGAATGGAACTTCCCCTTTTGAGTGCTGTCGTATGAGTTGTACGTCACCGCACTTTGCTCATCATTATTTAAAAATGATGGTGTGTGGGCAACGTCGTTTTTAATGATGAAGTTGGAAAAACTTTGGTTTTTTCTACATGCTAAAAAGTGATCGTGTGTACGCGGCATCAGGCTCTAATCATGTGCTTCCAAAAAAAAAAAAAAAAAAAAAAACATTGGAATCCATGCGTCCTGGGCCCTAAATGTAGCCCTGGATTGAACCCATCACATCTATGGGTGTTGGGTCCAATGTTTTATCACTTTTTCCAACACAAAAAATTCCTACAATTTTTTTACCAAAGAATCAGGGGAACTGTTCCCCTTCTGAACGAAGTAAGTAAACACGATATACCTCAGTTTCATGTACCGTATTTATCGGGGTGAAGCGGCGCGCTCCCGCGTATATAGCACGCACCCCTAAAGTTGCCCCCATTCCTGTGGAAAAAAAGTTTTGTACTTACAGTTTTGGCGTCTTGCGCGGCATCCATCGGCGGCTTCGGGTGTCCTCCTCGTCGGGTCCGTCTGCGGCTTCGGGTGTCCTCCTCGTCCTTCTGCGGCGTCCTCGCTTTCCCGCGCCGATTTCGACTACTGCGCCGACATATACCGAGCGCAGTACACTCGGGTATAGTCGGGCAGACTCGGCTTCTCTCGCGCTGACGTTCTGAACGTACAGGACGTGAGCGCGAAAGGAGCCGAGCCTGCCCGACTATATGCCGGTGCAGTATTCTAAATAGACGCGGGAAAGCGGCTATCGGCGTATACCCACGCCGATAGCCGATTTTCAGGGCAAAAAAGTGCGCAGTATACGCCGATAAATACGGTAGTTAACTTGTCATCTCTCTTACACCAAATGGAATAAGCGTACTGTCAAAGGGACGAATCTGCAAAAAATGCAATTGAGCTGCTGGGCTGCGCTGCATCCAGCGTTCTTTCTGAACGCGCATTCAGTGCTACCAGAGGTTTTGTGACAGAGGCCCGCACACACACACACGACTGTTTTCCTCGACAGAATCCACCAAGAAGCTTGGTGGCAGAGCTTTTTTGCCGAGGAAAACGGTTGTGTATGTTTTTCATTGAGAAAACTGTCGTGGAACTCGATGAGAAAAAAAGAGAACAAGTTCTCTATTTCCTCACCGTGTTTCTCGTCGGGCTGGTTTTCGACGAAAAACACGTTCGTGTGTGCTTAAAAACCCACGCATGCTCAGAATAAAGTATGAGACAGGAGCACACCTTTGGTAAAATTAGTGTTTGTAATGGAGATAGCACATTTGTCACGCTTTAACAGACTGGAAAGCGTGAATCGTCTCTTACCAATCTTTTACTTAACACGCAGTAACATGAGAATAGCAAAAGCAGCCAGTGGAATCAAACTTCCCCTTTATAGTGCCGTAGTACATGTTGTACGTCACCGCGTTTGAGAACAACGAGATTTTGTCTTGGCAGTGTGTACGCAAAGAAAGCTTGACAAGATTCTCGACAAGCCTGACAAGGAACTCGTTGAGGAAAACGATGTGTCTTTTACGATGAGTTCCTCGTTCGTGTGTACGAGGCCACATAGTAGAGCACGTCTTTCCACAGACTCTGTTGACCGGCTGACGTTTATCAAAAGTAATCATTCCTGGATTAGCAGCAGCTATCAAGCCCCTGATGCTGATGTCACGATTGAGGCGGCGTACACACGACAGGGAACCTCGACGGGCGGAAAACATCGTTCCGCCCGTCGAGGTTTTCTGCCGGCCGGCAGAATCTGCGACCCGCACGTCGGGAATGGCAACCAGCCATTCATCCCGACGGGCCGTCGAGCAAATAGAGAGCAGGTTCTCTATTTGCTCGACGGGTTTCCTGACGGGCGGGGCGAGCAGAGAGCGTACACACGGCCAAGGTTCTCGCTGGAATGCAGCTCCCAGCGAGGTTCTCGCTGGTTTCTGGCGAGAACCTCGGCCGTGTGTATGGGGCCTAAGTGTTTTCTGGATCTGGAATCTCCGCAAGACTGTCTACACTGCCTAGCTTTGTGGTTGTTTGATTTTATGTGAAATACATTTTTTGGTATAGGTTTCATGGGCACAATTAACATCCAGGGACCAGTTTTTCTGCACCTGTTTGACAGGTGCATATAATTAATTTTCTTTACAGCAAGGCCAATTCTTGTGTTCATCAAGAGTGCCTTTATAGGGTTACGGTGTGAAGGCGCCACCAACACGAAAAAGACAAATTTTCCTCACCTCTTTGACCGAGGCTTATTATTTCAATTTTTGACAGCAAGGCGAATTATTGATGGGAGCACGGCGCGATTGGCCTGACACATGAGGGGAGGTATGTACTCCTATTGGCTGACACACTGCAGCTGAACATCTGATTGGATGGATCACGGACTGCAGGAGTCAAACATTAATTTCAGGTGTATTTCAGGATATATAAGAAGGACATTTACCAACAGGTAGCCAATCCCATGAATAAGTCAAATCTATGATGAAACATGTCGGGGGCGTGGCTACACTAAAGATCTTTTGATCATTTGAGACCAACGTGAGACAACCTGCATGTGTTTTTCTATGCTAGTGACCAGCGTTTGAGGATACTATTTTCAACAAGACGGAGGTTTTAAAGTGAAGGGGAAGCGGTGAGAAACACCTGGTTTTATACTTAGGTCCAACGTGACCACAGTTTATCAGCTTGTGAATATCAAGGAAGTCTGCTTGGAATTTATCACGGTTGTTTTTGGAGTTTGCTTTTGTGAGTGCAACCATTGTAGGTTCTTGTGGTATGTCAATAAATTGTTTTTAGCAATATCACACTATTATACTTTTTTGTTTTTTTCACGTATGTGGATCTCACCTCTACATTTTTGGATATGAATCCTGAACACTAACTTGAGGATTGTATGACATGCTTGTTATGCCAAACACGTGAGTGTAAGGCTACTAGTTCTTTCAAATTCATTTAAAACTTGATCCAGGGCTAAACCCGATCGCCTCTTTAGGGGTCAGGAAGGAATTTTTTTCCCTACCACAGCATATTGGCACAGCGTGGTCAGGGTTTTTTTGCCTTCCTCTGGACCAAGCCAGGATCAGAGGATTCAGTTATCCTTGAGAATCCACCCCCCCCACCCCCGCCATGGTTAATCGGCAATACTCGGCGGAGAACATTTGGGATCTGGAGCGATTTGCCGCAATTCTGTCGGCCGCTACCAAAAAGACCCTAAGAAATCTGCGACTTTTGAAGATCGAGCGACGATCGACTACCAAAAATCGCAGCCAGTTACCACAGCCGAAGCACATATCATGTGCTTTGATTAACACTAGATCGGCAGTAAAACACCGATTCGAAATCCATGATTTCTTATTGCAACATGACTTAGACTGCCTCTTTATTACAGAGAGCTGGCTCACAGCCGACTGTAACACCATTCTAGGAGAATTGGTGCCAGAAAACTACCGTATTATAACGGAAAATAGAATAGGGCAAAGAGGAGGAGGATTGGCGGTGATCCATAAGACGCATCTTGCGATCACAAAACCAAGCCTTCAAAACCCTCTTCCATTCATGGAAACCCTTACTCTTCAACTGCAAGTAAACTGCCAGGAGACCGTCCGGATTCTACTCTGCTATAGGCCACCCGGCCCAAAATCGCAGCTTCTCCCATCATTGACGGACTTTGTCTCCACTTATACCCTGAACAGCAAACACCTGCTGCTGCTCTGGGACTTTAACCTCTGGGCCAACTCCCTGCAAGACCCCGTTGCCGACGCCTGCATCAACCATCTGGAAGGATTAGGGCTTCAGCAATTAGTATGTGGGCCCACACATGCTTCAGGTCACACACTCGATCTTATTTTCAGACAAGATCTGGAAATAAAAATCGTGGAAAATGAACCATTGCCATGGACAGATCACCATGCAATTAAATTCATTATTTCCGAATTCCCCCCCCTAACAAAAACATCAAATCCAGTGACAACACACTGGACCAGATGTCAGAAGAAGCTCCACTCGGAACTCTTCAAAGTCACGTTAGGGGGAAAAAATAAAGACAATTCAACCGCACCAAACGGTGGAAGAAACACTAGAGGCCATAAACACAGCACTATTGCAGTCAGCTGACTTGATAGCGCCGAAACGAAAGACCCAGATCCGGAAAAACAACTCCAGCTGGTTCAACAACCAGCTGGCGTTACTGAAGCAAGAGCGCAGAAGGGCAGAAGCCGCCTGGAAAAGAAGCTCTTCTGATGAGAACTTCTTGATCTACAAGGCAATAACCAGAAAATACTACAAGCAAATCTTCGAGGCCAAAAAAAACTATTTTTCTGAGGCCATCAACGGTGCCCTAAACCGCCCCCGCAAACTCTTCAAGCTGGTCACTCAGACCATGAATCCAGGATGTCTTGAAGCCCCCAACTTGGAAACACAAGAATTTTGTGATGAGTTATCGGATTGCTTCATTAACAAAATTGAAGCAATCCGGCAAAGCATTCAGCAAAACAATCTCTCTCCTAGCCCCCCCCCGTATTTATTTACACAACACCTGCAGTAATTCACCACAGTTAGGTGAGTTCACGCTGGAACCCATCTCCATTCAGACCACAAAAAATATCATCGGCACTCTGCGCAACAGCACTGCGCCAAATGATATTATCCCCACCAAACTGCTGAAGGAATGCGCCGACATCCTGGCACCTCCTGTCACGCAGCTTATCAACCAATCCTTCAGGGAGGGCAAAATGCCCTCCCAGCTGAAGGAGGGCACTATTCAACCTATCTTGAAGAAAGCCACCCTGGTTTCTAAGGACCCACTTCACTGGCGCCCCATAACAGGCCTAAATGTTCTCTCCAAGGTAATGGAGAAAGTAGTGGTTCAGCAGCTGCAACAGCATATAGATACCCACAACTTACTCGATCCATTGCAATCAGGATTCCGTCCCGGACACGGGATGGAAACAGCATTGCTTAAGATATGGGACGACGTTCTCGAGGCCGCAGACGAAGGAGAATCTTCTTTTCTGGTTCTGCTGGACCTAAGCGCAGCCTTTGATACAATAGATCACAAGCTGTTATTGACTCGGCTGGCTAAAATAGCCAAAGTCGCAGAAAGCGATCTATCCTGGTTCTCCTCTTTCTTGGAAAACCGATCGCAAATAGTGAAGCTAGGACCCTTCACCTCGGAAAAACGCACATTATCGTGCGGGGTCCCTCAAGGATCTCCCCTGTCGCCGATGTTATTCAACATCTATGTGCGTCCTCCTTTCGAAATCATCAGCAGCCAAAAACTGCTATATCATTCATATGCAGACGACACGCAACTGTACTTCCACATTTGCAATAAGATGGATCACCGCCTCAATCTAGAGACCTGTCTCTCTTTGATAGAGGACTGGATGACAAAGAGTTATCTCAAACTCAACGGAGCGAAAACAGAACTTCTTCTGTTTCACGCCAAGCGTAGGAATCAACCGACAACAACTTGGATCCCCCCGCCCATTCTGGGCAAAACCATCACCCCTAGCTCCAAAGTCAAAAGTCTTGGGGTCATCTTTGACTCCTACATGACAATGGACGCACAAATAGGGTCAGTTGTCAGCGGATCTCACCATCTGCTGCGCCTACTACGCAGACTCACTCCTTTTATTCCCAAGAAAGACATAGCGGTCGTGGTGGGAACGATTGTAAACTCCAGACTGGACTATGCAAATGCCCTTTACCTCGGACTCCCCAAGTACCAAATCGCTCGTCTTCAAGTCGCTCAAAATACGGCCGCCAGACTTGTGACTGGGAAAAAACCCTGGGAATCAATCTCACCTTCACTGAGAACCCTTCACTGGTTACCAGTTAAAGACAGAATCACCTTTAAAGCACTCTGTCTAACGCATAGATGTATCCATGGGAATGCTCCCCATTATCTATGCGAAAAATTAAAAGCTCACAATCCTAATCGTATTCTACGATCCACTAATCAAAATCGGCTTCTGATACCGAAAGCCAGATACAAGTCCAAAGGAGACAGGAGATTCGCTGTCCAAGGTCCCAGACTATGGAACGCCTTACCAGCCAGCGTTTGGTTGGAGGAAAACCACTTAGTCTTCAGGAGAAAGATCAAGACTCATCTCTTCTGATCTCAAAGGAGACAGGAACAACAAGCGCCCAAAGGTGATTTACTTCGCATGTGCTGCGCTATATAAGTTTTCATTTATTCATTCATTCAGTGGCCAATCGTATTGGTGGAGGAGTTTTATACACACTGGTGTGGTGGAGGACTGCCCTTTGGAGAAACTCAGAAGATATATTTCTTCAGACACTTTATGAACTGTTCAACCTTTAGACTCATCCATTCACGGGTCTCCTCATTAATATTTTTGTCACTTATTGTTTATTTGTTTAAGTTCACTTGTGTGGTTTCACTACACATTAGCGCTGTTTGTGCTATCTGTATTTAATTTTACAATTAAGTTCACTAGACATTTTTTCACTATTATCTTTATTTAAAACAGCAGCTGCGAACGTTCTTGTATTTATCCACTTACTCCTTAGCGCAGTGGCAGTAACCATTAGGGCACATATATTTTTTGGTTACTACCTGTTTTTGAATTATTGATGCAATTGGGAAAGGTTGGGACTTTAAATGAGGCATTACCTACAATGGGCCAGATTCAGGTAGATGAGAGTATCTTTCCTCTGGAGTAACGCTTCTCATTTACGTTACTCTGAAGACCCTTTCAGCGCAAGTCCTGTAATTCACATAGCAGTTGCGCGTAAACTTGCGCCAGAGTAACGATAATGCGCTGGCGTAACCCGACGCAAGTGGAACTGGGTGTGATCATATGTAAATGATGGGCGGAGCCCAGCGCAGAGGCTTACGTTCAGCGCATCATCCACGGAGCATGCGCAGTGAGTGCGGCTCCACTCGCCCCCTTGTGCGCATGCTCACAACTTCCGTCGGCACCACTTCCTGGGAAACGTCAGCGCAATGCGTTCCGCTGGGCGCTTAAAAGCGCTGGCGGAAACGCCATTCCGGCGCAAAAGTAGTTCCATTTCCCCCCACCCCAGGGAAGATACTTTTGCCCTGTAATGGCTGCTCCCGCTACCCCCAAAGAGAGGAGGAACCTAAATTATAATGCCCAGGAGGTCACAGTGATAATATCGGCTATGGAGGCATTTAATGATTTTCTCCATGGGAAAAAAAGCAGGAAGACCAGCCGGGAGAGAAAGCAGGGCATCCTGGACACCATAGCTGCCAGGGTCAATGTGCTGGGGTACTCCACCCGGAGTGCTTCAGACATTCAAAAAAAAATAAATGACCTGCGGCGCAAGGTGAGGGGCAAGGTGTCCACCATTAGGAGCCATGAGAGGGGCACAGGTGGTGGTCCCCCATGTCCTGTCACCCTGACCGCGGAGGAGGAGGTGGTCGCCCGCTGCCTGGACAGGGAGCAGTTGGAGGGGGTCCCAGGCTATGACTCCGTAGAGGAAGGCTCCAGGACAGGTAAGTGATTTTTACCCCCTTTTTGGTGTGTTGCATGTGGGGGGGGGGTGGGTACATGTGCCAAGTGTGTGGGACCACCAACATGTGTCTGCTTTGTGTCATCCACAGATGACGGTGCTGGGCCATCTCGTGCCGGCCAGTCCACCCCAACCCCCCAACAGGATGCTGCTGACGAGGCCCTGGGTGCTGGAGACACCGAGGTGGAGGAGGAGAGTGCCCACACCACTTCAGCAGAGGTGGTTGTGGAGGAGCCTGTCCCTGAACAGGATTTTATTTTAATGTTGGAGCAGTCCTCCTCCTCTGCAGGGCCCTCTGTGATCCCCTCCCCCATCCTAGGTAGCCCCTCAAGGGCGACTCCATCCCCATGGGGACAACCTTCCTCTGCCCCCAGGAAGGCCACCCGGAAGACCAGGGGGGTGTGTGATTTGGTCGAGGACCAGGTGCTGTTGGACCACGCGAAACAGACCCAGCAAATGGGGGAGATGGCTGGCCACCTGGACAGGGTCGCAGACAGCCTGGGCTCTCTGTCACAGCTGCCCAGTCGCGTGCAGGGCGTTGTGACCAGCCTGGGGGAGGTGCAGGCTGATATCCGGCACTTGACAGCAGCTGTTCGAGACAACACTGCTGCCATTCGGGAAGAGGGGAGGCAGCGGCAACGTGACCAGCGGCATCAGATCACCCGCCAGCTGAGGATGCAGGCCCAAACAAATCTGTATCTGAGCCGTATCGCTGTGGCATTGGAGGGCATGCAGCCAACAGCTCCCAGGAGTGGCCCACCCGGGGATCAGCCTCCTCCTGATGCCCCCCCACCCCCACCACCACCCACTCCCTCCAGGCAGATGAGGAGCCCGAGAGTGCCCCCAAGGAGGAGCCCCCGTCATCCCAGATGAGGGTTTTATTTTTTTTTGGTTGTTATATATTTTTGTTTATACTCAGGACATGAGTTTTTGTTTATTTTTTATTATTATTGTTTATACTCAGGACATGAGTTTTTTTTTATTTTTTGGTTCTCAGGTTATGAGATATTTTTTATTTTTTTGATACTGCACACGTTGCAGTGTGAATGGTGTGTGAATGTGAGAGGGTGGCACTCCTGAAAGTAAGGGGTGTCACCCTCGGCCGTGGTGGTGAAGTTAACCCCACGGCTGAATGAATGACGTGTGAAAGGTGTGTGAATGGACAGTGACATCATTGGGGCCTTGACGCTGGCGTTGCTGCTCCCAACTCCTACATGCTGGACTTGGGCTAATCCAATGCGATGTGCATGTGGTGTGTGTGATCTAGGGACATCAGTGGTGTACACGCGTGCATTGTCTGTGTGATTAAGGTTTTGGTTTAGTGTCCAAAGATGCCTACGGCGAGGACCCTCCTGACTGCTCTTCCATCAGCAGACTGGGTGTCCTCTGGCAGATGGGGACTGTGTGGGTCGGGGGTCAGGTCATCACGTATGTCAATCTGCAGGCCTTTTCTCATAGCAAAGTTGTGCAGAATACAACATGCAGCGATGATCTGACACACAAAGGTAGGGGAATACAATAGGGTCCCCCCGGACTTATCCAGGCATCGGAAACGGGACTTCAGGAGCCCAAATGTTTGCTCCACCACTGCACGGGTTTTGATGTGTGCTTCATTGTATTTTCTCTCTCCTCTGGTTTGGGGGTTCCGGAAAGGAGTCATTAGATGGGGTCCCAGTGCATATGCAGAGTCACCTGTAAGGTAAAAGACAGGAGAATGTTAGTCATGCATGTGCGACTTCTGTTGTGCATCACGGGAGGGGATAGTCATGCCTGACTCCCTTGTCACTCACCAACCAGCCAGCTGTCCCCATACATGTTCTGCTCGAATTCTGCTGGGATGGGGCTCTGACGGTATATGAAGCTGTCATGGCTGGACCCGGGGTGTTTGGCACGGACGTGCCATATGAGGCGCTGGGCATCGGCTATCACCTGTACGTTGATGGAATGCCAATGCTTCCGATTGCGGTATATGTGCTCTGTGGCACTGGGGGGCTGGAGTGCCACATGTGTGCAATCAATGGCCCCCACAGTGCGTGGGAATCTGGCAATGTTGTAGAAATCTGTCATTGCCTTCAGCCGCAGGTCCTCAGTGGTGGGTCTGATGAACTGGTTGGACATGCGTCTGAGGATTGCGGGGACAACCTGGTGCACACATCTGCTTATGGAGGACTGTGACATCCCAGCCACCACTCCACTTGTACGCTGGAATGATCCACTTGCTAGGAAATGAAGTGTTGCCAGGACCTTCACCAGTGGCTGCACTGCTTGTGAGCGGTGTGTTGGGCTGGTGATGTCATCCTGCAGGGTTGTGGTTAGTTCAAGTATTACATCTGGGCTGAATCTGAAGAGGCGATACACCTCCTCATCCCCCATGCCAAAGAGGTTCATACGAGTGCGGTATATCCTCTCACGTGCCCGCCTCCTCCGTAGCGAGGGACCCAGTACTAGTCTTAGGACCACGAGTGCCCCTGGCATGTTGGCACACAGAGGTGTTGTCCTTGCAAGTGTTGTTGTTCAGCTTGCTAGTTTCGTCGGTAACGCTGCTGTAGCTGCTCTCCTGCTGACCTGTGACCGTCTGGAGTAAAGATAAAGCAGCCTTTTGTAGAAATAACTTTGCGCCGGACGGACCAGATACGCGCGGCGCATGTAGCCAGCGTATGGTGCTAATCCGTTCGTGAATTGGGAAAAATACCTAATTTGCATATTTGCATGGGAAATCAATGGGCGCGACTGATGCGCCCAGCGAAAATAAGCGCTGACGATACTCTGGCGTCGGAACGTTCCGCCGGTCGCAAATGACCCGTTATTGGGCGCATCTAGTTTGGTGGGTACGGGCACATAGAAACGACGGCGCATCATCACAGTTACGCGGCGCATATCCAAATACTCCAGCGCAAGTGTTCGTGAATCTGGCCCAATAAGTCTTGGTATCTCCATCCTTGTTTAATTAGAAAAGAAGGGGAATTGGAACTTTACATGAGATGTGTGACATTCAGTGGGTATTGGATAAGTACATCTGATTACCTAAAATAATTCAAATATACACAAGTGGAATGATGACATATAATAAAAGAGATGGTAATGTTGAGAGCAAATTTATTAAAACAAACTCATTAACAAATGATAAAATAATTACATAGTTGAAAAATGCATCCCAGATAAATTTGTTTTCCTAGGCTACGATTGGATCATAACATACTGAACTTATGTATGTTATAGATATAAAAAAACAAGAATACATGAAAAACAAAAATATATATATAATAAAATATAAAAACTCATGTGTCACGGGAGGGACGTGGGACCCAGAAGCTCCTACAAAATATGAGCAGGAAATAATGGACATATTTTGGATTGCTTTAACATGGGACTGTAATCCACAATATATTCAAGAATGTCTGCAAGAACTAATTACAGGTTGTTGATTCTGAACCCAACAGGTCAATAGAAGAGTGACTCATTCATGTGGAACACAGACTGTTAAGGGGGTAATTAAGTCTGCTACTGTCATGTAAACTAGCCTTAGTCTGGCTTCTAAATAACTTTTCATTGTGTTATGCTAATTGACACTGTATTGTGTGAAGTTGTATTGATGAGAATGTGTGTTGTATGTTAGCACAGTCTAAAAGGTCAGATGTCTGACTTGCCAGCTGTAGTTAATTAGAATTGGAGTCAGAATGTCTGACTAAAGGAATGTGTATTGTATAAGCAGGTGTCTATCTTAAAAGATGTGTTTTGGCCTCCTTGTGTCATGTTGTGGGTGGAGTTAAGCCATTGATCATTGGGGTTCCTAAACTGTACATAAGAAGCCTGAGTTTACCATTAAAGGATCTATTCATTTGGAACCAGAGAACAGAGCTGTGTGTGTCTCGTTTCTGGGGAAATCCATATGGATTGTGTCTGCCGGATTGTGGAGTGTCGATAATCTGTCGTGGGTTGGTGGAATGGAATATCGTAAACGGCGTTAACCCCTGATTGTTACAGCATGGTTATATGATAAATTTGCACCAACATCGACGTGTTTCCTGGACTTTTCTCTACTTCAGGAGCAGATGCATGTGTATCTACAGAAAATGTATAAACAACAATGTAATCTAAAGAAATAACAGTATAAAACAGAGGGGGCAGGGTAAGGCAAAAATAAAAAAGTATCGTGGGCGCATAGTTACGCTGGACGCATTCGACGTTCCCATTAAAAATATGCAAATGAGTAAGATACACCGATTCATGAACATAGATGCGCCCGGTGCATTAATATACGCGAGTTGCGTAAGGCTTACGTCCGGCGTAAAGTTACCCCTGCTATATGAGGCACAGCTAATGCAAAGGTATGGGCCAGGGATCGACACGATCACATTTTACGTCGTTTATGCCGTTTACGTAGTACGTGAATAGGGCTGGGCGTAGGTTACATTCACACATCATAGGCATTGCGTGCCGACGTCACTTAGGGAGTTTTTTCAACGTGATTCTGAGAATGCACGCGCATGCCCAGTTCGAGCGGCCATTCATTAGCATGGGGTCATTCTTAATTTAAATACATGACGCCCACCTCCTTCCTACTTTGAATTACGTGGGCTTGCGCCGGCCCATTTACGTTACGCTGCCGTAACTTAGGGAGTAAGTGCTTTGTGAGTACAGCACTTGCCTCTCTAAGTTGCGGCGGCGTAGCGTAAAGAAGATACGCTACGCCCGCACAAAGATACGCCTTTGTATGTGAATCTACCCCATCGTGTGTACGCGGCCTTAGAGAGTAGAGTTGGGCGAACGGTTTGGCCTGAGCATGAGTTTGGGCCGAACATTGGCTGTTCACCCATTTGACAAACACCTGAAGTATCGGGGCGTTCGACCGTTTGTTCGGCCCACTGAATTACCACAATGCACTGCACCTCCACACAGTGCATTGGATCCCTGATTGGCTGAAGCAATGAAATCTTTGCCCAATCAGAGCACAGAGCACTGTCAGCCATGATAGGAGAAAGTAATTATGAAGTTTAATGCAGTATATATCCATGTGTTACTGGACGTTTAACGCAGTATATATCAGTGTGTTACTGCACGTTTAACGCAGTATATATCAGTGTGTTACTGCACGTTTAAACGCAGTATATACCAGTGCATTATGCAGTATATTTCTGTGTGTTAGTGCACAGTTACCACAGTATATTGCAATGCATCAGTACTGCAATATATTGTGGAGTGTGTCTGCGGAGTACTCATGTTAAAGTGCATCAAACACCACTTTCCATAGATTAAAGTTCATCCATGTACACATTTCCCCATCTTTATTACATTTTCTTAATAAGCTTCTCCCCTGTCAACGGGCTGAGTGGTGGGAGGTTAAATGCCTTGTCAAGCATGTGGTACCCAAATTGCTGGTGTTTTTGGCATGCTTGATGTGCTTGAGGCAAAGTTTGCAAATTGCAACAGTGCGGTCGGCTGCACATGTGCTAAAAAAGGCCCAAAAAAAAAAGCTGAGTTATGGGAAGTGGGTCGGTGAGATAACAGCTCCACAATCTGGTGAAATATGATGGCTGCTCTCTACTCTTCCATGATGGCTTCCTCGTTGGGGTTGTGCCTCACCCTCACTTTCCTCCTCTGCTCTATCTGGCACCCAAGTTGTGTCAGTGACCTCATCATCATCATCATCATCATCTCCTTCATCCTCATTACCACCGGAAACAACTTGGCAATACGCTGCCGCTGAAGGAACACGACAGCAAATTTGTGTACTTGTGTTCTCCCCTCTTTGTAGGATCATGTTCCTGCGTTCCTGCCTTCCTCAATCTCAGAACCAACATCTGAATGGAGTAATGGCCGTGCATCATCAAGGAACAAGTGGCTGATGCTCTGTTCAAAATTACTCAGCTGACTCCTCCATGCCTGATGGCAGGAATAGCTGTGGGCAAGGAGGCAGAATAAGCCCCTCTGGCAGCTGCAGTGGACTGCGCACTAGTCTCTGCTTGGGTGGCGGAGGATGAGGACGGTTTAGTAAGTCAGTCCACCACCTCCTCTGCATGCTGTGGCTGGATAGCACGGGCTACATCACTAAACAGAAGATAATACACCCTGCCTGAGGACAGACCATGTCCAACTTTGCCTGTGGACAAAAACACTGCTGGCCCCATAACAGTGCAAAGGGAATGTCTGTCTCTCCTTGTTGGCCTTCCAGGCATGATGGGAGAGGGCGCTCATTAACCACTTAAGGACCCCCGCACGCACATATACGGCCACAGAATGGCACGTACAGGCACAAGGGCGTAAATTTACGTCCCCGCCTGGGTGCGGTTCGGGGGTCCCATCGGGACCCCCTCCGCGGCGTGCGGGGGTCCCCCTACCTCTGGGAGCGATCCAGGATCTGTGGGCGGATGTCCGTGATATCCGCCCCCCCCGTGATCGCTCCCAGCCAATGGGAGCGCGCTCCCAGCCTGTCACTTCCTCCTCCTGTGTTTACACAGGAAGGAGGAAATTATGTATTCTCTCATCGCAGCGCTGTTTCCCAGCGCTGCTGATGAGAGAAGACATGACAAGTAAGTGTGCACCAACACAACACTGACACACACACACATAGGCATATTAACCCCTTGTGATCGCCCCCCCCACCCCCCTGTCACAGTGTCACTGAATGCAGTGATTTAATCACTGCATTTAGTGTCAGTGTGACAGGCAGTGTAAAATCAGTTAGTGTTAGGTTCAGGATAGCCCCCCCACCCCCCCTAATAAAGTTTTAACCCCCTGATCACCGCCCTAGTTAACCCTTTCACTCCCTATTGCCAGCGTCACTAAGCAATCATTTTTCTGATCGCTGTATTAGTGCCGCTGTTCCCGCTAGGTAGCTATTTTTTTTATTGCGATTTTTTTTTTACTAAAGACATGTGGCTAAATAAATTTTGGCCTAAATGTTTGACTAAAATTTAGTTTATTTGATTTTTTTTTTAACAAAAAGTAAAAAATAGTGTTTTTTTTTCAAAAATGTCGCTCTATTTTTGTATATAGCGCAAAAAATAAAAATCGCAGAGGTGATCAAATAGCACCAAAAGAAAGCTCTATTTGTGGGAAGAAAAGGACGCAAATTTTGTTTGGGAGCCACGTCGCACGACCGCGCAATTGTCTGTTAAAGCGACGCAGTGCCGAATCGCAAAAACACCTTGGGTCATTTACCAGCGTATTGGTCCGGGTCTTAAGTGGTTAACAAAATGTAATAAAGATAATAATAATGTAATAAAGATGTGGATGCAGTTTGTTTAATTCAAAGTGGTGCACTTTAACTTGCGTACTCACTACACAGACACACTCTACTGATATAATATACTGCAGTAAATCTGCACTGACGCACTGCACTGCGCTAAATGTGCACCTACACACTGAAATATACTGCATTAAACGTGCACTAATGCACAGCCATGGGAACAAACTTTGCTCCCTCCTACACAAACCTGACCGTGGGTCACTGCGAGTCACAAAACATATTGGCCAATAATCCCTCCATGTCCAATATCATCCTTTACCGTCATAACATTGACAACGTAATCATCACCCGGGGACGGGGACACCAATGACTCAGAGAAGTGCGTCTCCCACTGCAGTAACAATATGAGCTTAGCCTTCACCTCAGTACAAAACAACACACACCTAGCATTCCTGGACCTAGACCTATACCACGAAAATGGCCACATCTATGCCAAGAATTTAAGCAAACCAACCGCAGGAAATTCCTTCTTATACTACAACAGCTGCCACCATCCTCCCTGGCACAATATTATTCCTAAGAGCCAATATTGGCATCTCAGACACAACTGCACAAAACAATCCGACTACCAGATTTAAGTCAAACCCTCAAACAAAAAAATCCTAGAAAAATGGTACCCACCCCAACTCATTGAAAAAAGCATATAGCACATTTATAAACCCAGAAACTCCTTTAGCATAAAAGGGAAAAAAGCATAGAGTAGAGTCAAAACTAGAGATGAGCCAAAAAAATGTCATTTAAAACTGCTCTCGGCTGTAATATATTGCCGACTCCTGGCAATATACATAAAAATCAATGAAAAAATTGGTGTGGACCCCCCCCCCCAAGTCCATACCAGGACCTTTGAGTCTGGTATGGAAGTTAAGGGGAACGCAATGCCAAAATTTAAAAGAAAATTCTTGTGGGGTCCCCCCAAATCCATACCAGACCCTTATCCGAGCATGCAGCCTGGCAGGCCAGGGTAGGGGGGTGGACGAGCAAGCACGCCCCTCTCCTGAACCATACCAGGCACCATGCCCTCAACATGGGGAGGGTGCTTTGTGTTCCCCCTCCCATGTTGATGGGGACAAGGCCCTCGTCCCCACAACCCTGAAGATGGGTGGTGGGGGTCTGTGGGCGGGGGGCTTATCGGAATCTGGAAGTATATAAATATATATACACTACACTGCCTGCACTGTATGTATATATATATATATATATATATATATATATATATATATATATATATATATATATATATATATATATATATATATATATATATAAACATACATATATATATATATATATATATATATATATATATATTTATATATATATATATATAGTTGCCTGCACTGTATATACAGTATAATCTATACTGAATGCAAGAGAATGACGCCCTCTAAGTGCAGCATATTTAACCACTTAAGACTTGGACCAATATGCAGGTTAAGGACCTTGCCCCTTTTTGCGATTCGGCACTGCGTCGCTTTAACTGGCAATTGCACGGTCGTGCGACGTGGCTCCCAAACAGAATTGGCGTCCTTTTTTCCCCCCCACAAACAGAGGTTTCTTTTGGTGGCATTTGATCACCTCTGCGGTTTTTATTTTTTGCGCTATAAACAAAAATAGAGCGACAATTTTGAAAAATACACAATATTTTTAACTTTTTGCTATAATAAATATCCCCAGAAAATATATATATATATATAAAAAATATCTCAGTTTAGGCCGATACGTATTCTTCTAGATATTTTTGGTAAAAAAAAAAAATCGCAATAAGCGTTTATCGATTGGTTTGCGCAAAATTAATAGCGTTTACAAAATAGGGGATAGTTTTATGGCATTTTTATTAATATATTTATTTTTTTACTACTAATGGCGGCACTTAGTGATTTTTTTTTTGCGACATTATGGCGGACACAGCGGACAATTTTGACACATTTTTGGGACCATTGTCATTTTCACAGCAGTAATGCCGCGTACACACGGTCGTTTTTTGCGATGAAAAAAAACGACGTTTTATGTGAAGTAAAAAACGACGTTTTTGAAACGTCACTTTTCAAAGACAATTTTGCATACACACCATCGTTTTTTCACAAAAAGCAAGGTTACGTTCACCACTCTTTTCCATTGAAGCTCGCTTCATAACTGGCTTCTGGGCATGCGCGGGTTGAAAAACGTCGTTTTGAACGACGTTTTTGCTACACACGGTGACTTTTTGTGAAACAAAAAACGACGTTTTGAAAAACGACATAAAAAATTCAAGCATGTTGGAATTTTTTTTTGGTCGTTTTTTTTAAGACAAAAAACGACGTTTTGCCCACACACGATCAATTTAAATGACGTTTTAAAAAACGTCGTTTTTTTTCATCGCAAAAAACGACCGTGTGTACGCGGCATTAGTGCTATAAAAATGCACTGATTATTGTGAAAATGACAATTGCAGTTTAGGAGTTAACCACTAGTGGGCGCTGAAGGGGTGAAGTGTGACCTCATATGTGTTTCTAACTGTAGGGGGGCGGGGCTGGATGTGTGACGTCATTTTTGGGACCATTGTCATTTTCACAGCAAAAAAAGTGTTAAAAAAATGCACTGAATACTGGCAAAATGACAATTGCAGTGAAGAGGTTAACCACTAGGTGGCGCTGTAGGGCTTAAGTGTGACCTCATGTGTGTTTCTAACTGTAAGGGGCGATGGCGGTGACGTCAGTGATTGTCGTTCCCTATATCAGGGAACAGATGATCAGTGACATTGCCACAGAGAAGAACGGGGAAGGTTTCTTTACACTCACCTCTCCCCGTTCTTCAGCCGCTGGAGTGGTCACGGAGCTTTGGACCGGGTCACGAGCGCGCCAGCCGTGCCATTCTGTCGATGTATATCGTCGCGCAGCGGTCCTGAAGTGGTTAAAACATCTTTACTATGAAGGGATTTAAAACACTGACATATGAGTAGAGATAATCAGTAGTGTTGCTCACGAATATTCGCATTGCGAATATTCGCTACGAATATTGCATATTCGAGTATTCGCGAATATCTCGAATATCGCGGCGAATATTCGCTATTTCGAATATTCGATATTTTTCAAATTTCGCAAAAAAATTCGCAATAGCGAAAATTCGCAATTTTTTTTTTTTATCAAATATCACGAATATTCGATATTAACGAATATTCGCAACCGCATATGTGAAATTTCGCTTTTTTTATATAAAATATCGTAAATATCGAATATTCGTGATATTTTATAAAAAAAATCGCGAAATTTCACATTAGCGAAAATTCGCATTAGCGAAAATTCGCATTGGCGAAAATTCGCAATTTTTTTTTTTTTTTTTTTTTTTTTTATAAAATATCACGAATATTCGATATTAACGAATATTCGCGAATATTCTTCGAAATATTCGCGAAATATCGCGAAATCGAATATGGCGTATTCCGCTCATCACTAATAATCAGGCATGTCAAGGGTTAAATGTGTTTCATCCGTGTTAGTCCTGGCGGGGTGTGTACATCACGGGCTTATGGTGGAGATCAAGGTCCCGCGTACCTGAACCTTCCCCTTCTCCTTCTACCTTCTACTTTCTCTACAAGTTTTACTACAGTAAAAATAAAACCCAGCAGTTGAAGGTTTTACATCTTGTGTGGACATTGCAATTCCTACAGACTTTCATCCCCCGACAACGAATCTAGAGGTAACGTGCAAAACCCAAATCTAAGCCAGCAGCTTCTACGGGGGTAGTGCTACACACTTTATTTTGAGTTACAGCGCAGTATATATACTGTATATTTTTATATATATATAAACTAAACTGCCTGCATGCCACTAACTAACCTGCCTCTAGCTAACGTTCTTTTAATGATAACACAATATACGGCCGTGTAAGCAGCCTTATATAGTGTGGAGCCCCCTGAGACATGGTTTGCTAAAGGCACCCTGCCTTTGGCCAATCGTGGCTCTCACAGCAGAGTGCGCTGTGATTGGCCAAAGCATGCAGGTCAGGTACATGCTTTGGCCAATTATCACACATCAGTGTGATCTCGCATTGCATTATGGGGTGTTCCGCAGTGCTCAAATTGCCGTGAACGCCCCATAATGTTCGGTATTTGCCGAACGGACAAACACCCGATGTTCGAGTTAAACTTACGTTCAACTCGAATATTGGACCTGTCCCTACTCAAAACCACTAAACATATCTTTCGGGGAACAACGCAGGTCCACTAAAGCCGACAAAGATGAGCATAGCGTTCCCTGACACTTCGCAGAATACCATAAAAAATCTACCGCGGGCCTCATAGTATGGGTCATTGAATCCACCCCTGCCAGTCTCCCCGAGGCAGAGAGATTTCAACGTCTCTGTCAGAGGGAAACGTACTGGATATATGTCCTGGATGTACTCTCGCCAGGAGGTGTAAACAAGGAAATAGAAATCAACACCATACTCTAGAACTGAGATACGATATCCTCATACATCATTAACATCCACTGCGATCCTTGAATTTGCCTCACACACCTTAGTGTTTTGAATTGTATTTGTTTGGCAATGGGAAGCCAGTGGAGGGATTGGCAGAGACGAGTGGCGGACGATGAATGATTGGTAAGGTGGATGAGTCTGGCAGTGGCATTCATGAGAGACGGGAGAGGCAGGCCAATGAGAAGGGAGTTACAATGGTCAAGACGAGAGATAACAGGGGAGGGAATAAGTGGTTTCAACAGTTAGAAATGATTAGACCCGACTTTCTCAAACTTTTCAATAAGGAGGAACCCTTGAAATAACCTTTCTGTCTCAGATGAACCCCTGTTAATAATGGCTATATCTACAGCTCATGATACATTGGTGTAATGGTCAGTGGAAGAGTGCTCCTTACATCTGCGGTCTTGGGGAAGAATTCCCCCCCTACAGATGTCTAAAAAGATCATTGGTGTCCCTGGAAACTTATTTGAGAGGCAAAAATTGGTCATTGCTCAAGGAACCCCTAGCAACCATTGGAGGATCCCCTGGGTTTCACGGAACCCTGGTTGAGAAACCCTGGGTTAGACATATGCAAGAGTCCGAAGTGACGAACTGCCATAAACCAAACACAGTACATCAATAGACATATATACGTCAGTAGAATAGGCTTACCAATTTAAGAAAGGGGGAGCAAAACAGAAAACTCCTCCATGACCAACTAAGCCCTCCACACACTGACAATTACCCTCTGTCCCATGTGGTCTATATATAGCACACTTGGGTATGGCAGATTGATTGTGTATTTATGTTATATTGTTATATGTTATATTAATTACAAAATGGCAGAGATTGAGGATGTGCTCGGTTTGGGGATGGTGGTTTTTGCTGCTGCGTTTTGTGAAGCTGCCGAAGAGGAGGCAGCACAAGAGGCAGCACAGGAGGCACATTGATGCAAATCGATGTGCCTGTGGCTCTCCTTCTACAGCCATGGTGTTTTGCCCCCCTGGGCATATTTGGCAATATATGACATTCGTAGCAGGTTTTGCTTAGGGCGAGAAGCAATTATGCACCTTTATCAACTCATACAGGATAAAATCTCGCCATCCACAGGGCGCTGCCATGCTGTGCCAGGCATGATCAGGTTGCTGGCGACTTTGTACATCTTGGGTCGGGGCAGCTTCCAAGACACTTCTGGAAATATTATGGGTGTAAGCAACCCCACAGTGTCCAGGGTGTTCATGCAGATCATAGGTGCCATTCTTGACCTTGTGCCACAATTTATCCATTGGCCACAAAATGAAGATGAGTGGAATGACATGAAGCTGACTTTTTACCGCCGTGCGCAAATGGCGCAAATCCTGGGGGCTATTGATTTTACACACATGGCAATCAGGCCCTCCCCAGGATAAGCAAAGCAGACTATCGGAACCGCAAGCAGTACCACTCTATCAAGGTCCAAATTGTGTGTGATACCAGACAACGTATTATAAAGCCCCATACACACTATCAGTTTTCCTGCAGGTTTTTCCTTTCAGGTTTACCAAAACCATGTAGTAGAAGGGCCGGCCTGATTGCATACACATTGAAACTCTTGAGGTTTGACCTCATATTAGATGGTTTTGGTAAATTGAAAAAGGGGAGACCAGATGATTGAAGACACAAGCTGCTTGACACTATGAGTCTAAAATACATGGGTCAAAAATTGATTGATTGGGATTTTCAAGGCACTGATGAGAAGGCATGTATACAATAAACAAGTATTTATTACATATAAAACAATAGAAATATAAAAACAATGGGACAGGCCCCACAATTCGGACACAATATCAGGTATTTGTATAAACAAAACCGTATGGGTCTGGAGCTTATAGCCGATCTGCGACCTCAACCGGTTTCGCAGTATTACACCGCTTCTTCAGGAGGAAGCCTAGGTTGAACCACTAACGATCACAGCCCCCCCACGCCCAGTGGCTCACACAGGGGAAGCTGGCATAGGCTCACAGCAGTAAGTAATCCATTGTATGTACTGGGGGTCACAGAGCGGCAGCATCACATGGTAATAGACACAGATAAAAATCTGGTTTAGTATGGAAGCAGCAGGAAATGCTGGTAAGAAATCAACCTAATGTGATGGCCGGTGTACATCACCAGGGAGAGCTTGTATGTATCTCACCATTTTTGGTAAACCCGAAGACAAAAACCTGCAGGAAAATGGATAGTGTGTATGGGGCTTTAGTGTTCAGTTGTCTTCCCCATGAAGCCTTCATTCTCCAGCAGACCTCTTCTGGAAGTTTAAAAGTCAGCAAATGCCACCTGGGTGGCTTATTAGTACAGACTACAGTATTTGTGGCAGAATATAAACTGTAATGCCGTGTACACATGATTGTTAATTCCCGAAAAACAAAACCGTGGACGGAATGTCGGCTCAAACAAATGCTGTTGGAAATTCCGAACGTCAAATACGCAGGGCGTACAACACTTCGATGAGCCGAGAAAAATGAAGTTCAATGAATCCGAGAATGCGTCAAATTGATTCAAAGCATGCATGTTTTTTTGTGCATCGGAATTGCATACAGACTATCGGTATTTCCGACAAGAACTTTTCTTGTCGAAAATTTGAGAACCAGCTCTCAAATTTTTGTTGTCGGAAATTCCAACAGAAAAAGTCTGATGGGTTCTTCACAAGTTTGGAATTTCCATCCAAAAGCTCACATCCAACTATTCTTGTCGGAATTTCCGATTGCGTCATTTGGTTACATACAGACGTGGTTTGATCATTTAGTGGCTCTACCGGGAGAATCAGATTTAGAATGAACGTATGTCCACCCTGGTTGGACACGAGCCTAGATCTCAATCCGCTTGGGTGCACCCAGCCTGTCAGCTCATTCCAGGAAAACTATTCCAGGTTCCAGGTTGGCCAGAGCCAGCAACATTCATGGTGTACACCAAGCTGTAAAGGCTTTACCCCTCCACACAAGCTGGACACAATAGTCATTACAATGGTATTCCCACATCAATGAATTATTTGATGCAGGAATGAGTCAATGTTTGTTTTGGTTAAATATAGTGTAAGGTATGTTACCAAAGAAATGTGTGGGCTGCTTTAGGGACACACCTAGACACATAGATGACGAGGTTGGGTCAAAACAATTCTTCATTGTCTCCCATTTTGTTTACGGCCATCTAAGGTCACATTATGGGAAGGACTAATGTTTTTTTTTTGTTTTTTGTTTTCAGGGGATCCCGGTTATCCGCAGCGGACATGGCTGATGGCTCCAATCAGCTACTCCCAGGGCCAACCACCAGGCACGGGGTCTCCGGAGTCTTCCAGGATCATCCTCGCCTGTTGCGTCTTGCACAACATGTGTGCATTCCCCTTCACCCACACAGTTCTGCCCCCCCCCCCTTTACAGTGTGAGACAATAACAGCCACTACTGTCTCAGCAAATGAGGAAGGAGATGGGGCTCAGGTAAGTCTTCGAGTGGCTGTGGGGTGGGGGCTGCTCAGAGCCGCCATCAGGGGGTACAGGCATTACACTAGTAAGGGGCCCGAAAGTACACAGTGGCACGCAGGAGAAAGGTGAGATGACACTTTCAAGGTTCGGCAGCAACCCCCCCCCCCCCCCTGTTCTCTGCTTGCAGCAGGGGTGAGAAGGAAGAGATGAGCTCACACTTTCCCATTTTCGGCAAACCCCCATCCTCTGCTCCAGGGGGGCCATGCCTAAAGCTGTGTAAGTGTAAGATGACCAGATTTTTAAAATGAAAACCATGGACATTTTTTTTTACTAATGGCGGCAATAAGTGACTCAATCCCCGTCGCCACTGCTGCACCACATCACAGCCTGTCCAGTCTTACTCTCCGGGTCCCGGCTACTACTGGGTGGGGAGGGGAGGAAGATCACAAAGGAAAGCCAAGGAGATAAGCAGGCAGGCGGTTGGCCGGGACTTGAGCCAAGGCAGAAGAACATGCGAGCGGAGCTGAATGGGCATGCACCCGAAACTGAAGAAAAATTCCCTCCACTTTGACCAGCACATGATCATCAGAAAGGGGCACAGAAAAAATACACTCCCCTAGGCAAGGGGCGGAGCAGGGGGGTGCAATTCATATTTTTACATTTTTTATTTTGCACTGACTGTCTTTGAAATTGTCCTAGCCCCTGTTCAAATCCAATCCAGCAGGGATGGACTGGCCATTGGGACTACAGGGAGTTTCCCGGTGGGCCGATGGCTCAGTGGGCCGTTTAAAAGAAAAACCTATTTTTTTAAACGACCCCCCCCCCCTCTGTCTTTCAGACCCCCCCCCTCTGTCTCTCAGACCCCCCCCCCCCTCTGTCTCTCAGACCCCCCCCCCCCCTCTGTCTCTCAGCTCTCCTCCTCTGTCTCTCAGCTCTCCTCCTCTGTCTCTCAGCTCTCCTCCTCTGTCTCTCAGCTCTCCTCCTCTGTCTCTCAGCTCTCCTCCTCTGTCTCTCAGCTCTCCTCCTCTGTCTCTCAGTTCATCTCCTCTGTCTCTCAGTTCATCTCCTCTGTCTCTCAGTTCATCTCCTCTGTCTCTCAGTTCATCTCCTCTGTCTCTCAGTTCATCTCCTCTGTCTCTCTTGAATTAAAGTGGGCCGGTCTAGATGAAGTCCAGGGCCAAATTTTTGTCCCAGTCCATCCCTGCAATCCGGGGACAAAACCAGGGACAGACTTGGTCCGGGGACAGTGTGCTCAATCCAGGGACTGTCCCCTGAAACTGGGGATGTCTGGTCACCCTATGTAAGGGGCTCCCGAAATGTGTGATGGCTGCCCTGGGGCTGCTGGCCAGAGAATATTTTCTACCTTCATACATAGAATAAACATGTAATAGGCCCAAAATGTATAGCTTCACTCTTGATCTGCAAAAGACTGAAACAAAAGCTCAAGCTAAGCTGTACTGACAAGTGATTGTCATCATGAAATGTCACTTTGCTTTGCTCTTATGTTACAGGAGTGGTCCTGCCTGCAGTTCAAGGTGGGAGAAAGCCATCTGCATGTCCTCCACTCGTCTTCATTTGTGGGAAGTGGATATTTTGTGATACAAAACAAGAACTGTAGGAGTGAATATTCCTGCGCTAATAGGAGACTAGAGTCAGGGCCGTCTTAAAAGCATCATGGACCCCTGGGCAAAGGAATGCACTGGGGCCCCTACGAGCTTACCCCAATTTACGCACCTACTCTCAAGAAATAAAGTATAAATAGTTGATGGAATTGAAAATATATTCATTAGTACTTTTAATAAAATCGATTTTACAAAAGGAAATCATTCCATGAATCAATGACTAGTTAACACAAAGGGCACAGCACAGTGTACACTATACCAGAGCTTATATCGTTTTATATTTAAATTTTTCTACTTATTAAATTTCTATTTTTACAATTCTAAAGTTTTTAGCACAGAAAGTATGCACCACAATACAAGACATAGATTAGCATGAGTGGCTTACATGAGGTCAAGTGAAGCCTGACGCGTTTCAGCCCATGAGGGCCTTCTTCGGAGCAGTGGAGGTGCAACTGTAGTAAAAAAAATATTAACATATAATATAAATATATATGTATAACAGTAAAGCAGTCTTGATAATTATCACAAAACATTGTGAAGCATAGTAATCATAAATATGTCACAGTTACTCACTTACAGCGTGCAGAACTCAGTTGTATCTAAACCAGATTAAGCTTGAATCCCAGCGGGACCCCTGGATAAGTTTCTCCACAGGGAGGGCAGACCCCCAAAGGTGTCGCACAGTGCCAAAGAAGGGCAGACGGCCTACAGAGGCTCACAGGCGTACCGGGAAGGGTCCAAGGGGGAATCAGGACCGGGCGGGGGAGGGGAATCCGGACCGGGCGGGTGGAGGGAGACCCACCCAGGGCGAATGGAAAAAAAATCACCTATTGAAAAGTGTAGGTATAGCTAAACAATTTGCATATTGATTATTTGATCATTATTATTTGATCATTAAAGTGGTTGTAAACCCCAAAAAAATATTTTTTTTTGATGTCAGAATGTAGAGTATAAGATTTCCTATCATTTGTGCCCAGTCTTGCCACACAGAGTTAATCCAGCGCTGAGTAATCCTCTTTTAATGTTCAGTGAAAATGAACAGCCTTCCAGATAAAACCCTGCCTAAGGCTGCATTCACACCTAGGCGACAAGTAACGCCGCGTACGCGGCTTATTTTGCCGCGTACGCGGCTTATTTTGCCGCGTACGCGGCTTATTTTGCCGCGATTTGATTAACTTTTTTTTTTTTTTTTACAAATCCTTTCAATTGCTGTCTATGGCCGAACGCCAATGTCGCCTGAAAAAAAGGGTCCGGGACTTTTTTTCAGGCGGCAGGCGTACGGCGTTTGGCGTGAGATGTGAACCATCTCATAGACAGCAATGGAAATTCGCCCCTCCAGCGTATCGGGCGTCGGGCGTTTTGTCGCCAAGGTGTGAATGCAGCCTAAATCAAAAGTCAGTTTTTCTCTCTTCTTGCTTTGAGTGAGAGGTTATTTACATATCTAGCTTGGACATGTTTATCATATGTTATGTTATGTTTATCATAACATGAGGTGATATAACATCATAACACATCC
Source organism: Rana kukunoris (assembly GCA_029574335.1). Taxonomy (NCBI): domain Eukaryota; kingdom Metazoa; phylum Chordata; class Amphibia; order Anura; family Ranidae; genus Rana; species Rana kukunoris. The sequence continues at coordinate 482,078,415 of CM056053.1, forward strand.
TGGTAATATACAATGAACTTTGGATCACCTCTTGTTATGATAAACATGTCCAAGCTAGATATGTAAATATCCTGTTACTGAAAGCAATAACAGAGAAACGGACTTAACCTAATTTGGCAGGTTTTTATCTGAAATTCTGTTAATTTTCACTGAACTTTAAAAGAGGATTAACTCTGTGTGGCAAGACCGGGCACAGATGATAGGAAATCTTATACTCTACATTGTGACATTAAAAAAAATAAAACATTTTTTGGGGTTTACAACCACTTTAAGGTCACTTGGGGCACTAGGCATGCAACTAGATCCCTATTCTGTCAATAATAGGCAGAAAGGTGTCAGGCAGGTACGGGAGTCACCGCATGTGACGGTGGATAATCGTTTGTATCAGTTCATTAGTGAAATAGAGTGTGGGAAGAGGTGAGGAAAGAATAAGGCAAGGGGGAAAAAACACCCCAGGGGAGGTGAATATACCAGAGCTTATATCGTTTTATATTTTAATTTTTCTACTTATTACATTTCTATTTTTACAATTCTGAAGTTTTTGCATTTTCTATCAATCTTCTGCCTAAAAACCCCACTGGGGAGCCCTTCTCTTTTTCTATATTACTTAGGGGTGAGCAGCACTTTCCCCACCCCAGTGTGTCCACTCCCATTTCTAAAAATGCACAGATTACTGGGAAAATGACAATTGCAGTTTGGGAGTTAACCACAAGGGGGCGCTGAAGGGGTTATGTGAAGACCTAATATGATTTTCTAACTGTAGGGGGGTGTGGCTGTAGGTGTGACGTCACTGATTGTGGTTCCCTATATTAGGGAACACACGATCAATCGCGGCGCCACAGTGAAGAACGGGGAAGGTGTGTTTACACACGGCTCTCCCCGTTCTTCAGCTCCGGGGACCGATCACAGGACTCCAGCGGCGATCAGGTGCGCAGGTCCCGCGGTCATGGAGCTTCAGACCGGGGCGCGTGCCTGCGACCCATGGCTGGGCACTTAAAGAGGAGTGTCAGGACGCCCACTAACACACAGATCCTTTATCTGCAAAGTAGAGAGTGTCTTGACCAGGGCTCAAGTCCTGCGGGAACGCATGGGAACGGAGTTCCTGCACTTTTTTCACAGCAGGAACTCAGTTCCCTTTGCAGGACTAGAGCAGCCGAGCCGTCCGAACCAATCCTTCACTAAGCGGCGATGCCCAGCTCGAGTCACTGTCAGGGGCAGGCGAACCTCAGTAATCCTTTATGTTACTGGCCACTTCCTGTATATGGATTCATCGGGTAGTGTGGGGGTATTCCATCACTTCCTCAATGCCGCAATGTCTCCTGGGAGCTTTTGTCATTGTTCCCAGGAGACATTGCGGAGGTCTGCCGCGAGTTATCACAGGATTTAGAAAGAACTTGCGGTTTAGTAATTATGCATATGAGCGCATAATAATTTTTTTTTGGTGGGGGAGTGGATCTTGGGTGGCAGTTCCTACACTTTTTTCCCCAGGACTTGACCCCTGGTCCTGACCCTCCTGCTCACCCCCCTCAAGAGGCTTTCTCCACACCACGGAAAAAGCCTTGCATTATTGTGTGGAGTTACAGACAGAAGAACAGGAAGTGAGGATTTCTCAGAAGAAATAAGGACATTTAAAAGCAAAATGGAAGGATGAGGTAAGTGAAGGAGGACTGCACTGAGGGAAAGGAAGATATTTAGGGAAAAAAAAATTCCTTTACAACACCTTTAAAGCGGAGGTTCATCCTAATAACATGTATATCTGAGCAACTTTTTATAGCACTGGTCGCTGTATAAATGTCACTGGTCCCAGAAAAGTGTCAAGTGTCCAAACTGCCCACCACAATGTCGCAGTCCCACTAAAAATCGATGATCACTGCCACTACTATTAAAAAAAATATATAATAAAAATGCCATAAATATTTTGTAGACGCTATGATTAGATCACTGCATTCAGTGACACTGTGACAGGGGGGTAGGGGGGCAGATCGCAAGGGGTTAAGTGTTCCTATGTGTAGTGTGTGTCAGTGTAATGTTGGTGCACACTTACTGTGAGGTGTTTCTCTCATCGCAGCGGTTGGAAATACCGCTGCGATGAGAGATTACATCACTTCCCCCTTCCTGTGTTTACTCAGGAGGAGGAAGTGACACGCAGGGGGAGCGCAGCGATTGGCTGGGAGCGATCGCGGGGGGGCGGGCAAACACGGACATCCGCCCGCTCGTCCCGGATCGCTCCCGGAGACACGGGCACGCCGCGGAGGGGGTCCCGATCGGACCCCCGACCCGCTACTGGGCGAGGACGTATATATAAGCCCTTGTGCCCAGCCGTGCCATTCTGTGGACGTAAATGTGCGTGCGGCGGTCCTTAAGTGGTTAAGGAGCGGAAGGATTTACCCCCTTAATGACCAGGCCCTTTTTTGCGATACTGACAATTGTGCGATGCTGTACACAAACATAAAATCTACGTCCTTTTTTCCCTACAAATAGAGATTTCTTTAGGTGGTATTTGATCACCTCTTTGTTTATAGCACAAAAAAAAAAACACAAATAGAGCGACAATTAAAAAAAAACAAAAAAAATAATTTTTACTTTTTGCTATAATAAATATCCCCCCCCAAAAAAAGAAAACACATTTTCTACAGTTTAGGTCAATTACATAAAAAAAAAAAAAAAAAAAAAAAAAAAAAAAAAAAAAAAAAAAAAAAAAAAAATCGAAAGAAGCGTGCATTGATTGATTTGCGCAAAAGTTATAGCGTATACAAAATATTTATGGCATTTTTATTATTATATATTTTTTTACTAGTAGTGGCGGTGATCAGCGGTTTTTAATGGGACTGCGACATTGTGGTGGACAGTTTGGACACTTGACACTTTTCTGGGACCAGTGACATTTAGGGATGAGCTTCGAGTTCAAAAAGAACTCATGTTCGACTCGAACATTGCCTGTTTGCCGAACAGCAAACTATTTGCGGTGTTCGTGGCAAGTTGGTGTGAACTTTAGAACCCTGTTAAAGTCTATGGGACTCAAACGTTTGAAATCTAAAGTGCTAATTTTAAAGGCCAATACGCACGTTATTGTAATAAAAAGTGTTTGGGGACCCGGGTCCTACCCCAGGGGAGTGTTTGGGGACTTGGGTCCTGTCCCAGGGGAGTGTTTGGGGACCCGGGACCTGCCCCAGGGGAGTGTTTGGGGACCCGGGTCCACAGATGAACTCCGTTGTTTGAACCAATGGGGACCAAACATAGTAAAATTACCTCCTACCCCCCACTAAATGTCCAAGAAACCTGTAAAGAATATGTTGCCCGAGTAGGAGGCACAGATTACTACCTCAAACCCATGGATAATCTGGTCGGATGGACAGAGGGATTACATAGTTGTTCGCCCTTCCCAATGGATGGGGCGAATGACCCCGTTCATATGGACATGGTAAAAAGTCTCTGTCTGGAAGACAAGGAGGCTTGGCCATATTATGGCCCAGACCCTGGGTGGGATCAGGAATACATGAGGAAAGGGGGGGAGGGACAATGGATAGAGGTTGCCCCCTATTGGTATGATAGACCTAAACCAAGTACTAGGCGATCAAAAACTACTGACTGTACGAAGAGATATGAATTAGAAAAGGTACAATTTCAATCTAAACCAGTCCCTAACCTAAGACAAGGAGGTCCACCAAAATACCAGGCTCTGTATCCACAGTTTACTGAAGATGAAATTGTTACAGGCATAATAGGAAATGGAGTTTTGAGGCCAACACCATCTGCCCCTGTAAATCCCCCTGTGCAAGGTACAGGGACCCCCATACGAACACAGCCACTTCCACGCAGGCCACAGCCACTTCCCCCACAGTACAAATACCTGATAGTTCCGGAGTAGATGACTCAGAAGAGGGTGACCCTGAAGATAATAGTCAGGGAGCCTCTGGTGGTTCACTCCTTGTAAATGCCCTAAATACTATAGGGATTGGCAATATGCTTAGTCCCAATAGTACTCGGTCAGGTAAGGTAAGGGCAGATGGTGTTGTCCGAAGGAAGAAACCAGAGGGTTCTTCTCAGGCTTCCCATCTACCTTTTATGACAGTTGGTGATCAACTGTTAAAAAAGGCTATGGATATTGAAGATATCAACAGAATTCTAAAACTTTGTCCCAAACCAAATGTAGCACCACGGGCTGTATTAATTATCTAAAAAAAAGCTTGTAAAGGCAGAAATTTTACACAAGAAGACATGAGACTAATAATTGATGGAATTGTAGAAGTCCACTCCGGTTGGGACTGGACAAAGTTTCCCACTATCAGTACAATAAATCCTGCCCAACAAACTGCTAGCACCTACCTACTTAATACGGAAGATGGACGAAAAGGCTATGTGGGAGGAATTAGAAAAGTATATGATAGAAATTTTTAAGTCTCGATCCTCCCTCCCCATTGCGGTTTCATGTAAGCAGAAATCGGGAGAGGAAGTTATTGAATTTTGGAGGAGTTTGTGAAGTGTTGGACAGAAGACGCAGGGCTCCCAAAGGTAGACAACGAACATTTACTCATCTCCACCTTTATTAGTAACCTATCATCTCACATAAGCCTCACAGTCAAACAGGCTATATCCACCTGGCCCTCAGACACTGAAAAGGAATTTGAGAATAAAGAAACCCGCTGTCTCAACACACAATTATCAGGAAGACAGAACTGAAGGCTACAGATCAAACAGAGGGAGACGGCCACCTAGAGGACAATCCTTCCCTCGAAATAATATTACCAGGGAACAAGGCAATAGAGAGGTACAAGACAGACCGTGTTATAATTGTGGTCATTCCGGCCACTGGGCAAGAAATTGCCCTCTACCGGACAGACGGGTACAAGACAGTTCCCGAACTACTGGAGGCCCAGAGGATTGCTCCCAGGCCTTTACACAAATCACTGACAGTTGGGAAGAATCTCCTTTTATCGCGTTACAAGTCCATGGGAAATGTGCAAAATTCCTAGTAGACAGCGGGGCAACTACCAGTGTATTGTGTAGGGATCAATACCAAGGTCCCCTAAAAAGGTCCGATCCTTCAATGGGAATAAATAGGATTACCACTAAGACATATGAAACAATTCCCCTTTCAATACATGATTTAAACGATAAATATGTCACCCACCATGTATTCAAACTAATACCAGGATGTCTTGTTAATCTCCTGGGGAGAGACCTTTTTGAAAAACTTGGACTCAGTATCCACTCCGGTCCAGAGGGACTGAAAGTGGAATCGGAGGTCATATCCATTGCCCGTCCCATCTTTGTCAGTCTTGCTGCCTTTGACAAATTAGGCACTGTTGACATTGAAATTTGGTCAAAGAATGATTTCGATACAGGCCTTGTAAATTGTTCCCCATATCAAGTCACGTTAAAACCAAATGTCCAGCCGGTATTCCACAAACAATACCCACTGTCAAAAGAAAAAGTAGATGGTATCAGGCCAATGATACAAGATTTTTTAAAACAAGGAATACTGATCCCTATCTGTTCACCATACTGCACTCCAATAAACCCTGTATCCAAGGCAGATGGATCAACTAGATTTGTGCAAGACCTACGGGCAATAAATAACCTAATTGTGCCCCTAGCCCCAATAGTACCAGATGTCACCACGCTTCTTTCCTCCATTCCGGCACACGCTGAATATTTTTTCTGTAATTGATTTAAAAAATGCATTTTTTAGCATACCTGTTCACAAAGACACTCAACCTATTTTTGCATTTACTTTTGAAGGTCAACAGTTAACCTGGTGTCGTATGCCCCAGGGATATGCTGATTCACCTGTTGTGTACAGCATAGTCCTCCAAGCCACATTAAAACCATGGCACCCCCCCCCCCCCCAAGGTTCTGTCCTGCTACAATATGTGGACGACCTCCTCATTTGTAGTCCATCAGAGGAGGCCTGCAGGGAAGATGGTTTATCACTGTTAAGATGGTTACATGAATGTGGACACAAAGTGTCATCCAAGAAATTACAATGGTGCTCAAAGCCAGTTGAATATTTGGGCTTTGTTCTCAGCAAAGGGGAGAGGAAAATCAGTCCTAGCCGTATCCGATCTGTCTTGGGCCTGGTCAACCCAACCACTCAGAAGGAAATGTTATCCTTTCTGGGTATGATAAATTACTGTAGACAGTGGATACCGGATTTTTCCTATTATGACAATATTCTGAGACAAAGCACACTGTCAGATAAACCCAGAGAGGTTGTATGGTCACAAGAAATGTCTAAAGCTTTTGAAATGTTAAAGTTAGCTATGGTATGTAGTCCCGCTTTGGGCCTCCCTGTTTATGTAAAGCCATTCCAGCTATATGCAAGGGACAATTGTAAAACCATGGCGGGGGTTCTGACACAAGAACACGGAGGCAAATTTAGACCTGTAGCTTTTTTCTCAAAGGTAATGCCGGTGTCTGTTCAGGGCATGCCGGCCTGTCTACGGGCATTGGCAGCCTGTGCAATTATGGTTGAAATGGCTGTTACTTTTACGACACCCTACTGTACTGTACACAACTCACCATGGGATCCATCTCCTTAAAGGAGTGCACACTCAACATATGTCTGCCCAACACCTGAGCGGCTACGAAGTCACCCTTTTAGGAAACCCTTCCCATTCAATCAAGTATTGTGCTCCAAATTCAGGTCCCGCAACTATTCCCAATGCCCTACTAGGGTTAAAAGGAGAATCAGATAACATTCCACTTGACCATGACTGTATAGCCACAGTTTCCACCGAGACTTCACCCAGACTAGACATGGCTACTACACCCATACCTGACTTACAGATTGTGTTTGTAGATGATTCATGTACAAGACCAAATGACAACACATATAATGCAGGTTATGCTATTGTCAGCCTACCAGACATAGTCCACAAGGCTAAACCTATCCCCTACCAGTCTGCCCAAGCAGCTGAACTTATAGCCTTAACCAGGGCCTGTGAATGGTTAAAAGATCAACCAGTAACGATCTAAACTGACTCCAAATATGCCTTTGGAGTGGTACATGACCACGGAGTCATTTGGGCGAAACGAGGATTTGTTGGTGCAGATGGAAAACGCATCTCCCACTCACAATTAATAAATGACTTACTTTCAGCGGTCCACCTCCCTTCAGAGATAGCTATTTTACATTGTCGAGCTCACACAGGGGGAGGGGACCCGATTTCAAGAGAAAATGCACTAGCTGACAAGGTAGCGAAAGAAGCTGCACTATAACAACTAGCTACTCTGCAACTGCCCATGTTGACTCCTCCCTCTTTAGATGAAACACAACTGTTTGTTGAATTACAGTTCTCTGCCAGCCAGGCAGATCTTAATGACTGGTGTTACCCAGTATTGCAAAAGAGTCCAAAGAGTGGACTAATTTGCAAAGAGGGGAAACCATGTATACCACATGCCAGTGCACCAGTGTTTATAGCCCAATACCATGGAGTAGGCCACAACAGCATAGCAAACACGATTATGCTATTAAAACAAGATTTTTATATCACTGACCTTGCACAGTTAGTAAAAGGGTTTGTGCAGCGATGCATCACCTGTCTTCGAAACAACCCGAATAACACAAACAAAGCAATTCATCAACATCTAAAATACCCAACAACCCCGTTTACTCATTTACAAATAGATTTCACCCACATTCCCCATGAAAAGGGCAAACAGGAATATGCTCTGGTAATAGTGGACATGTTCTCACGATGGCCAGAGATATATCCCACAAAAGCCAAAGATGCAAAAACAGTTGCCAGAATTTTAACCCAACACATCATCCCCCGGTGGGGATGTGCACTTGAAATAAATAGCGACAAGGGACCGGCTTTTACCTCTAAGGTAAATCTGGAATTGGTAAAAGCCCTCAAAATAAATTGGAAGTTTCATGTCATATCCCCAGAGTTCAGGAATTGTAGAAAGAATGAATCGCACATTCAAGGATAAACTGAGAAAGGCCACAGGAGGTACCTTTCATAAGTGGAAGGAGGTGCTACCAATTATTCTAGCAGAAATAAGAATGACACCTCAAATATCTTTAAAATTCTCGCCATTCAAGGTTTTAATGGGAAGGCCGTTCCCCACACCTTGGGCCAAGAAACCCCTCACTCTACAAGAAGGAGATTTAGAACAGATTCAGGATCATTATGTCAGGTCACTTATAACAAAACTAGATGAAATAGAGCAAAATATTGTCCGTAAGTTTCCTTCTCTCCCTCAGGACAACACCCAACCCCTTCAGGCCAGGAGACGCTGTGGTGATAAGAAGGTTGTCCAAGGACAAAAAGGCCAAGGATTTTGCCTATGGACCAGAAACCACTGTGGTAGCCGTGACCCGCACTGCCGTTTTGACTGAAGAAAGTCCGACCTGGATCCATGCTACTCGAGTGAAATTGGTACCCAGACGACACAAAGGGGTATTAACTGGGGAAAGACAGCCCTGACCCCCTACAAGAAGCACTAACGAGGGTAGATAACCCTGACCTCCATCGGGACCTGCAAGAGGTAATAACAGGGACAGAAAGACCTGACCTCCAACAGTCTGAACCCAGGGTATTAACGGGAGCAGACAGCCCTGACCCAGTGTCACGTACCTGGTACAGAGCAGAGCCTGACGTGCGGGAGTGGCCACTCTTGCTCCTCTGACTCCGGAACCCCTGGTAGTGTGGACAGGAAGCGCTGGAGTTCAGAGTCGCACTAGCGCCTGGCGGCGATGCTGTGCAGGAACTTGCGGAGGTCTCCTGTAGTCTCAGGAAGGTGTCAGAGGAGCTGTAACAGCAGGTCCGTAGACAGCGGGAGCTGGATACAGGTGACCCGGATCAGCAGGTAGACTGGGTTCAGGCGCTTGGTGCAGCTGGCTGGAACAGGCGGCAGGAGGGAGGTGTTCTGTAGTGCTGGGCGCTGATCGCTGGAGTAGTTAGCCAGAGGAAGGTGTGCTGTAGTTCTGGTGCTCACAGATAACAGGAGCTAGTGCGGATGACTGGAGCCGTTGGCAGGAGGGAGGTGTACTGTAGTACGGATGCAGGCAGGGTCAGGCAGGCCGGGTCGGATACAGTCAGACGGATCAGGTTCGTGGATAGAGCAATAGCGGAGTCGTAGTCCAGGCCGGGTCGGCAGCAGGCGGGCAACCATCAGTTAACGGGTTAGGGCAGAGGCAGCGTCAGACAGGCCGGAGGTCAGGGCAGGCGGAGATCAGAAGGGTCAGAGACGAGCCGGGATCACGGGAACAGACGTCAACAGGTAACAGGTCTCAGGTGGGCAACAGGAACGCTAACGATCGGGCAGCAAGAGGCTGTAGGATGAGCCCCATTAAATAGCCTGGACTGGCGCCAAAATGGCATCAGCACGTGCCCGCGCGCCGCTCCCGAGATTGCGCGTGCGCGTGCACGCCGATTTGCCGCAAATTCGCGCTCCCGGCGCCCCCGTGCGCGCCGTAGTGCCGCTAGCGCCACCTGGTGGTCGACCACGTCCATGACACCCAGAAGACCATGACGATCCTGCTATCACCGAACTCTGGCAAACTGTGGCTACTGATAGGACTGTTTCGGTTTCAAGCTTTTCCCTATTCTGGATCACAACTAACTGTATTTATCATCCTGAAGATTTGGGATACATAAAAAGTATTTGTGGAGCCTCTAACACTCCACAACAGAATAATATGAATACTACACATAACAGATACAAGAGAAATGAAAACTCAGAAAGTTTTACAGATAAAATGTTATTATTGAAGTTTAAATATGCCTATGCCCAAAAGTCTGGATATGAAAAATGTTGGATATGTAGTAAACTCCATCCTAGCACTACTAGGATCCCCCTAATGGCAGTACCTCTAAACTTCACCCCCCTCCTTATTAACTGTAAGGTTACGCCCGACAGGTTTAGGACTACGGATCTCAATTTGCGGAGACTTCTCAGGTTCGGACCCAGGTTTCACTCTCTTTTGTGCAGAGAGTTTGGTATCCTAGCATCACAGTCTGCAGTCACCTAGTATGGCGCATATTCCTTTATAGGCGCCTGTGCGATTTAAGGGAAATACGGACGCTAGGTCCAAGGAAAGTTAAGGTTACTCTAGATACAATAACTGGCGTAATCCCAGAAGGGGATACGTCCACTAAAGTACTGGATAAGACATACAATGTTACATAGCAAGGTAAACAGCATTAACACCATAAGCCTCAATAGAGATGAGCTGCCACAGCGCAGCAGTATAGAGGGAATGGCGAACAGGAACGTTATGGGAAGTCTCCAGACATTATGGACTTGACTCTAATAATGCAGGAGGCCGAGCATGCGTGGTATGTGAGTTATACTGTATGACAAGTGGCATAGCATAGCATACATAGTAGCATAGTTCAGTATACATAGCATAGGTCAGAGTACTTGCGATACTAAGGTACTGGCTAGCATAGCATACATAGTAGCATAGTTCACAGGGCAGTACACATAGCATAGATCAGAGTACTTGCGATACTGAGGTACTGGCTAGCAGTGAAGCTGATCAGGTCCCAGGATAGCAGGGTAAGCAGGTCAGGTCCCAGGATAGCAGGCCGGTGGTGCTGGAGGAGCCAGCTGACAGTGGGGCGTCCCCACGCAATAGAGCAACGCCACACTGACAGCCTGGGCCGTTTAAATAGGCCGTGGACCCACTTAACAGGAAGTCACAGACTAATCAGGAAGTAACTAGCTGAACTCCAAGTGAGAGGCTCTTCAGAGGAAGGTTTGGGAAGGAAGTTGTGGGTGAGAGAAACTGGGAAAGAAGTACATATAGCTGTACTCAAGGAAGGTTAGCGGTGAGATGTTACAATAACACACCTCCTCTCGTCCTTGCAGATGTCACAAGAATGCTTTCAAATAATACCCTTACCTTTCAAATTATTATTATAAGTTATTTCCCAGACTGGTGTTAGGTTGGGGAACTCCACAAAGGGAGCTGAAGTTTGCCAACAAGCTAAAATTAACTTTTCAATGACTTCAATTGAAAGCCCTTTCTTTCACACTTCAGAACCTGCCCTAAACACCACTCTAATGGACTTTCTTTAACTCTAGTTCCACTTCCACAGTAGGAAAATTATTGTCAAGTTTAACCTTTTCCAGTCTTTCTGATGAAATGATGACAATATTCAACAAACGACCCCTAGCTTTAGGAAACAGTATTTATATCTGTTGTGGGAAAACATGTCATCCATGGATTCCCATAGACCATCAGGGATGGTGTTACCTTGCATCACTGATCCCTATAATGGGTGTGTTGGGGGATGATAAGGGAAGACACCTACTAGAGGCCAGTATACATCCCAGATACCCCCTTAAGCATCGTGAAAGGCAGGATTTATGCCAAGAAAAGGATATGGCATGGGCATGGTTTCCCTCATGGACTGGGTGGGGAATAGACTTAATAAAAAGGGTGAATAATTACGCTGGAATTATTGATGAAATAATGGAAAAGAATTCTGACGATATTACTAAATTAAAAATAGAAACTAGAGCAATTAAAAAACAATTAGAACTACACGAGTTAGCCATAGAAAGCATGAGTGCTGCTTTAACTGGATTATGTGAAAATACAGAGAATTAGGAGTGTTGTACCTGGTTCCATAACACAAGTATTGAGGTACCAGATTATTATGATATAATTGCGCAACACCGGAAAGAAGTAAGCAAATTAAAAGATGAAGCTAGAAATATTGCTAAAACATGGGATCCTTTTGCAGACTTAAATTCTGGATTAGGAATACTGACATGGTTAAAAGGTGCTGCCATAGCCGTTATTATGATTATTCTTTTTGTTTTGTTCCTATATGCTTGTTATAAGCTTATTATGTGTATAATTGCGAAGGCATCCCGAATCCAAACCCCCGATCCTGCTGCAGCAAATAGGATTTATCTGAGTATGTATTATGATGGAGGAAGGGATTCCACGCCCAACCATTATCAAAAATATTTAGCCAAATATAGAGATAATCAAAGGAAAAGGGAGAACCATATAATCTGATGGATTATTGTGCTTCTAAGAGGGGATTGAGGGATAATGAATGTATCAAATGTCTCATATGTGTGTCTTTGCATTAACAAGTATTACAAGGCTAACTCATGACTGAAGGAATATGTGTAATTTCCCTATATGTATATATATCTTTGCACAATCAAGTATCACGCGGCTGACTCATGACAGGACACTCTAAGTCACAAACTTGACATATGTACAGCAGTATTCTTTTGTCCAATTAGCAGCTTACATATATATTTTTGTATACCCCTATAAAAAGGGAACTTCCAGATAAGAATAAACAGAGCAAGTTTTAACCTACTACCGTGTTGTGTCGTTACTACGAGGTTGAAGCTCTCTCTCCCGGTACCGAGGGGTCATCGTATCAAGGTGGTTAGTACTTTATCCTTACAGCCGCCATTACTAGTAAAAAAAAAAATTTTTTAAAAATTCCATAAAACTATCCCCTATTTTCTAAACGCTATAACTTTTGCGCAAACCAATCAATAAATGCTAATTGCAATTTTTTTTACGAAAAATATGTAGAAGAATACGTAAACTGAAGAAAAAAAAATGTTTCTCTTCCGTTCATGGATGGACACAGCAGCAATTGACCTTTAAAGTTTATCATCCTTCCTTCCAGGAGAGACTATGCAGAAAACAGCACTTCAAGTGTTAAAACACTTCTCTCAGTACAGCACCTCCCAGGGGGCAGGTGCACCAGGTAAATCCCTCTCTCTGCCTCTCTCTCTGCCTCGCTTGGCGTGTAGCAACCAGTGACGTCAGAGCAGGAGAAAGGCAGAGACCTATAGCAGCGGATGAGATTTAACTTCCTCCTCCGCGCCTTCTGTTCAGCTCCACCCACCTCCTCCTGTATGTTCTGGAGTCCAGCCAGGCAGCGGCATGCAGAAGAAACATCAGACTCTGAGACAGACTGCAGTGCACAGATGAAACGAAAGGAAGGCAAGTAACATGCAAAGCACTGACCAGCATTAAAGATCCATCGGGGTTAAAATCAGTGGCGGCTGGTGCTCAAAATTTTTGGGGGGGCGCAAACGGAAAAAAAATATTGCAGCCTCACTGTGCCCATCACATGCAGCCACTGTGCCATGCCACCAAATGCAGCCACTGTGCCATCAATTGTCACCACTGTGCCATGCCACCAAATGCAGCCACTGTGCCATCAATTGTCACCACTGTGCAATGCCATCAAACGCAGCCACTTTGCCATCAATTGTCACCACTGTGCCATGCCATCAAACACAGCCACTGTGCCATCAATTGTCACCACTGTGCCATGCTATCAAACACAGAAACGGTGCCATCAATTGTCACCACTGTGCCATGCCATCAAATGCAGCCACTGTGCCATCAATTGTCACCACTGTGCCATGTAACACAGCAACTGTGCCATCAAGTGTCACCACTGTGCCATGCCATCAAACACAGCAACTGTGCCATCAATTGTCACCACTGTGCCATGCCATCAAATGCAGCCACTGTGCCATCAATTGTCACCACTGTGCCATGCCATCAAACACAGCAACTGTGCCATCAATTGTCACCACTGTGCCATGCCATCAAATGCAGCCACTGTGCCATCAATTGTTACCACTGTGCCATGCAACACAGCATCTGTGCCATCAATTGTCACCACTGTGCCATGCCATCAAATGCAGTCACTGTGCCATCAATTGTCACCACTGTGCCATGCCATCAAACACCACCACTGTGCCATCAATTGTCACCACTGTGCCATGCCATCAAACGCCACCACTGTGCCATCAATTGTCACCAATGTGCCATGCCATCAAACGCAGCTACTGTGCCCATCAATTGTCACCACTGTGCCATGCCATCAAATGCAGTCACTGTGCCATCAATTGTCACCACTGTGCCATGCCATCATATGCAGTCACTGTGCCATCAATTGTCACCACTGTGCCATGCCATCAAACGCCACCACTGTGCCATCAATTGTCACCACTGTGCCATGCCATCAAACGCCACCACTGTGCGATCAATTGTCACCAATGTGCCATGCCATCATATGCAGTCACTGTGCCATCAATTCTCACCACTGTGCCATGCCATCATATGCAGTCACTGTGCCATCAATTGTCACCACTGTGCCATGCCATCAAACGCCACCACTGTACCATCAATTGTCACCACTGAGCCATGCCATCAAACGCCACCACTGTGCCATCAATTGTCACCAATGTGCCATGCCATCAAACGCAGCTACTGTGCCCATCAATTGTCACCACTGTGCCATGCCATCAAATGCAGTCACTGTGCCATCAATTGTCACCACTGTGCCATGCCATCAAACGCAGTCACTGTGCCATCAATTGTCACCTCTGTGCCATGCCATCAAATGCAGTCACTGTGCCATCAATTGTCACCACTGTGCCATGCCATCATATGCAGTCACTGTGCCATCAATTGTCACCACTGTGCCCCATGCCACTGTGCTCATTGTCGCCTCTGTGCCCTTTGTCACCACTGTGCCCCATGATGCCACTGTGCCCCATGATGCCCCTTTTCCTGTACAAAAGCACTTACCTGACGCTTCCATGTCCTCCCTCGATGTCTTCTGCCGCCGTGGAGAAGCTTCAGCCAATCAGGTTCCTGATAACCAGAATCCGGGAACCTGATTGGCTGAAACGGCCGTCAGTCTAATGCAAGGACTGCAGATTGCCTGCGTTTCGAGTATAGACTTCCGAGAGCCGGAGGGCGGTACTGGAAAAGCCTATCAGAGCCGCTGGCTTTGATAGGCAGTTCGTCCTCAGCCAACCAGCTGCCGCTATTCGGGTAACCGGCGACCCATGTCCGGTTATATGAATAGACCAGGCAGCTGGCAACGATAACACACGTCCAATGCATTGCATTGAACGTGTGTTATTTGTGAGAGGGGGTGGCGCTGCAGCGCCCTCTATTGACGACCGCCAGAACTTCGGCTAAAATGTCAAAATGACATTTTAGCCGAATAAAAGTTCTTAAAGGGCCCTTTTTTTTTTTGTGACTGCGGGAGGGGGGGCGGCGCCCGTGCGCCCATATGGGCGGGCCGCCACTGGCTGGGTGGTGCTTAGAAAGGAGGGCTAATTTTAGCATCGTTTTTTTATATATTCCAAAGTACAACCAGGCCAAAGAAGCAGATGGACAAAAACATGCCCACAAATTATAAAGACAATTGCAAATAAAAGCATAAAAATTACCTACTTTTCTCTTTTTTTTTCCCGGTTTAAATAGGTTTATTGAAGAGCAGCGCAGTACAAAATAATGCTACCAGAATAACCTGGGGCAGAATAAAATACAAACAGTACATCAAAAGAATTATATATATGAGAACAATCTCCATCCAGCCTACAATAGGTTATCCTACATATAGCTGTGTGTGATCAAATTTGTAATAATAGGAATACCGGATAAGTGCACTTAACCCTGAAGTCTTGTACCCCCAATGGGTACACACTGTGCCGGATACTGACAAACACTATACCATCATAAGATGTGCTACCAAAAATAAAATTGGACTGGTCACGCGGTTCCGGAAAAACAGAGACTCCAAGGCCGCGGGAGCGTCCAAGATTAGAGAACAGAAAAATTGTTAAACTCCAACAGCTCGATGCCACCTAATAAATCCTGTCTATGACATACAGAGAATACGAATATTCCCATAGACTTAAAAACATGAAGAAGTAATGTCTAATTTAAACAGACAAAGTTATACTGACTGCAGACAAATAGTAAGTCCAAACATAACAAAAAAGGGAGAGAAGAAGGTATAGAAAAAAAAGAGATGAAAAAGGGAACAAAGAAAGAGTGCAGTAGATTGCCAGCTGCGACATCAAACATACAATGCAGGTGTCGAGATTCCCGGGATAAGAGAAATTTCTACATATCTAGCCCAGGGCTCCCATATTGTTTCAAATATTTTAGTGGTGTTCAGGATTGAACTGACCATTTTCTCTTGATTCATGATCCAGGAAATCTGTCTCTTGGCTGCCGCAACAGAGACCAATGGTTGTTTCCAGGCACCAGCCAAAGTAATTTTAGCCCCCAGAAGCATGAAATCTATCAGTTTTTGAGCATGTATAGAGGCCTGAGGAATGCGAACCCCAAGCAGCGCTATCTTTGGAGATTTCCCTACCGGAATACCCGACACCTTTCTGATGAGACTGAAAATTTTGTTCCAGAACCCTCTAATTCTAGAGCACTCCCACCAAATATGAAGCATGGAGACCTGGGCTTGACAATCACGATAACATAGCGGAGAAACAGTTGGGAACCATGTCGCCAACCTACTGGGGACCATATACCATCTCATCAAAACTTTCAAATTAGCTTCTATCAAAGAAGTATTAACAATTCCCTTAAAAGCTCTTGATCCTACCTGTTGCCACTCCTCCAGGTCCCAAGTCTCCTGTAGATCTCTCCCCCACGCCTCCATGTTATAGAATTTGGATGTAGGTTCTGAAAGTGATGTGTATATTATGGAAATGCCTCCTTTCTGCTCCATTGATCGGTGGCACCACTACTCATAGCGAGTGAGGACTGGGGGACAGGGTTTGTTCTTCCAAATTGACGATACATATTGAAAAATCTGAGAATATCTGGTTCTCTCAGAATCCGGCAATTCCAATTTCTCCACACAGTACCTCAATGAGAGTGGACCAGAGGTAGAGAGGAAGTGCCCGATTCTATAGATTCCCTTGTCCAACCACCACTGAAATGCCTTAACCTCCATACCTGGACCAAACTGGGGATTACTGAAGATGTGTGTCATAGGACTAGCAACAGATACCAAACAAGGAAGGCGCTTCAGATCATCCCAGAGCCTAAAAGATTGGGACAACGCTGGTGACATTATTGCTGGTCTGCACTTTTGGGGAAACCATAAAAGATTGTCTAACGGATGATTAGGGACTAGGGTTGAGCGAACCCGAATAATTTATAAAAGTTCGGGTCCGGGTTCGGAGTTTGGGGAAAAAATGCGCGGAGGTCCCCGCAAATTCAATAACCAGACCCTTTAGGTCTGGTATGGATATTAAGGGGAACCCCGCCGTCAATTTAAAAAAAAAATTACGTGGGGTTCCCCCCAAATACCCATAACAGACCCTTCAGGTCTGGTGTGGAATTTAAGGGGAACTCCACCCCAAATTAAAAAAAATGGCGTTGAGTTTCCCCCAAAATCCACACCAGACCCCTTATCCGAGCACGTTGACCTGGCCGGCCGCAGAAAAGAGGGGGGGACAGAGTGCGGCCCCCCCCCTCCTGAACCGCACCAGGCCACATGCCCTCAACATTGGGAGGGTGCTTTGGGGTGCCCCCCAAAGCACCTTGGCCCCATGTTGATGGGGACAAGGGTCTCTTCCCCACAATCCTTGCCCGGTGGTGGTGGGGGTATGCGGCAGGGGGCTTATCAGAATCTGGAAGACCCCTTTAACAAAGGGGACCCCCAGATCCTGCCCCCCCCGTGTGAAATGGTAATGGGGTACATTGTACCTCTACCATTTCACAAAATATTTTATTCATTCTTTATTAAACCAAATTAAAATCCAGCGGTGAAGATCCACGATCGATGCTGCTTCCTGCTCCAACGTTGTCCTTTATCCAGCGCCGGGTGTTTTCTCCAGCGACGGGTGATCGGTCCAGCGACGGGTGTTCTCTCCAGCGACGGGTCCAGCGACGATCCGTCCACTCAGAGCACAGCTCCGCGAATGATGCGGCGGAGCTTGACGTTTCTTTTTATAGGGGAGGCGGGCCACGCATCACGTGACCCCGTCCCCCTCTGACGCACACTTTGCTACATCACTGGGATAGCCCTATTCCTGGCTATCCCAGTGACGTAGCACAGTGTGCGTCAGAGGGGGACGGCGCTGGATAAAAGACACCCGGCGCTGCATAAAAGACAATGTTGGAGCAGGGAGCAGCATCGATCGTGGATCTTCACCGCTGGATTTTTATTTGGTTTAATAAAGAATGAATAAAATATTTTGTTCTACGGTGTGTGTGTTTTATTTCAAAAACATATTTACACTTCTTTTGTGTAATGGTAGAGGTACAATGTACCCCATACCCCATTACCATTTCACACAGGGGGGGGCCAGGATCTGGGGGTCAGATTCTGATAAGCCCCCTGCCTGCATACCCCCACAACCACCGGGCAAGGGTTGTGGGGAAGAGACCCTTGTCCCCATCAACATGGGGACAAGGTGCTTTGGGGGGCACCCCAAAGCACCCTCCCAATGTTGAGGGCATGTGGCCTGGTGCGGTTCAGGAGAGGGGGGCCGCACTCTGTCCCCCCCTCTTTTCTGCGGCCAGCCAGGCCAACGTGCTCGGATAAGGGGTCTGGTGTGGATTTTAGGGGGAACTCCACGCCATTTTTAAAAAAAATTTGGGGTGGAGTTCCCCTTAAATTCCACACCAGACCTGAAGGGTCTGGTTATGGATATTTGGGGGGAACCCCACGTCATTTTTTTTTTTTATTTGACGCAGGGTTCCCCTTAATATCCATACCAGACCTAAAGGGTCTGGTTATTGAATTTGCGGGGACCTCCGCGCATTTTTTTTTTAAAAAGTCTGTGTCCCATTGACTTCAATTAATTCTACCTAACCACGAAATCTTATGTTGCGACCACGCCTGGATGTCCATCTCGAGTTTGCGAAACATAGGAGGAAAATTTGCCTGGTAGAGGTGTTCAAACTTGGGAGTGAGATTTACCCCCAAATATCTAATAGAAGACTCAGCCCATATAAAATCAAAATAAGGTTTCAAATGGTCAATTACCGCAGGTCGTAGTGATATGTTTAATGCTTGAGATTTGTTCATATTAACCCTTAACCCTGAGATATCACTTACATATGTTAGGGAGAGAGGTAACACCTCACCAGGTAACGAAAAGAAGAAGATCGTCCGCAAACAGTGCGCACTTGTGGACTTGTTGACCACATCTCACCCTCTGTATGTCCAGATCAAATCTGATAGCGGTAGCTAGCGTCTCAATCGCTATAGCGAATATCAGTGGGGAAAGGGGCAGAGGCGTACCTAGAGCATTTGGCACCCGGGGCGGATCCTATATCTGGCACCCCCCATGGTAAAATGTAAAAACACCCCACTGCGTCCCCTGTATCCTTCAATATCTCTGTCACTACTGTGTACCCCTCTCCACAACTGCACCTCTGGACCCCATTACATTACACAGCACCCTGCACCTCTGGACCCCATTACATTACACAGCACCCTGCACCTCTGGAACCCTTTACATTACACATCACCCTGCACCTCTGGACCCCTTTACATTACACAGCACCCTGCACCTCTGGACCCCTTTACATTACACAGCACCCTGCACCTCTGGGCCCCTTTACATTACAAAGCCCCCTGCACTTCTAGGCCCCTTTACATTACACAGCCCCCTGCACTTCTGGACCCCATTATATTACACAGCACCCTGCACCTCTGGAACCCTTTACATTATACAGCACCCTACACCTCTGGACCCCTTTACATTACACAGCCCCCTGCACCTCTGGAACCCTTTACATTACACAGCACCCTACACCTCTGGACCCCTTTACATTACACAGTACCCTACACCTCTGGAACCCTTTACATTACACAGCACCCTGCACCTCTGGAACCCTTTACATTATACAGCACCCTACACCTCTGGACCCCTTTACATTACACAGCCCCCTGCACCTCTGGAACCCTTTACAGTACACAGCACCCTACACCTCTGGACCCCTTTACATTACACAGTACCCTACACCTCTGGACCCCTTTACATTACACAGCACCCTGCACCTCTGGACCCCTTAACATTACACAGCACCCTGCACCTCTGGACCCCTTTATATTACACAGCCCCCTTTACTTCTGGACCCCTTTACATTACACAGCACCCTGCACCTCTGGACCCCCTTTACATTAAACAGCACCCTGCACCTCTGGACCCTTCTACATTACACAGCACCCTGCACCTCTGGACCCCATTACATTACATGGCACCCTGCACCTCTGGACCCCTTTACATTACACAGCACCCTGCATCTGAACCCCTTACATTACACAGCACCCTGCACCTCTGGACCCCTTTACATTACACAGCACCCTGCATCTGGACCCCTTACATTACACAGCACCCTGCACCTCTGGACCCCTTTACATTACACAGCACCCTGCACCTCTGGACCCTTTTACATTACACAGCCCCCTGCACCTCTGGACCCTTTTACATTACACAGCACTCTGCACCTCTGGACCCTTTTACATTACACAGCATCCTGGACCTCTGGACCCCTTTACATTACACAGCACCCTGCACCTCTGGACCCCTTACATTACACAGCACCTCTATATCTCTTTACATTAGACTGCACCTCTGGACAGTGCAGACCCCCCCTACAATACAGAACCCCCCATACAGATACCACCCCCTACAATACAGAACCCCCCTACAGTTCAGACCCCCCTACAATACAGAACACCCCCTCTACAATACAGAACCCCCCACTATACAGATACCACCCCCCTACCCTACAATACAGAACCCTCCCTCATATACAGTACCCCCTATACAGAACAATCCCCCCACAATACAGAACCCCCTCATATACAGTACCCCCCTATACAGAACACCCCCACACAATACAGAACCCCCCTCATATACAGAACCCCCCCCATATACAGTACCCCCCTATACAGAACACCCCCACACAATACAGAACCCCCCTATACAGAACACCCCCCACAATACAGAACCCCCCCTCATACACAGTACCCCCTCTCACAATACAGAACCCCCCCCATATACAGTACCCCCCTATACAGAACACCCCCACACAATGCAGAACCCCCCTCATATACAGAACCCCCCCATATACAGTACCCCCCTATACAGAACACCCCCACACAATACAGAACCCCCTATACAGAACACCCCTCACAATACAGAACCCCCCCTCATATACAGAACCCGACCCCCCCACAATACAGACCCCCCTCATATTCAGTAACCCCCCTATACAGAACACCCCCCAAAATACAGACCCCCTCATATACAGTAACCCCTATACAGAACACCCCCCACAATACAGAACCCCCCTCATATACAGAACCCGACCCCCCCCACATACAGTAACCCCCCTATACAGAACACCCCCCCCACAATACAGAACCCCCCTATACTAACATCCACCCACAATACAGAACCCCCCCATACAGAACCCCCTCCCCCAATACAGAACTCCCCCCCAATACAGAACCCCCTCCTCATATACAGTACACCCCTCATATACATAACACCCCCCCCTTACAATAGTGCAGACTGCAGAGTGACTGTGACACCCCCTTGCCTTCAGACTCAGCGCACCTCACAGAGCAGAGCACTTGTACGGAGGAGGAGGGGGGAGGCGGCCGCAGCTTCACACTCGGCTGTGTGACTGTCAGACAGAGACAGTCACAGCCGACAGTATCAGAGCCGCGGGCGCGACGCTTGCTCTGCCACGGAGAAGGGGATCATTGCGGCGGGTCCCGGGCGGTGGGTAACACTCGGGTACGGCTCGCAGTGCACCCCCCTTCCCCCCCCCGATGTTTTACCTAGTCTACCGTGCCATAAATCATGCTGTCACCGCGCCGCGGCCGCGTCATGCCTCAGTCCTGGAGGGGGGGCGTCAGCCTGACGCCCCCCAGTGTGTGGCACCCGGTGCGGCCCGCCCCCTCCGCCCCATCCTTAGTCCGCCATTGGAAAGGGCACATCCCTGTCTAGTACCCCTAGCTATTTCAATAGGATCAGAAAAGTAACCCTGTAGTTTGACTCTCACCGTGGGTTCAGAATAAATACTTTTCTCAATAATTCTCTTGATCTTCCTATACTGCTCTGGCTCACGCAATTTCAAGTCCGACCAACGTTTTCGGAGCTGCTCCTTGGACCTTGTGACACCAAATATGTCAGAAAGTCTCCTCGCTACCTTGTCCATTATTTTCGCCTTCCTCCGATTAGGGGTGTTGTATGGCCCATGATCTCCATCGTAATCTTTTCTCTGCAGTATGTCCACCATCTCCACCATCTCTTCTAGTGACATATTAGTTGCTTTGTAGCGTCTGGGCCTGGATCGTGACGTTCCTGCCTCCGTCCTTTCTTGGTCATGAAAGGGTAAAGCACGCTCCTGTGACATCGCCATATTTTCATTTCACAATGTATAGGGGCGTGGAAAAGAGGAAAGCGTCCGTCATGGGTGGCGAAGAGGGCGGCGTTTCACGCATGCGTGGCGTATATAAGGAGAACAACGTGATTACGTAAGTTACGCAGAGTCTGCTCGAGCTTAAGCGAGGAACTGCAGAAACTAAGGTAAATTTGAAAATGGGCCCAGCAGAGGCCTAGAGACTTGAGTCATGGGATGGGAGGTTTATATGTTGATTGCACCCTTGCGCTATTATGTATCTTGGGGCCCCCCATGCAATTTCGCTCTCCATCTGCTTGGAGACATCTCAAAATATATATGTGAGAATGCTCTACCTATTTATTTTATTGTGTATCAAATCAGGCAACGATTGTCATTGTTGGACAGAGGTAATTAGGCAGTGTATCATCTCATCAATGCTGAGGGGCATGATATCTACACATGAATAGTGCCTTGATGAATGCTATCATTACTTTTGCATGTTTATATGCCACGTATTTAGTGAAATGGAAACAAAGGGTCTGCAGGTCAAATCATTTTTTTCAACAACAATGGGGCAGAGCTGGGCAGCATTTTAGCAGCAGGAGACACTGGGCCAGATTCTCAGCTGAGATACGACGGTGTATCTCAGATACACCGTCGTATCGCAGTTTTTTTCAATGGGTATCTATGCGAGTGATTCTTAGAATCACTTACGCATAGATACACTAAAGATCTGACAGGTGTAAAGCAATTACAGGTGCAATTACAGGTGTAAAGCAATGTAATGACAACGCCGGCCGCTAGGTGGCCTTTACGTTGTTTTCTCATTTGCCTATGCAAATGAGCCTATGCAAATGAGCCTATGCAAATGAGCCAAATGAGCCTATGCAAATAAGTCGTTCGCGAATAGGGAATTGCGTAAGTGACGATCATGACGTTTTGACGTTGGTTTCAACAACGCTTTCCGACGTGAGCTGGAGCATGCGCACTGGGCTTTTTTCCCGACCGGCGCATGCGCACTTCGTTTGACGCGGGGGCTCGCTTAATTTAAATACAGCACGCCCCCTCCTTCACTATTTGAATTACGCCTTACGACGCCGCATTTACGATACGCCGCCGAAAATTACAGGGCAAGTGCTTTGAGAATACGGTACTTGCTCCAGTAAATGCGATACGATACGCTACGCCGCCAGATACGCCATTTTTTGAGAATCTGGCCCACTGTGTTTGTAGCTCAAAAGATTGTGCACATATTCTGACAATGTCAAAGCTGAGCCTAAAATAGTGTTACAAATTTTTTCTTTTGGTATTCTAGAAAACCATTTTTGAAGTTGCAAAATGGAGAAGTTGAATCTGCACGAAAAATCTCATGCTATTCATAGAAAGATATAGAGACCTGCCCTGCCTTTGGGATTCAAGGCACCCATCGTATCACAAGAACAACATCAGAATGGCAACAATTGATCAATTTGCATTATACATGCAGACTTGGATACCAGAGTGCACATCCCACATGATTAGGGATAAAATTAACAACCTCAGGGGCACATACAG
This sequence comes from Rana kukunoris, assembly GCA_029574335.1. NCBI lineage: Eukaryota > Metazoa > Chordata > Amphibia > Anura > Ranidae > Rana > Rana kukunoris. The sequence goes on from CM056053.1 coordinate 482,102,125, forward strand.
GAAGAACTACCAGAAACAGAGGTCAGGAGCAGCAGCACGTGATCCAAAGGTGCCCAGGCTGTGGTACTACAAGGAGCTCAGCTTTTTGGACGATCAAATGGAGGGCCGGGAGTCACTTTTGAGTCTTCCTTCCACCCTTCCTTCCAGCGGAACTTCCACGGTTCCCCACACCCCTGCAGAGTCCGCCCAGGAGCTGGCTGACACAGAGGTGCCAGATCTGGTGATCTTCAGTGAGGTATAGTAGTTTACAACATATTTCTTGGCTGCAAATTATTGAGATGGTTTATTGAGATGAATTTGTAACCAAAAAGGGAAGCTTGAAAACATAAACACAAGTCGTGGGCAGAAAGAATTGTGTCAGCGATGCCAACTGCAGGGGTCAGAATGAGAGTCTGTTCAATTTAAGTTAAGAAAAAAGAAAACAGTCAAGAGCATGAAAATGTGTGTGATTGATTGTGCAAAATATTACAACATGTCCCTTTTTTTCTACACAGGAAGAGACCAGCCAGGAGGCACCAGCTCCCGAAGATGTCAGCCAGGCGGAAGGGGTGAGTGGCAGCCAGGAGGAGACTGGGCCGAGTGGATGTCAGCAGGTGCCCAGGCTCGGCACCATCTCCCAGGTGCCTCCCCTCCAGATGCGCCGACCAGCCCAAAGGAGGCGCTGAAGGCAGCTGGAGGAGGAGAGCCTGCAGGTGATCAGGGAGGCATCCCAGATCATGAGGGCCCCCCTGAACCCAACGGAGAGCTTCAGTTCTTCACTCGTCAATGACCTACAGGAAGTGGGGGAGGAACAAAGGGGCCTGGCCAAAGACATTATCAACAAGGTCATGTGGTGGGCGAGAAGGAACCTGCTGACAAGGGACACTGATTTAAGTGACCCGGCCTGGCCTTCTGGTCATCTTCTTCCTCCTGCTGTCACATCATCACTACCTGAAAGGGGCCATGGAAGTAACGCTGAAAGGTAGCCTGGAAGGAAGGCTGTAAGGAAGACCAGAAAGTGATTCCCTGTCTTCCAGCTGATTTGGGCTCAAACTGAGCTTGTTGTAGTACCACTGTTACGTACCTGGTTACCAGAGTCTGATGCAGGGTAGCCTCTCTTACGACTCTGGTTCGCAAAACAACTGAAGTGGGAACAACGGACTCGGAGCACAAAGGGGTAGGAGTGCCGAGGTGGTGCAGAGTAGAAGCCGGTGGACGAATACTTCTGATGTGGAGACGTAGAAGATGCTGAAGACGCTGAAGTAGAGGATGGGTCAGCGACCCGCACGGAAGCTGCGACTTCTGCGGCACAAGCTGGAAAGGTAAGTTGGTGTAATGGACATCTACTGGAGAAGCAGGGTCAGACAAGCCTGGTCATAACGGGTAAGCAGGAGAGGTGCAGGCGGATGGCTGGAGAGTAGTCAGTGAAGCAGGCAGGTAGGTCTGGTAACGAGAGTTCAATCAGGCGGGTGGTCAAACAGAAGCCGGGTCAAGGGTTGGAGAGGTACGGATGGTCAGGCAAGCCAAAGTCAGAGTTTAATCAGGTATTCCAGACAGATTATCAGAGTACAGGTCTCAGGTATGGATCAGTCACAAACTGCAGATCAGGCAGCAAGGTGCTGCAAACAGCAATGGGTTTTTAAAGTGTCTTTTCCTGGCCCTGGCCGTTGGAGCACGTGCACGAGTGCGGGACGCGCAGCGGCGATCTGCAGACATGGAGGAGTAAGGCTGCATGGAGGAGGTGAGTCCCTGACAAGTGGACAGCCGATTTAAGCAGGCTGATCCAGGCAGAGATGCGGTTGGACGAGAGCTACAGAGCCCTCCGATGGTATATAGCCCAAGAGTGCCCGTGGTCAGCGGATGACAGCCCCACGGAAGGCTATGACTATGATGGCCTGGGATTGTTGTATTGGAAGATGTCCATTGACTCTGACTTTGGGGATGATCGGGAGTGGCGCTTGGAGGAAATAATGGAGCACAGAGAGAAAAAATTGAATGTCTCGGAAGGGCACATGGTTGCAGGAAGATTTTGAGTTTCTGGCCGTCCAGGCATGGGAGCTCGAGATCGCCTACAGACAGTTGCTAGACTCTGCTCAGCAGCAGGGTGGGGCTCCCTTTGCCTGGGACTATGAGGAAATTTCAGATGATAACTCTGAAATCCTGGCTGATGAATCGGCAGTGGAAGATATGGAGATTGCCATCCCTAAAGTCGAAGCGGATGATGTGGAGTTCCAGGGAGTCGGGGCAGTTGTCCCCTCTCTCCAGCAACAAGCTGAGGTGGTAAAGCTTTTACTCCCAGCTGAATCACTGGCAGCAGAGCAGGATGCTACTGGCCGCTGCACACAACTGCAGCTTGAGCTGACATCGGGGGATGGGACTGTGGTTTCTCCTCACAGCACCCCAGCAGAAGAGCTGGCAACAGAGCAGAGTGCCACAAGTCTCTGCTCTCAACTAGCAGGAGAGGGAGTTCCTGTGGTAGTGGATGGGACTTCAGTCTCCACTGGTATACCCCAGGGATAGGGGGCAGTTGGCCCAGATCCCCAACAGCATGATGAACTGAGCCCAGTCACCCTGTCTTTTCTCCAGCCGCTGAAAGGACTCCAGGGAGAAGGGCCAGTCCAGGCCTCTCCCCAGCGTCACACATGTTTTCTGAGAGGGGCTGAGGTTGGCTGGGTAAATAATGCTCTGTTTGGAGCAATTTATTTGGGGTACTGTATGGATACCAGCATTGGAGGAATGGAACTATTGACTAACTTCGGAGTCAAACCGTCTGGGGTTGCCTCCTGTGTTAGTCTCCTACCGAAAGGGTAAGAGACTAGCGGTATGGCCCGTGGGAACCAGAGAATTTTAAAGGATGCGGGTTACTCCTCTGCCAGCTTCACCAATGACTCTTGGGTCTAAGGTCATCCTATGTCCGATAGGGGCATAGGATGACTAAGAAATGATATCATCAGAGGGAAGAAAAAATTTCCCTATATGCAGATGATATACTGATTTATTTAGGAGCTACGACAACATCATTGAGAACAGCAATGGGGATAATAGGAACATTTGGAGGCTTCTCTGGGTTTATTATAAATTGGTCTAAATCAATATTAATGCCTATAGACCTGATAAGGGAACAGTTACCCATAGGAGCAGAGCAGATTACCATATCAAGAAGTTTTAGCTATCTGGGTGTGGTGGTCTCCCCGGACACGGCTGAATATCTTCAGCTGAATCTGAGTCCACTACTGGCAAAACAAAGAGAGAAATGTAATAGCTGGTGCAAACTTCCCCTATCGGTGGTAGGTAGGGCTAATTTAATAAAAATGGTATGGGCTCCACAACTCCTATGGATACCGAATAAATGATTTAAAAGAATTGACACCCAGATGCGGGAATTGATATGGAAGAAAAAAGTAGCCAGAATTAATTTAACCACTCTACAATATGGAAAGGATAGGGGGGACTGGCGGTACCCCACCTCAAAATGTATTTCTTGGCCTCCCAGATACAACAGCAAGCGGGATGGGGACGGGAAGAAAGAGTGGATCCGAACAGAAACTTGGTGATCAGTAGTGTTCCCTCATTAAAGGCAGCCTCTCATCTTGAGATGGATTTGCCAAGTTTGCCACACTAAGCACCCACAGGAATCCTCCTCAGAAAGGTGTGGGGGGAGTTACGGAAGACAGTGGGGACATAGGGAGTGTTACCATTCACTCCAATATGGAACAATCCTAGAAATGCAGAGCTACAGGACCTATTAGGTTTTTACCCCTGGAAAAAGAGGGGAATATGGTTCTTCTCACAGCTGTACGAGGGCAGAGTACTGAAAACATATGTGAAAAGTGTTTGTTTGGTTGGTTTCCAGCATAGACAGCACTACACCAGTCCTTTGGGGGTTAAAATTGTAGAGCAGAAATTGCACTGGGTGGGTGTTTAGGCCACACCAGTCAAACAATAGGACTTTTTGGTGAGGTGACGTGTCAATGATAGGTGAGCTAATAATACAACGTAGAATGAAATATATATAGGAAAATATATCAAATTTATTATAAATACATAAAAAACAATCAATAAAATCAATTGTTGCCCTGTTACAGAAGAGATGCTGAGATTGGTTAGATGCAATTGATGATGGTCGTCGACATGTTTCGCAAAAAGTTGCGTTTTCGAGACGCCACAATCATCTATCTTAGATCTTCCTCTATTAATATGCAAGAAATATAAAATAAGTCACATATAATGTTACAGGGCATAGAAAGGATACAACTCATATTACTGTTAATATATGGTAAATAAATCTACATGCTCACCAACAACTGTAAACTGTCAGGTCTGGCAAGAATAAACACACCAGGATAGTCGGATAGCCAGAGGGCGATAGCTGACCCGAGCGGCAGACGCACCCCCAAACGGGCGTCAGAACCGTAGGGTTTAATAGTGGGAATGTTTCACCCTGGAGATATCAAAATAATAATAATAAGGAAGTGTGGTGCAGTGGTGCACTTGAAAGGTAGTCATAGTCAATAAAGGATAAAAACTTTGCTGAGAATGAATAAGCACGGTACTACGGAGATAGTATTCATATTCCTAACAGCTTTCATCAGAAAGAAATCATATCACCTACCTAAAGTTTAATATAGTGCCACATATCCACAGATAGAGAATAGCAATGCCAAGGAGACCATGAAGAAGCAGCAGTTACCTAAAGCTGGAACAATGCATATGAAGGTTTAGCTATTGGCAATGGACACAGATTCCCATATAAACATGGTGCTGCTAAAAAATAATAAAGATCAAAGAAATTGGCAGAAGATCTTCAAATAATGGCCAGGTAAAATAAAACTTCCACCAGGAGTTACTATATCAATCTTTGACCCCCCCCCCCCCATATATATGTCCACCCCCATAACAGGGGGGGGGGGGAATGGCGGAGGATAAGAATAGAGAGAAAAAAATAAAATAAAATAAAAATAAAGAGAAGCCACTATGTCTAAGCTGATGAATAGCCCCTACCATATTGAAACTTAGAGCCAAAACTAGAGGGAGCAGAGTGACAGGGGAAAAAAAGGATTTTTAATAACAGCTTACCTGTAAAATCCTTTTCTTGGAGTACATCACGGGACACAGAGCGCATAGTCATTACATATGGGTTATATGGGTACCTTCAGGTGTGGACACTGGTGTAATCAACTTCACAGGAAGTTCCTCCCTATATAACCCCCTCCCACTGAGAGTGCTTTAGTTTTGTAGCAAGCAATTTCTCTGAGGTTACACAATGTTCCCCAAAAGAGGGGTGGGAGCTCTGTGTCCCGTGATGTACTTCAAGAAAAGGATTTTACAGGTAAGCTGTTATTAAAAATCCCTTTTTCTTTATCGTACATCACGGGACACAGAGCGCATAGTCATTACATATGGGATGTCCCAAAGCAATGCTCCATGAAGGGAGGGAGACCGTAAGGCCAAAAATAGCCAAACAAAAACATTATCAGGAGGTAAAATAACTCCACCAACAGAAAAAAAGGGGGCGTGAACCGGGCCAGAGGATTCTATACTGCTGCCCGTAGGACCGCCTGCCCAAATGTACGGAAGACCAGGTTGCCGCTTTGCAAACCTGTGCCATAGAGATCTGATGGTGTGCCGCCCAGGAGGCACTCATGGCCCTCGTAGAATGGGCTTTAACTGATAAGGGAGGTGGAACGCGCTTCAGACCATAGGCCTGAAAAATCAGCTGCTTAATCCACCTAGCCAAGGAAGACTTGGCAGCCGGCTGACCCTTTTTGGGGCCATCCGGAAGAACGAAAAGCACATCTGTTTTCCGAATCTTCTCTGTAGCCTTGAGATAAACCCTCATGGCTCGAACCACGTCCAAAGTATGAAGCAGTCTTTCCTCTCTGGACTGGGGAGTAGGAAAGAAGGATGGTAGGACTAGGTCCTGATTCAAGTGAAAACTGGATATGACCTTAGGAAGGAAAGAAGGTTGAGGCCGCAGAACCACTCTGTCCTTATGCAGAATAAGGTACGGTTCCCTGCAAGACAAGGCTGCCAGCTCGGAGACCCTTCTGGCCGAAGCCATAGCCACCAAGAAAACCAACTTTCGGGTTAGCAGCACAAGAGGGATTTCTGTCAGAGGTTCCAACGGCTGCTTTTGTAAAGCTGACAAGACCCGATTTAAATTCCAGGGGCCGAAGGGAGCTCTAATAGGGGGATTCACATGCAAGACCCCCTGTAAGAAGGTTTTCACAAGCGAATGCGTGGCCAAAGGCCTTTGAAACCATATCCATAAGGCAGACACCTGCCCCTTTAGAGTACTAAGAGCCAACCCCTTGTCAACGCCAACCTGGAGGAATCGCAAGATCCTGTCAATAAAAACTTGCAAGGATGCCCTCCTTGAGACTCGCACCACTCCACATAGGTCCTCCAGACTCTGTAATAGATATTTCTAGAGACTGGCTTTCTAGCCTGAATCAACGTAGATACGACCTGGGCTGAGAGGCCTCTGCCCTTAAGAATTAGGGATTCAGCCGCCAAGCCGTCAAATTTAGCTGCTGTGAAGCAGGGTGGTAGATCGGGCCCTGAGACAGCAGATCTGGGCGCAGGGGGAGTGGCCACGGTGCCCCTACTGACATCCTCACGATGAGTGCGTACCAAGCCCTTCTGGGCCAGGCTGGGGCCACCAGGATCACCGGCCTGCGCTCCACCCTGATCCTTCGTAGAAGGCGGGGAATCATCTGCAGTGGAGGGAACGCATACAGGAGAGAAAACTGGTGCCAGGGGCAAACCAACGCATCGGTCCCGTAGGCCGAGGGGTCCCTGGCTCGGGATACGAATTTGTCCAATTTCTTGTTGAATCTTGTTGCCATGATGTCCACCTCGGGAACTCCGAATCTTTGGCAAATCTCTTGGAATACCTGGGGGTGAAGAGACCACTCTCCCGGGAGTAACTGTTGACAACTCAAAAAATCTGCTTGAGAATTGTCTATCCCTGGGATGAACACTGCTGAGATGCAGGGTACATGGGCTTCGGCCCATGAGAAAATCAGGTTTACTTCCCTTTGAGCCGCTAGGCTCCTTGTGCCCCCCTGGTGGTTTATGTATGCCACCGCTGTGGCATTGTCGGACTGTATCCTTACTGGCAGACCCTGCAGGGGGAGAGTCCAGGCGATCAGGGCCAACCGAGCAGCTCTGATCTCTAGGACATTGATGGGAAGCAGACTTTCTGCCTCTGACCACTGTCCCTGCTGGGTCCATTTTCCTAAGATTGCCCCCCAACCTGTTAGGCTGGTATCTGTGGTTACTATTTTCCACGTGATGGGGCAAAAGGTTTTCCCTTTTGACAATTTTTGAGGGACCAGCCACCAGTACAGGCTGCGCCTGACTCCTGGGGAAAGACCTAATGGACGGTCTAATGTCTGTATGGACCTGTTCCAAGCAGAGAGAATAGCTGCCTGGAGAAATCTGGTATGGATCTGGGCATAGGGCACTGCTTCGAAGGCGGCTACCATCTTTTCCAGCAGTCGCATGCATAGGCGAATAGTCGGCCTCTTTTTGCCTAGGACTATTTGAATTGTTTGAGTCAATGACCTGATCTTTTCTTGAGGTAAAAATATCCTCTGGCATTCTGTATCTCACCGAAGGCCTAGATATTCCAACTGTCTTGTGGGTTGCAACCTCGATTTTCCTTGGTTCACAACCCACCCGAATTCTTGTAGATGCCGAACTGTGCGGACTACTGCATGATTGAGGTTGGAAGCTGATCTGTCGATAACCAGGAGATCGTCCAGGTATGCCAGGACAAAAATGCCTTCTGTCCTTAGGACGGCTAGCACCGGGGCTAACACCTTTGTGAATACCCGCGGAGCTGTTGCCAACCCGAAAGGGAGGGCTACGAACTGGAAATGACTTTGATCTATCATAAAACGAAGAAACTTGTGATGTGCTGGGTAGATCGGCACATGCAGATATGCATCCTTTATGTCTATAGATGCTAGAAAGTCGCCTTGATGCAGGCTGGCTGTCACTGAACGTATGGAATCCATACGAAAGGTCTGAATCTTTAGAAAGCGATTTAGTCGTTTGAGGTCTAGGATAGGCCTGACGTCGTCATTGTATAATAAAAAGGTTGGAGTAGAATCCCAGACCCCTTTCTTGGGTTGGTACTACAATTACTCCTTGGAGCCAGAGGCGATCCAACGCCTTTACGAGAGAGGCCCTCTTTTAACGGGTCGCTTGGAAGACTTGACCCCTGAAAATGAGGAGGGGGGATTTCTCGAAACTCTAGTTTGTAGCCTGTGGCTACCACGGACCGAACCGAAGAGTCGGGAATTCTGGCCTTCCAGACTTCGGAGAAAAACTGAAGTCTTCCCCCCACCCAAGAGAGTGGGGGCGCCCCTTCATGAATCTGACTTGATGACTGGTTTAGCCGGCTTGCGAGACCAGGGCCTCTTGTTTGCCGCGGCTTGTCCCTGTGGGCGGCTATTAACTGCTGAACGCCCGGGAGGCCGTCGATACTGACGGGAAGTCGAAGGGGCCGAGCCTGGAAAGGCCTGTCGTTTAAACGCGGGCCCACGCGGTCTTTCCTTGACCGGTAAGGAAGAACTTTTACCACTTGATATGGTTTGGATATCTTTATCTAGGTCTTCACCGAATAGTCTTCCCCCATGAAAGGGAAACCCTGCTAAAAGCTTTTAGCAGGGTGCCTCTGCTGACCATTTCTTTAGCCACGAAGACGACGCATGTGAACCACCAGCAGAGATAACCGGGATGCCTGTTGGATGGAGTCCTTAATAGCATCTACTGCAAAGCAGAGAGCCCTAGGGAAATCTGCTAATTCACGAGTTTGCTGAGCCGGCATGTCCTTTAACATCTGTTTTGCCTGATCCTTTAAGGCCTGACAAACGCCAATGGCTGCCACCACTGGCTGAACCATGGCACCTACTGTGGTGAAAGAAGCCTTCAGTAGGGTCTCTAATTTTTTGTCGACCGGATCCTTGAACAACTGGACATTTTCAACCGGACAGGTCAGGGATTTATTCACGCAGGAAATGGCCGCGTCCACTGTGGGGAGTGCCCATTTCTTTCAAAATTCCTCTTCCATATGATAGAGAATAGAGAACCTCTTAGGAGGGATAAAGATCCTATCAGGTCGAGCCCCCTCCTGGTAAATCACGCTCCGCAGAAGGGGGTGAATCGGAAAAGACACACAAGTTAATGGAGCCTTTAAAGAACCCAATGAGGATACCACAGGGGCTACTAGTTCTAGCACTGGAAGTTTAAAAGCAGTGCGAACTATATCGGTCAAAGACTGGATCCACAGGCTCTCCGCTTGAGAGGCCGAAAAATATTCATCTACAGTGGACCCTCCATGTCTGAACCTTCGGGACTTGGGTCTGCTTGATCCCCTTGTGGGTCCCGTTCCTCCGAAGAGGAGACCTCCGCATCTGAAAACACCAAACTAGGTGAGGGGGATCTAGCCCGTTTGCTACTTGGCAAAGGGCGGGCAAACAAAGCAGTTAACCTTTTCTCTAGCCCACCCAGGGTGGTCGCTAGCATTTCTTCCGTTACGTAAACGGGAATGGGTGGATCGGGGGCCGCCTCTGCCCCCAGCATCCCCAATGGCTCTTGTACTATGCTACTCGGTGGTCTAACTGGTGAGGGTGGGGCCGTTGAAGCCTGGCCCAAATCCTCTGACCCCGATGGAGACCCCTTTTGTTTCTTGGCACCTTTTGCAGCCTTGGCTGGTCCTGATGCCTTTGGAGCCATTGCACAACCTTGAGTCACCCCTCTAGCCAACACCTGACTGTTGTAGCTAGGAGTAATTAATATGAGAACAGGCTGAGGAAAACGAAAACATTTTTTTTTATTTTTTATTTTTTTTTACCCGCCTGGGAGGTGGCAATACTGAGGAAAACCTGTGAGTATTGCAACACCAATGCCTGTTAGCCGGAGTCCAAGGTTGACTCAGATACTGCTGGATCTAAGGCTGAGTCCCTTTAAGCAAAAAACTTTTTTTTTTTTTTTTTTTCTGGTCAATAGTGGAACTAAGTCCTAGACCTGAAGATCCACAAACCGCCACTGGGTGTCACTGTGGCCAAAAGACCCAGCTGCATGCTCTGTATCCTTTCTTCCTCTGCCTCCAGGAGGGAAAGACCAGCCAGAGAAAAAGTTTTTCCTTTAAACAGACCCTGACGCTGCTGGCCCGCCCCCCCGACGCACGCTGACGCTATAAAAGGCGGCGTGCACGGGCGCGCACCCCCCCACGCTGAAAACCACATGGAGGAAGCAGAGCAGAGGAAACAACATGGACCAGCGCCAGGCAGCACCAACAGACACCAGGTAAGCACTAATCTTATTGTAGTGCACACACAGAGAGGAAGCTGTCCCCATGGGCTTCCTAAGAAACAGGAGTTTTCACCAGCAATTCCCTCTTTAAAACATGTGGGGTTGCAGTATCAATGCTAACAGGCAGACCTGGGGTGAGTAGCAAATATATATCTTACACAAGTATACATATATCTACATGTTATCTGGGTAAACATTAGTATCCCATCCTGCCCACACAGATATAGTGGAGATAGTGGCTGATGCACAAGCATACTGTTAGCCAACCCAGAACCCCCAGGGGGATACCTACTGTCGAACCAAGTCCCGCAGGTTCCCTCTTACCTGCTCCACGCCGCAGGGTATTGCAAACTGCAAGAGGCCCAATCTTCCCCCATCTCCGTGGGTATTGTCTCGGACCTTCAGGGACCGGGGTCCTGTGTTTAAGGAACCCACACCCCTGGACCTATATAGCATCCTGGCATCAGTAGCGTTTAGTCCTGGAAGAGACCAAGGCACTGGAGCCCAGAATCCAGCCCTCCAAGGAGAGGCATTATAGGCAAAACCCCACTCCAGCAGGGCCCGGGTACCGTACACCTTGGCTTTGAAGCACTTCGGACGGATCCGGCTAGCTATCCTGAGTCCCGAGACCTCCGAGGGACAGCTAGACGTGACCAACACCTAAGACACTGGCGAAAAAACTAAAGCACTCTCAGTGGGAGGGGGTTATATAGGGAGGAACTTCCTGTGAAGTTGATTACACCAGTGTCCACACCTGAAGGTACCCATATAACCCATATGTAATGACTATGCGCTCTGTGTCCCGTGATGTACGATAAAGAAAGAGGTAGTCCAGGTTCCAAAGCGCCATACCTTGTATGCAGGTTTTTGTCAGAATATACTGACATTCAGTCTTGCATTGATCTCCAAACGCCCGGTGTGCATAGAATAATCACACCTGACGGTGATTTAAATAGCCAGGGTGAACCCGGAAGTGAAGGGTCAGTGCTGACCCCTGACATCACTTTCTTTGGATTCGAGCTTACGACGCATGCGCAGAAGGGCCAAAACAACGGCCAAATCACGCATGCGCTGTGATCTGCAAAAGCGGATAGGAGGGGACAAAAAAAAAGGAAAAACATCTTTCCTTTTCTCCATCCTCAGCAGCAAGAACCAACATTACCACTTCCTGGTGCAGCCGCTGCTCAGACAGCGCCACCCAGTGGCTCCCAACACCTATGGTGGCGGTGCAAACATTCAGGGAGGTATGCAAAAGAAGAGGATTGTCTCCCCCCAGACTTGTCAGGCGGGAAAAAACGCTTCTGTAGAAGTCAAGGACACTCATGGTGACCCAGTGGTGGGAATGGCATCTCTAACCATGTTCAGAGAAACCAAAACAACTGGGGAAGGGCCCCCACATAGAGAACTAGGAGCTACCCCTAAAAATACACAAACCCAAGTCATCACCAACTCTGGTTCTATCCCTTTAGGGACAATTCAGACTGCATTAACCCCAATCTGTCAAATGCGAATGGGAAAAATAGATGCGTTTATGATCAAACAGTAATTACAGTGCGGAAAATAAGTATTTGAACACCCTGCTATTTTGCAAGTTCTCCCACTTGGAAATCATGGAGGGGTCTGAAATTGTCATTGTAGGTGCATGTCCACTGTGAGAGACATAATCAAAAAAAAAAATTCCAGAAATCACAATTTATGAATTTTTAACTAATTATTTGTATGATACAGCTGCAAAGAAGTATTTGAACACCTGTCTATCAGCTAGAATTCTGACCCTAAGCCCAGGTTCACACTGGGTACGATTTAGTTCGATTTGAGATGCGATTTCACATGTGAAATCGCATCTCAAATCGGCGGCAATTGCCGGCAATGACACTGTCCTAATCGGTGCGATGCCGCATCTGCAGCGCTGCACCGATTTCAAAAAGTAGTTCCTGTACTACTTTTTGCGATTTCAGGACGCGATTTACATTGACATCTGTACAGAAACCTGCACAAATGTCTCCTAAATCGCGCTGAAATCGGGACTGCCAGAGGGAGTGAAATCGCGTGAGTTCAGCTGAAATCGCGCGATTTCACTCCCGCAGCCCAGTGTGAACCAGGGCTCAAAGACCTGTTAGTCTGCCTTTAAAATGTCCACCTCCACTCCATTTATTATCCTAAATTAGATGCACCTGTTTGAGGTCATTATCTGCATAAAGACACCTGTCCACCCCATACAATCAGTAAGAATCCAACTACTAACATGGCCAAGACCAAAGAGCTGTCCAAAGACACTAGAGACAAAATTGTACACGTCCACAAGGCTGGAAAGGGCTACATGGAAATTGCCAAGCAGCTTGGTGAAAAAAGGTCCACTGTTGGAGCAATCATTAGAAAATGGAAGAAGCTAAACATGACTGTCAATCTCCCTCGGACTGGGGCTCCATGCAAAATCTCACCTCGTGGGGTCTCAATGACCTGAAAAGAGCTGGGACCACCGTTTTCAAGGTTACTGTTGGTAATACACTAAGACGTCATGGTTTGAAATCATGCATGGCACGGAAGGTTCCCCTGCTTAAACCAGCACATGTCAAGGCCCGACTTAAGTTTGCCAATGACCATTTGGATGATCCAGAGGAGTCATGGGAGAAAGTCATGTGGTCAGATGAGACCAAAATAGAACCTTTTGGTCATAATTCCACCAACCGTGTTTGGAGGAAGAAGAATGATGAGTACCATCCCAAGAACACCATCCCTACTGTGAAGCATGGGGGTGGTAGCATCATGCTTTGGGGGTGTTTTTCTGCACATGGGACAGGGCGACTGCACTGTATTAAGGAGAGGATGACCGGGGCCATGTATTGCGAGATTTTGGGCAACAACCTCCTTCCCTCAGTTAGAGCTTTGAAGATGGGTCGAGGCTGAGTCTTCCACCATGACAATGACCCGAAGCACACAGCCAGGATAACCAAGGAGTGGCTCTGTAAGAAGCATATCAAGGTTCTGGCGTGGCCTAGCCAGTCTCCAGACCTAAACCCAATAGAGAATCTTTGGAGGGAGCTCAAACTCTGTGTTTCTCAGCGACAGCCCAGAAACCTGACTGATCTAGAGAAGATCTGTGTGGAGGAGTGGGCCAAAATCCCCCCTCCAGTGTGTGCAAACCTGGTGAAAAACTACAAGAAACGTTTGACCTCTGTAATTGCAAACAAAGGCGACTCTACCAAATATTAACATTGATTTTCTCAGGTGTTCAAATACTTATTTGCAGCTGTATCATACAAATAAATAGTTAAAAAAAATCATACATTGTGATTTCTGGAATTTTTTTTTTTGATTATGTCTCTCACAGTGGACATGCACCTACGATGACAAATTTCAGACCCCTCCATGATTTCCAAGTGTGAGAACTTGCAAAATAGCAGGGTGTTCAAATACTTATTTTCCACACTGTACATAGCCCCCTCAGAACGAGATGGGCCTAGATGTAATTAATCTCTCATCGTACAATTTATCACCAGCAGAGATAGAAGTCTTACGTTTAGGCCTAAGTTTTTGCACAGCTCAACCGATTGATAAGTTTACATTAGCTAAAGACCTTCATCTCTTTGCAAGGAATCTAACATTCAAATACATTTTTGATACTGACAGGGGTAAATTGGTGGGCAGGGACTAAGACCTTTATAAGGGCTTCAAGGTCCAAGACTTTCGAGCCCTTAAGGTCCTTATACAACTATTAGACGAAAATGAGAGGGCAGCAGACCCTGACGAGTTAGAAATGGAGGAAGAGGAAGAAGTGTCAGATAGTAATATCGCACCCAATAAATTCAAGGCCATATCGGAAAAATTTCCAAACCTACAAACAAGCCTGGCTATTTGGGCGTTCCTTAAACAGACGAAGAAGCAAATTGAAAGCTTACCTTTTGTTAAAGTAGGGAAAGGGTCAAACCTGTCAGCTGAGCAACAAGAAGCTCTCCAGAATATTGCCAAGAATGAAGAAATCATAGTGAAGCCGTCAGACAAGGGGGGCAACATAGTTGTAATGGATAAGTGCAACTATGTTGCCATGTGCAACAAAATCCTCGACAACCATGAATGGTATAAAAAGGTTTCAAGTGAAAGCATAACGAAAATTAGAAATCAATACCAGTCCATATTAACAAATGCCCTTGAGCATTGTATAATTGACAAAGATCTCTTTGAATATCTAAACATTAAATGGCCAGTCACCCCAACCTTTTATTCTATGCCTAAGGTGCACAAAAACCTGACTAACCCCCCAGGACGCCCAATTGTCTCTGGCATTGGATGTCATACAGAGACAGCAAGCAAATATATAGACTGCCAGCTTCGCCCACATGTTATGGGCCTACCATCTTATTTGAAAGACACATTAGATCTTCTCAAGGTAATTGAATGTATGACTGTCCCAGCCGGGACGATTTTAGCCGCCATAGACATAGAGGCTTTATATTCCAGCATTCCCCACACCAAAGGTGTTGCCGTTATTGCAAGTTTCCTTAGGGAACAAAATAGACACAACTGGAAGTTGTGTCGATTTGTTACGTTATTGCTGGAACATATTCTTACTACAAACATCTTTCTCTTTGACGGCTCCACTTACCTCCAGGTACAGGGGGTTGCGATGGGGACTTTGTGTGCCCCATCGTATGCCAACCTGTACCTGGGGGGGTGGGAAAGGGAGCTATTCGCGGACGACGGCGCCGTGATGTACCTCCGCCATATTCTCCTGTGGAGGAGGTACATCGACGATGTCCTGGTCGTCTGGGCAGGATCAACAGCTCAGCTGGCGGACTTTATGACATACATTTCCCGGAACTCCTTCAACCTCAAATTCACAATTCAATCGGATACAAGAAGTATCCCATTCTTGGATCTAAAATTGATTATTGACCCTAATGGCCTTATACATAGCAACTTATATCGTAAGGAAACGGCAGGTAACACCATCCTTCATTACTCAAGCGCCCACCCCCGCCCTCTACTAAGAAGCATCCCTTTTGGGCAATATTTGAGGATTCGTCGAAATTGCGCAAAAGAGGCAGATTTCGAAACTGAAGCCAAAGCCCTGTACACAAGATTATTGCTAAGAGGATATAGCAAAAAGGTATTAAAGCAAGCATACCAAAGAGCAAAACTTAAATCCAGAGAAATATTGATTTTTGACCCCCAAAAAGAAAGAAACAAATACTACAACAAAATATATTACCACGTTTAGTGCCAACCAAGACATCTTTCGTAGGATTATCACCAACAACTGGCACTTCCTTGCGGAGGACCCAGTTGTGTCAAAATATGTGGCAACAAAGACAGAAATTGTTTATAGGCGACCGAGATCGATTAGAGACAATGTGGTACATAGCCATCTGTCCTCAAATCCATCAACAACAATGGTAACAGTAAGGAAAGGAACATTCAAATGTGGTCAGTGTAATCAATGTCCATGGATAAGAGAAGGGCCAGGCTGTCCTCTACCAAGGGGCGGCTATCTCAAATCAAAATCCTATGCAGACTGCACCACTATAGGTGTAGTGTACCTAGTGACCTGCACTTGTGGTGCATTCTACATAGGCAAAACGAAGAGACCGTTTGCAAAACGAATCCAAGACCATTTGTATTACTTAGAAGCTGGCCTATTGTATACACCAATCTGCAACCATGTAGGGCTACAACATAGCTTTGATCCAGGGACTATTGCCTTCTTTGTATTGGAGGTGATTTCTCCATCAGAAAGAGGAGGGAACTTTCATAAAAAGATACGCCAACAAGAGGCCCGTTGGATTTTTAATCAAAAGACCACTTATGCACCAGGGTTAAATTCGGCATTATCCTTTAAACCATTTTTGTAAATTCATGTTATCTGTATTGGAGCATCTATTGCGAAAGTAGTGGAATGCATGCGAACTATGAAGTAAAGATCTCTTTTTGCCATCTAGTGGATCTTTCTAGGAATAACACAACAAAGTGCTGCTGACCAGACAATGGTCAATATGAGAATTTACTTAAGAGTAGCTCTCTTTTTCTTCTTGTTTAGAGGATAATATTGGGTTACAGTACTTCTTGAATCTAAATACTATTTTAGCAGTAACACTGCATTGTATAATATATTGTATATACACTTCTCTTTTTTATATATAGCTGTCTGTCGGGCTTGGCAAGTTGAATACAAGTTTGTCTCTTTGACAATAGGTGTTGGGAGCCACTGGGTGGCGCTGTCTGAGCAGCGGCTGCACCAGGAAGTGGTAATGTTGGTTCTTGCTGCTGAGGATGGAGAAAAGGAAAGATGTTTTTCCTTTTTTTTTTGTCCCCTCCTATCCACTTTTGCGGATCACAGCGCATGCGTGATTTGGCCGTTGTTTTGGCCCTTCTGCGCATGCGTCGTAAGCTCGAATCCAAAGGAAGTGATGTCAGGGGTCAGCACTGACCCTTCACTTCCGGGTTCACCCTGGCTATTTAAATCACCGTCAGGTGTGATTATTCTATGCACACCGGGCGTTTGGAGATCAATGCAAGACTGAATGTCAGTATATTCTGACAAAAACCTGCATACAAGGTATGGCGCTTTGGAACCTGGACTACCTCTTTTCCCCTGTCACTCTGCTCCCTCTAGTTTTGGCTCTAAGTTTCAATATGGTAGGGGCTATTCATCAGCTTAGACATAGTGGCTTCTCTTTATTTTTATTTTATTTTATTTTTTTCTCTCTATTCTTATCCTCCGCCATTCCCCCCCCCCCCCTCTGTTATGGGGGTGGACATATATACAGGGGGGTCAAAGATTGATATAGTAACTCCTGGTGGAAGTTTTATTTTACCTGGCCATTATTTGAAGATCTTCTGCCAATTTCCTTGATCTTTATTATTTTTTAGCAGCACCATGTTTATATGGGAATCTGTGTCCATTGCCAATAGCTAAACCTTCATATGCATTGTTCCAGCTTTAGGTAACTGCTGCTTCTTCATGGTCTCCTTGGCATTGCTATTCTCTATCTGTGGATATGTGGCACTATATTAAACTTTAGGTAGGTGATATGATTTCTTTCTGATGAAAGCTGTTAGGAATATGAATACTATCTCCGTAGTACCGTGCTTATTCATTCTCAGCAACGTTTTTATCCTTTATTGACTATGACTACCTTTCAAGTGCACCACTGCACCACACTTCCTTATTATTATTATTTTGATATCTCCAGGGTGAAACATTCCCACTATTAAAACCTACGGTTCTGACGCCCGTTTGGGGGTGCGTCTGCCGCTCGGGTCAGCTATCGCCCTCTGGCTATCCGACTATCCTGGTGTGTTTATTCTTGCCAGACCTGACAGTTTACAGTTGTTGGTGAGCATGTAGATTTATTTACCATATATTAACAGTAATATGAGTTGTATCCTTTCTATGCCCTGTAACATTATATGTGACTAATTTTATATTTCTTGCATATTAATAGAGGAAGATCTAAGATAGATGATTGTGGCGTCTCGAAAACGCAAATTTTTGCGAAACATGTCGACGACCATCATCAATTGCATCTAACCAATCTCAGCATCTCTTCTGTAACAGGGCAACAATTGATTTTATTGATTGTTTTTTATGTATTTATAATAAATTTGATATATTTTCCTATATATATTTCATTCTACGTTGTATTATTAGCTCACCTATCATTGACACGTCACCTCACCAAAAAGTCCTATTGTTTGACTGGCGTGGCCTAAACACCCACCCAGTGCAATTTCTGTTCTACTGAAAACATATGAACAGTTGTGTAGGGAATATCAATTAGGCCCGCAGGGCTTCTATCAGTATCTCCAGCTCTGGCATGCTCTACAGAAACAACAACAAACACGATCGCTGGTGGAAACATCACCGTCACCTTTCATGACGGCGGTTTTGCAGGCAGAGATTCGGAGAGGACTGATAACCAAAATATACGAGGGTTTGCTTACAACAATTCAGAACCAATGCCTCTCTTAAAAGCCATAGGAAATGGGCGGAAGACATTGGGGAGATAGACGAGGACCAGTGGGAGAGGGCCCTGGAATCTGTTCTGGTGGTCTCCGTCTCACAAACTATCGCAACTTTTTATCCTACACAGGGCTTATAGAACAGCACCACAACTACACAGATGGGGAAGAAGGGATACCCCTATGTGCCCAAAGTGTAAAGTTCAGCAATAGGACTTCATACATTTAATTTGGAGATGCCCAAAGCTGCATAGGTACTGGGAGGAAATATCCAAGTGTATTACCAGAGTAGCACGGGTACCAGTTCCATTGGATCCCCTGGTATACTTATTAGGGGTTATCGACCCTGGAGAGTATACAAAAGGAAAGTACTGTATGATAACAAGATTGCTGTATTTGGCAAGAAAACTAATTGCACGTTACTGGATGGCTCCGGGGGTCCCCACAGGGAAACAATGGATTGCGTATGTCAACTCCCTGCTGTGTAGAGAACATCTGGCCTACAAACGAAGGAAAGCAGAGGGTAAAATTGAGGAAATCTGGCATTCCTGGTTGGTAGATGAGAGTGTAGCACCATCTAAATTAGTGATGGATACATTTTCTATGTAGAGTGCAGAAGGCGGGGGGGGAGGGGGGAGGGATGGGTTATAAAAACATAAGAGAAAGGTACATTGGAATACTATGTGAATGTAAAAACTTTGTATAATGTACGCTAGATGAATTGTAATGGATACTGTACAGGCATGTCTATGTATGAAATAAGAAAATAAAAATAAAGTGGATAAAAAAAAGAAATATCATGAATTACATGAGATGGGACATTAATGATAATTCATGTATTGCAGGATATCTTGAAATATTACAAGTTGTTTGTTTATTCTGACCCCAACAGGTCTAGGGTGTCTCATTCAATGTGTAACATAGACTGTTGAGGTGCTAATTAAGTCTACCTGGCTGTAGTGATGGGGCTTGCTGTGATTGCATTCTGTTGTCTATTGTGCTAATTAAGTCTGCTCCTAAGATATTTCATTGTGTATGCTAATGACACTGTTTTGTGTGAAAATACCATTGATAATAGATGTGGCATGTGACTTGTCAGCTGTAGTAATTAACTCCTGTAGATTCGGTGCCAGAACATCTGACATAGGAATGTGTATTGTGTATCAGGTGAATAGCTTGTCACGGAGTCAGAATGTCTGGGTAATGACTATTAATTAACTCAGCTGAATGTCATTATCTAAAAGAATGTGTATTGAAGTTCCTTGTGTAATGTGGTGGGTTGAGTTGATTCATTGTTCACTTGGTTTCTAAACTGTATATAACAAGGCTGGGTTACCATTAAAGCATTCATTGATTTGAACCAGAGAGAACAGAGCTTGTGTCTCGTCTTTCTGGGGGAATTCTTCTGGATCGTGTCTGCTGGATTGTTGGAGTGTCGGACAAGCTGTCTTGGGTTGGTGGAATGGAAAATCGTGAACGGTGTTAACTCCTGACCGTTACAGTATTCTTCTACCCATTTTTGGTAAAACAAAAACAAAACGCAATAAGCATTTATCGATTGGTTTGTGCAAAATTTATAGCGTTTACAAAATAGGGTATGGTTTTATGGCATTTTTATTAATCTTTTTTTTTTTTTACTACTAATGGCGGCGATCAGTGATTTTTTTCCGTGACTGCGACATTATGGCGGACACATCGGACAATTTTGACACATTTTTAGGACCATTGTTATTTTCACAGCGAAAAGTGCTATAAAAATGCACTGATTACTGTGAAAATTACAATTGCAGTTTAGGAGTTAACCCCTACAGCGCCCCCTAGTGGTTAAGTGTGACCTCATATGTGTTTCTAACTGTATGGGGGTGGGGCTCTAGGTGCGACGTCGTTGATCGCCTTTCCCTATATCAGGGAACAGACGATCATTGACGAGCCACAGAGAAGAACAGGGAAGATGTGTTTACACTCACCTCTCCCCGTTCTTCAGCTCCGGTGACCGATCGCGGGGACACCGGCGGCGATCAGGTCTGCGGGTCCCGTGGGCACGGTCACGGAGCTTCAGACTGGGTCGCGGGCGTGTGCAGGCAAACCACGGCTGGGCCTGAAATAGACACATACAGGTACGTGATTGTGTCATTCTGCCGACGTATATCGGAGTTAGGAAGTCCTTAAGTGGTTAAGTTGCATTAGTGAAATAAATAGGTTCAGGGTTCACAGGTAAATACCAATGGGTGAATAGAATGTGGGAGGTTCTAGGCTCCACCCCCCACATAGACCTGCCCTCTAGTGATAGGAAAACAGACACAGAGACTCTTCATAGAAACCGATGAACAAACAAATATATTCACCTGGTAAAAGACTTTCCTGGCCCAACATGGCAGCACCACATGCAGGCTGCCACGGAGTGCCTAAAAATATTGAATTCAATTTTCCGTTTTTCTGCTTCTAGCATGGCAGCGTACCTGTGGTAGTATTGGATTGGCTTTGGGTAATTACGCTATGTCATTTCATTTTTCTATTTTTTTTTTTTTTTATTGTTTATTTATCAAATTTTCAAATCTTACAGAAGCCATTGTACATTTCAAAAACAGTATCCTAATTTTTCAAATTTTTACTGCCCTCTAGTGGGCAGGAATAGATATGGAGACTCCACGCAGATGTCAAGGACAAAACAAAAGAGACACTTTTGCTGCCCTCTAGTGGTAAAAAAAATAAATGTGGACACTTCTAATAAGTGCCGAAGGGGGGAACCTTCCACCTATCCACCATGCAATACGGCTTATGGAATACTAAATCCCCCCCCCCCCAGTGTTGCCAACCTACCAGTTTGAAATCCCCCCTGAAAGTCAAAAAAGAAATACAGAATAGTCGTCATCATAGGTGTGCGCAGCCCAAAGCTCAAACACATATGTTGCCGGTGTAAATAGAGCAGGGGACAATGTCAGCAGAGCAGAGTTTGATGTCACTGGGGCAGAGGACAGTTTCAGTAGTTTTTTTTTTTACCATTTTATTTTTTATTATTTTTCCCCCAAAAAACAATTTTTTTTATTATTTACAATTTTTTTTTCTTTTTTTTAATTTTTTTTTTAAATTAGGGTTTCTTGGTGAAATACCATGGGTCTAAACAGGGGGGCTTATTTTTTATTTTACTTTTTTACAATTGTATTTATTTTGGTGTCAGTGAGGTAGGGGACAATGTCAGTAGTTTTTATTGTTTATTATTTTTTCCAATTAAATGTTTTTTATTATTTACAATTTGTTTTATTTAAAAAAAAAAATCCAAATTTTTCCAATTATGGTGTTTTGGTGAAATATCATGGGTCTAATCAGGGGGGCTAATATTTTTTTATTTCTTATTTTATTTTTTTATTATGATGTCAGTGGGGCAGAGGACAGTGTCAGTCGTTTTTATTTTTACCTTTTTATTTTTTATTATTTTTTTCTAATTACATTTTTTATATTATTATTTATGTATTTTTTTTTTGCTTTTTTCAATTTTTTCCAATTAGGGTGCTTTGGTGAAATATCATGGGTCTAATCAGGGGGGCTAATATTTATTTATTTTTTATTTTTATTTATTTTGATGTTGGTGGGGCAGAGGACAGTGTCAGTCGTTTTGTTTTTACCATTTTTTTTTGTTATTATTTCTTCTAATTACATTTTTTATATTATTATTATTTATGTTTTGTATTTGCTTTTTTTCAAAATGTTTCCAATTAAGGTGCTTTGGTGAAATGTCATTGGTCTAAACAGGGGGGCTAATCTTTTTTTTTTTTTTTTTTTTTTTTACGATTGTATTTATTTTGGTGTCAGTGGGGTAGAGGACAGTGTCAGTATTTTTTTTTTTTTAGAAGCTAACCCCCTCGGGAGAGCTCTTCTCCAAGGGGGTTATCTAATGCGGGGAGGAGCCGCGAGAGCTGCCGAGGGACCCCAGAAGAGGAGGTTCGGGGTCACTCTGTGCAAAACGAGCAGCACAGTGGAGGTAAGTATGACATGTTTGTTATTTAAAAAATAAATAAAAAAGGAACTTTTAGTGTAACTTTAAATGGTGCTGATTAAACGGCAACAGTTGGTGCCATGCTGGTATATTATCCACAGTAAGACCGCCACCTAGTGGTAATTTACCATTATTGCATAACTAATGTTTATGAACCAACCAGTGATGTACCTTCTAATACATTGTAACCCAAATACAATTATTATAGAATTCTCACTTCTGAATGTTTCCATTAAATCATCCCAACAAATGTATTGATCACAACGGACTATTTTATGACTCAGATCTGACCAAGTTTGGGGTCGCCACCTTTTCTTGAAGCCAAACCCACCGGACACTTCAGCAACGCACATAGTATGCATAGATGTTGCTATTAAATAACATTTCTAATCATATGAACTTAATCATAAGAGTTACCCCTGTGCATCAAAGTCCACAGAGTTACCCCTTTGCACTGGAGTCCACAGAGTTACCCCTGTGCATCAGAGTCCACAGAGTTACCCCTGTGCATCAGAGTCCACAGAGTTACCCCTGTGCATCAGAGTCCACAGAGTTACCCCTGTGCATCAGAGTCCACAGAGTTACCCCTGTGCATCAGAGTCCACAGAGTTACCCCTGTGCATCAGAGTCCACAGAGTTACCCCTGTGCATCAGAGTCCACAGAGTTACCCCTGTGCATCACATTCCACAGAGTTACCCCTGTGCATCACATTCCACAGAGTTACCCCTGTGCATCACATTCCACAGAGTTACCCCTGTGCATCACATTCCACAGAGTTACCCCTGTGCATCACATTCCACAGAGTTACCCCTGTGCATCACATTCCACAGAGTTACCCCTGTGCATCACATTCCACAGAGTTACCCCTTTGCATCACAGTCCACAGAGTTACCCCTTTGCATCACATTCCACATAGTTACCCCTGTGCATCATAGTCCACAGAGTTCCCCCTATGCATCAGAGTCTGCAATGTATTGTAATGAGAAAGGTGGCCATGGACTACGGGTGGGAATATCCCTGCGTGCCTCCAGCTCTCATGTCGATAATTGAAGAAATGAGAGAGAAATGGTACATGGATGCCATTTGGGAACACTTGGGAGTACTAAAGACTGACCGCAATACTGAATATGCGTTCATTTGTGTTGGCCAACGGCTTGAAGGACTGGAACCCCCGGGCGGTACATCTTCAGTGACAAAGTGGTCCTCAAATGTCCCGGAAAAGTGTATCAAGTTTTCTCCATCACCACTACAAATAAGAGAGGGGACATCGTCACTTTGCCTGACCCAAGGTTCTACAAGTAGGACATTTGCCTACAAGTGCTATTTGTTGTCACTTGTTAGCTGCTGCTTTGAAGAATTCCCGAAGGGGGGTGATCACCTGTAACGGTCACCACCGTTTACGACCTTCCAACCAACAGGACCCGATCCATCCCATTTTCCCAGAATCAAGACGAGACTCAGCTCTGTACTTGTTCCAAAATGTATGAACGATTTAATAGTGTGGGGAAAAAATACAGCGCTACTAATCTCTATATTACACCACAAAAATTAATAACCAAATGTATGAAGCTGCTGTATATAACTGGTGCACCAACCAAAATAATAAATGATATTGATAAGATACGCGCTAGATACAACTAATATTGTGAAAAATCAAAATCAATATGATACCATATGTGAATCACTAAGGCTCCAAGCGGCCAAAGGAGTCATTAAACAATGTGCAATGTGCCGTATTAGTAGTGCTCAGTGGTCACATTCAATGAATAAATAACTAAATTTCATCAATACATCGATAACCACTCTACATGTATAAAAATAAAAAAGGGGGTCCAAAGGGTGACTTTAAACAGTAGTGCTGAAAACAATCCAGTATTCAAGGAAGGGAACCAAACAACCATTCATGGAAAATGTCCAGCCCAGCAGAAGTTTTGATTGGATTCACAAAGGTTTCTCCGATGTTATGTAAAAGAAGAGGGAGAAAAAACATACCATTGTGCAGCACTGCGGTTTCACTAATTCAATGCAAACTGGTGATAGATACACTCACATGACCATAACGATCAGAAGGCGCTCAATATTGCGATGAGTAAGCTCTGTCACAGCCCTGTTACTTTCAAAAAAAGCCGCTCAATGTATGCTGAGAACTCGTAACGAATCCTCCACTGGTCTCCGCACGTTAGGCTCCTCCCCACGCGTTGCGTCACCGTCACGTGACTTAATCATGGGATATGACCGTGGAACGCATATTGCGGGTCATTTAACTTCCTTTCACCGGAAGTAGGAGGAAAAACTGAGACTCTACAAGCAAATTACATCATATGCGGCTCAAAAGAAACAAACAGTGACAGTTTTAAATGTCACTTTGGGAAAAAATATATATATCCAACCAATTTTAATCACATCCATATTGACAATTTGATACTGTTGTGTAATCAATTGGCATATAACAAAAATAAAGGGTTTAATATATAAACATAACAGATCTGCTCCACCTCAGGTTAGATATGGTATTACAGCTAATATGTCAAACAGACCTAGCTGATAGCACAATACCCTAAAGCCATACAATAAGAAGAACAAAATTGCATACAATCCAAATTCTGAAGCATAAATTACAATTAATTATGTATATGCACAGTATTGAATCGGATTATGAATAAAACTATAAAAGTAATAATATTTAAATGTTTTATAAACCATAAACTCCACCTATCATTAAAAAATATAAAAATTAACCCATAGCACGCTAATGGTCCGAAATAAAACAATTTAAATCAAAATCAATGTTGAGCCCGTTGGGCTCTAATGTTTTGATTTCATAGATCCAGCGGGATTCTGACTTACTCAACTCACGAACTTTATGGCTACCTCTCCAGTGGGGGTTGTATTTTTGTATTGCCCAAAATTTTAAATCATGAGGATTTTGATTATGACACAGCTTAAAATGACGCGACACACTATGCTCAAAAAAACCTTTTTGTATATTCTGAACATGTTCTCTTAAGCGCTTCCAAAGTGGTCTCTTTGTCCTTCCTATGTACTGTAAAGAACATGGGCACTCCAGCATATAGACTGCCCCTTCTGTTCGGCATGTAATGAGGTCATCTATATGGTACTCCTTTTTTGTAACATTAGACAAAAAACTGGAACATTTTTGACCACTGAAATTGGTTTGTTTACATGCGAAACACCTCTTGCAGGGAAAGAAACCTTTTCCCTGAAAGAAGGTAAGATTATTTTTCCTACTGGGGGGATTTGGAACATTTTTGGCTACTAAATCTCTAAGAGTAGGGGCTCGACGATATGTAACCCTGGGACGAATTGGTAAAATACCCTGAAGTTGGCGATCAGCTTGGAGAATGGGCCAATGTTTTTGGAAAATTTTCTCAACCTGTTTGTGTTGAACCGTATAGTTGACAATAATAGATAATTCATTTTGTCTTGATGGTTGTTTGAGTTTATCCTGAATAAGGAGATTTCTTGGGGTCTCATATATTTTTTGGATGTGATCCTGAATGAATTGGTTGTTATATCCCTTCTTGACAAACCTCTTTCCCATTTGTTGGGCTTGTTCTAGATATACATCAGGATTCGTACAGTTTCTACCAATGCGCATCATTTGGCCTTTGGGGATATTAATGAGCCAAGGTTCATAGTGACAGCTGTCGACAGGGATATAGCTATTCCTGTCGACAGGTTTGAAAAAGGTTTTGGTGGTGATTTTATGGTTTTCCACATTGATCTCAAGATCCAAAAACTGAATATTGTTGGTATTTATTTCATATGAAAGTTTGATATTCTTCTGGTTTTGATTCAGTTTTTCAAAGAACTCAATAAGTGATGTTTGATCTCCTTCCCAAATAACTATACAATCATCAATGAAGCGTTTATATAGGACTAACTGATTGGATTGATTGGAATAAATGGCTAGTTCCTCCCACTCAGCCATAAAGATATTTGCTACACTGGGAGCATATTTAGCTCCCATTCCAATACCGTTTAGTTGCCTGAAATATTCTGACTCATGCCAGAAATAGCTATGTTGTAAGCCATAAGCGAGGCATCTAAGGACAAATCTTTGTTGCTTTGATATAAGTTGGCTAAAAACACTAATGGCCCATTTGGTCGCTTTAATTGCATCTTCATGATTGATGTTAGTATAGAGGGATGCTACATCCGCTGTGGCTATCAAATAACTTTTGGTTGGATCTAATACCACCTTATCTAAAATTTGTATCAGATGTTTCGTATCTCTCAAAAAGGCTTTTGTATGGGGTACTAGTGGTTGGACAAATCTGTCCACATATTCACCTAATCGCGCATTAATCGACTGTATACCATTAATAATGGGTCTCCCAGGTGCTTTAACGGGATCCTTATGGACTTTTGGGATCGTGTAAATAATGGGAATCCTACATTCCTCTGGGATCAGATATTTTGCTTCCCTTTTTGTCAGAATTCCTCTATCCTTGCCCCTTTGGATAAGTGTCATTAGTTCTTTCTTATACTCCAATGTTGGGTTTGATTGTAATTTAATATACGTATTCACATCTTTTAGTTGATTTCCCAATTCCTCATAAGGCCGCGTACACACGAGGGGATATGTCCGCTGAAAACGGTCCGATGGACCGTTTCAGCAGACATCTCCGCTCGTGTGTATGGGCTAGCGGACAGATTTCTCCACCCGACAGATTTCAAAGCATGCTTTGAAATCTATCCGGTGGGAATCTGTCCGCCCGACATGTCTGCTGGTTAGTACACTTACCAGCAGACATGTCGGCCCCCACCGCCGCCGCGCCGCTGCCGAATGGATTCGGCGCATGCGCGGAAGTGTTTTACTTCCTGGTGCGGTGACGTGGCGGTGACGCGGCGGCGTCAACGTCACCGCCGCGTCACCGCCACGTCACCGCGCCTTCCGGCGGCGGGGAATTTGATCCGATGGTGTGTACACGCCATCGGATCAAACTCCCGATCGGACATATCCGATGGAAATGGTCCGCGGACCGTTTTCATCGGATATATCCGATCGTGTGTACGCCGCCTAATAGTATTCCTTAGAAAGGATGACAATTGCTCCACCCTTATCTGCTGGGCGTATAATGATATCTTTATTATTTTCCAGGTCCTTTAGTCCTTTGTGTATGACCCTGGAATCCCAGCACTTCTTTATCTTAAGTTTTTCTAGGTCTTTCACGACCAATTTATTAAAGACCTCCACATGTTGGTTGTTGTGGAGTTGAGGGTTAAATAGAGATTTATTTCTAAGGTTACTATGTTGAACTTGACCCGGAAGGCATTCTCTCCCATCAATCATAGGTTTATTTAGCATGTATTTTTTTATATTCAATTTTCTGACATATTTCTGTATGTCTATATACATGTCAAATTTATTGAGGTTTTTTATAGGGGCAAATTTTAGTCCCTTATCAAGGGTACCAAGTTCAGTGGTAGTCAACTCGATCCCACTAAGGTTAATAATGCCCTCTCCTACTGCATTTTCCTTCTTTTTGGTCCTTTGTCCCCCTCTGCAGCCCCTCTTGGATCTGGGCTTCTGTTTTGTATCACATCTTCTAATCTGGGTGGGGTCCTGTCGTCCCGATGATACTCTAAAAAAGACCTAGAATTGGTTTCTTCTAAATAATTAGCCAATGGTTCATATCTATTTTGTGTAAAAGCAGGGCTTCTTCTATTTTCCTGTGGATGGTATTCATGATTAAGTGGTCCCCCTTGTTGATAATGGTAATTAGCGGGTCCATGCTGATAATATTGGGACTGAT
This sequence comes from Rana kukunoris, assembly GCA_029574335.1. Classification (NCBI taxonomy): domain Eukaryota; kingdom Metazoa; phylum Chordata; class Amphibia; order Anura; family Ranidae; genus Rana; species Rana kukunoris. Next base: position 482,130,164 of record CM056053.1, read on the forward strand.
AGGAATCCCTTGGATCTCTCTTATCTAGAGGGTCTTGATAATGATTCTGCCCATAAGTGCCTATATATTCTGGCTGCCCATATTGGGGGTGGGACGGTTTTGGATTATTCTTATGTGGATTTTTATTTTTCCAAGCCGGTTTTCTTGGTGATTTTGTTCTTGGTTTTTGATTTTTCCACCAATTTTGTGGAGTTCTGGGTCCATTGTGATCCTCTCTATGAGGTCTTGGTTGTTCATACGAGGTAGAATTGATGGATCTCTGGTATTCATCCTCGTATGTTCTAGTCTGGGTTGATGCCATTGGTCTATGACTCCTAGGGGGAGTAATAATCCGAACCTCCTTCTCTGGGGACGAAAACACCGACCCATTTCTCCCTTCTTTCAATTTTAGTTGCCACTTAAATGTTTGATGTAAACGATAATCATTCGTATCCCTCCAATATTTCCTTTTCTTCCGTTGTTTAATATCTATATCTTTTTGTTCTAAGACCTTATTCAATTGACCCGTTAGACTTTTAAAAGAAGGGGTTTCTATATGTGTTTCAAGTAATATCTCACAATCTGCAATCTCTTTGTTAATGATATGTAACTTCCTTTGTTTCCTTTTTGTGAGGAATTGCAACATTTCAACTCCCTTTTCATTAAAAAATTTGTACCACTCTTCAATGGACTCTGAGTCCGTTAGTCCATCATTGATGGGAACATTCCATCTTAGATGTCTAGGGACAATTCCTTCTTTAATATATTGTTCATGCGAGGTTAAATCCCACCACACACTAACCTTCTTCTCCATCAGGTGCCCAAACTTCCGAAAATTGGTATCTAGGTCACCTGAGTTAGTAGTGGATTGGGTAGTGAACACATCATTGAGATCAACTGTGCGATTTTCCATGTAATTAAAGATATCCATAGTTGCTGCTATATTATAAAGTGAATGGAGTATAAAATAGTGTGGGGAAAAATACAGCGCTACTAATCTCTATATGATTTAAATTGTTTTATTTCGGACCATTAGCGTGCTATGGGTTAATTTTTATATTTTTTAATGATAGGTGGAGTTTATGGTTTATAAAACATTTAAATATTATTACTTTTATAGTTTTATTCATAATCCGATTCAATACTGTGCATATACATAATTAATTGTAATTTATGCTTCAGAATTTGGATTGTATGCAATTTTGTTCTTCTTATTGTATGGCTTTAGGGTATTGTGCTATCAGCTAGGTCTGTTTGACATATTAGCTGTAATACCATATCTAACCTGAGGTGGAGCAGATCTGTTATGTTTATATATTAAACCCTTTATTTTTGTTATATGCCAATTGATTACACAACAGTATCAAATTGTCAATATGGATGTGATTAAAATTGGTTGGATATATATATTTTTTCCCAAAGTGACATTTAAAACTGTCACTGTTTGTTTCTTTTGAGCCGCATATGATGTAATTTGCTTGTAGAGTCTCAGTTTTTCCTCCTACTTCCGGTGAAAGGAAGTTAAATAACCCGCAATATGCGTTCCACGGTCATATCCCATGATTAAGTCACGTGACGGTGACGCAACGCGTGGGGAGGAGCCTAACGTGCGGAGACCAGTGGAGGATTCGTTACGAGTTCTCAGCATACACTAAGCGGCTTTTTTTGAAAGTAACAGGGCTGTGACAGAGCTTACTCATCGCAATATTGAGCGCCTTCTGATCGTTATGGTCATGTGAGTGTATCTATCACCAGTTTGCATTGAATTAGTGAAACCGCAGTGCTGCACAATGGTATGTTTTTTCTCCCTCTTCTTTTACATAACATCGGAGAAACCTTTGTGAATCCAATCAAAACTTCTGCTGGGCTGGACATTTTCCATGAATGGTTGTTTGGTTCCCTTCCTTGAATACTGGATTGTTTTCAGCACTACTGTTTAAAGTCACCCTTTGGACCCCCTTTTTTATTTTTATACATGTAGAGTGGTTATCGATGTATTGATAAAATTTAGTTATTTATTCATTGAATGTGACCACTGAGCACTACTAATACGGCACATTGCACATTGTTTAATGACTCCTTTGGCCGCTTGGACCCTTAGTGATTCACATATGGTATCATATTGATTTTGATTTTTCACAATATTAGTTGTATCTAGCGCGTATCTTATCAATATGAACGATTTAATGGTTTATTCTCAGCTTTTTATGCAGTTACAAGCATGTGACAGTAATCAAAGGGACAATGAAATCTCCACCCCCCTAATCACACACTGGGGGCTTCCATACAGATTTTAGAGAGACACTTTGGCACCGGTCTATAATTAACATGATCTAATTACTACACCTGAGCAGCCACATTCCTTTATCAATAGAAGTCAAACAAAACACCATCACACAATGAGTTGCCCTTCAATCCACATCTTTAGACAGACGGTCTGTCTCCAACAGAAAGGTAGTCACATCTGGGCATCAATAGGCTTTAAACCGTGTTATCACACAATGAAATGTCTTTGGAGCAGACCTGAATCAACACCTCTACAGCCTCACACAATGGATAATGTAATGTCTTTCAGGGGCCAGCCTCACTTAGCATTTCAACAGCCTGTTACACAGAGGAATGAGTCACTGTCCTGTTGACCTGATCAGGTCAACATAAACCACTTGTAATATTCCAGTATATCCTGCAAACATTAATTATGATTTATTAACCACCCTATGCCCAAAAGGGCACAGGGTGGACTTAGACCCAGGAGTTATTAGTGACGCTGACACAGGAGTACCTCTCATCCTTCCAAAGTCTCTAATTATCACGGGTCATTCCGTTACACACCCTTTCCAGTTTTGTTTTTATCCTGATCCACATTTGAAACATATGTGCAGAACTTCGGGGGGGGGGGGATAATAGTTAGTAAGGATAGGGTCCCAACGGTTTCATCATCAGCGAAAAGAAGAAGAAGATTTCTCTTTTTCTACTGTTTTGCTCCAAATTGAGCATGGACTGCCTTATTCCGGTAGAACCAACGCACTGACCACTGGGGGCAGTGTTCTGCAATTTCTACCAGTGCAGAGAGACAATTGTACATAGTTATTTCTCCTTAGCCTTACAGTCCAGGGAAAAATAATTGTTGCTATATATTTCAGCACTTCCTTTGGACGTGTCTCTTTGAAAGGAAAAGAGGTTTCATCTTTTAACCACTGAAGACCCGGACCAATATGCAGGTAAAGGACCAGGCCCCTTTTTGCTATTTGGCTCTGCGTAGCTTTAACTGACAATTGCGCGGTCGTGCGACGTGGCTCCCAAACAAAATTGGCGTCTTTTTTTCCCCACAAATAGAGCTTTCTTTTGGTGGTATTTGATCACCTCTGCGGTTTTTATTTTTTGCGCTATAAACAAAAATAGAGCGACAATTTTGAAAAAAGTGCAATATTTTTTACTTTTTGCTGTAATAAATATCCCCCAAAAATATATAAAAAAAATGTTTTTCCTAAGTTTAGACCGATACGTATTCTTCTATGTATTTTTGGTAAAAAAATCGCAATAAGCGTTTATCGGTTGGTTTGCGCCAAATTTATAGCGTTTACAAAATAGGAGATAGTTTTATTGCATTTTTATAATTTTTTTTACTACTAATGGCAGCGATCAGCGATTTTTTTTCGTGACTGCGACATTATGGCGGACACAACGGACACTTTTGACACATTTTTGGGACCATTGTCATTTTCACAGCGAAAAGTGCTATAAAAATGCACTGATTACTGTGAAAATGACAAATTGCAGTTTGGGAGTTAACCACAAGGGGGCGCTGAAGGGGTTGAGTGTGACCTCTTCTGTGGTTCTAACTGTAGGGGGCGGGGCTGTAGGTGTGACGTCATCGATTGTGTTTCCCTATAAAAGGGATCACACGATCGATCACGGCGCGACAGTGAAGAGTAGGGAAGGTGTGCTCCGAAAACCGATCGCGGGACTCCAGCAGCGATTGGGTCCCGCGGTTACGGAGCTTTGGACCGGGTCGCGGGCGCGCTCTGGGCCTTTTAATAAACAAAATAAACATTTATTAAAAAAAAAGGGGGGGTTTGCAACATGGGGCCCTGGGGAGCTCTGGGCCCTTTAATAATAATAATAATAAAAAATAATTATTAAAAAAGAAATAAAAAAAGGGGGGGTTGCCATTCGGGGCCCTGGGGACCTACTGACCCCTAAAAAAAAAGTATATTAAAGGGGGTTGCCATCCGGGCCCCATACAGCTGTACTGCCTGTACCCCCCTGATGGCGGGCCTGACTGTCAGTGATTAAAGCGGTGATGAAGGTGCCCAGGACAGACCTGCAAAATGCGGGAGTGTCCTGGGCAATCCGGGACACGTGGTCACCCTAGCCCTTACGTAAGTTTTTAAATTGTACCCCATTGTCAGTCTATTCATACCCACGGTTTAGGCCCTGAGAAATTTCCCCCAAAACGTGTTGGCTTTGTTTGAGACCTTTTGTTCAGTAAACACTTTGATTTGACTTTTATGTGTCATGAACTTTGTACTGGGCGCTCCTCAATGCCCACCCCAGAGTTTTGCCATCTCCTGAGGGTTCCCTAAAAGACCATCAGAGAAGCTGCAGCCATAGACTAAAACAAGGTCCATCCCCCCCCACACTCCTCTCCGGTACATACTGCCCACTGTCATACCCTCCACACTCCTCTCCTGTACATACTGCCCACTGTCATACCCTCCACACTCCTCTACTATACATACTGCCCACTGTCATTCCCTCCACACTCCTCTCCTGTACATACTGCTCACTGTCATACCCTCCACACTCCTCTACTATACATACTGCTCACTGTCATACCCTCCACACTCCTCTCCTATACATACTGCCCACTGTCATACCCCCCACACTCCTCTCCTGTACATACTGCCTACTGTCATTCCCTCCACACTCCTCTCCTGTACATACTGCCCACTGTCATACCCTCCACACTCCTCTACTGTACATACTGCCCACTGTCATACCCTCCACACTCCTCTCCTGTACATACTGCCCACTGTCATACCCTACACACTCCTCTCCTGTACATACTGCCCACTGTCATACCCTACACACTCCTCTCCTGTACATACTGCCCACTGCCATACCCTCCACACTCCTCTCCTGTACATACTGCCTACTGTCATTCCCTCCACACTCCTCTCCTGTACATACTGCCCACTGTCATTCCCTCCACACTCCTCTCCTGTACATACTGCCCACTGTCATACCCTCCACACTCCTCTACTATACATATTGCCCACTGTCATACACTCCACACTCCTCTCCTATACATAGTGCCCACTGTCATACACTCCACACACCTCTCCTGTACATAGTGCCCACTGTCATACACTCCACACTTCTCTCCTGTACATACTGCCCACTGTCATACCCTCCACACTCCTCTCGTGTACATAGTGCCCACTGTCATACCCTCCACACTCCTCTCCTGTACATACTGCCCACTGTCATACCCTCCACACTCCTCTACTATACATATTGCCCACTGTCATACCCTCCACACACCTCTCCTGTACATACCGCCCACTGTCATACCCTTCACACTCCTCTCCTGTACATACCGCCCACTGTCATACCCTTTACACTCCTCTCCTGTACATACTGCCCATTGTCATGCCCTCCACACACCTCTCCTGTACATACTGCCCAATGTCATACCCTCCACACTCCTCTCCTGTACATAGTGCTCACTGTCATACCCTCCACACTCCTCTCCTATACATACTGCCCACTGTCATACCCTCCACACTCCACTCCTGTACATATTGCCCACTGTCATACCCTCCACACTCCTCTCCTGTACATAGTGCTCACTGTCATACCCTCCACACTCCTCTCCTATACATACTGCCCACTGTCATACCCTCCACACTCCTCTCCTGTACACAGTGCTCACTGTCATACCCTCCACACTCCTCTCCTGTACATAGTGCTCACTGTCATACCCTCCACACTCCTCTCCTGTACATACCACCCACTGTCATACCCTCCACACTCCTCTCCTGTACATACTGCCCACTGTCATACCCTCCACACTCCTCTACTATACATACTGCCCACTGTCATTCCCTCCACACTCCTCTCCTGTACATACTGCTCACTGTCATACCCTCCACACTCCTCTACTATACATACTGCTCACTGTCATACCCTCCACACTCCTCTACTATACATAGTGCCCACTGTCATACCCCCCACACTCCTCTCCTGTACATACTGCCTACTGTCATTCCCTCCACACTCCTCTCCTGTACATACTGCCCACTGTCATACCCTCCACACTCCTCTACTGTACATACTGCCCACTGGCATACCCTCCACACTCCTCTCCTGTACATACTGCCCACTGTCATACCCTACACACTCCTCTCCTGTACATACTGCCCACTGTCATACCCTACACACTCCTCTCCTGTACATACTGCCCACTGCCATACCCTCCACACTCCTCTCCTGTACATACTGCCTACTGTCATTCCCTCCACACTCCTCTCCTGTACATACTGCCCACTGTCATTCCCTCCACACTCCTCTCCTGTACATACTGCCCACTGTCATACCCTCCACACTCCTCTACTATACATATTGCCCACTGTCATACACTCCACACTCCTCTCCTATACATAGTGCCCACTGTCATACACTCCACACACCTCTCCTGTACATACTGCCCACTGTCATACACTCCACACACCTCTCCTGTACATAGTGCCCACTGTCATACACTCCACACTTCTCTCCTGTACATATTGCCCACTGTCATACCCTCCACACTCCTCTCGTGTACATAGTGCCCACTGTCATACTCTCCACACTCCTCTCCTGTACATAGTGCCCACTGTCATACCCTCCACACTCCTCTCCTGTACATACTGCCCACTGTCATACCCTCCACACTCCTCTACTATACATATTGCCCACTGTCATACACTCCACACTTCTCTCCTATACATAGTGCCCACTGTCATACCCTCCACACACCTCTCCTGTACATACCGCCCACTGTCATACCCTTCACACTCCTCTCCTGTACATACCGCCCACTGTCATACCCTTCACACTCCTCTCCTGTACATACTGCCCATTGTCATGCCCTCCACACACCTCTCCTGTACATACTGCCCAATGTCATACCCTCCACACTCCTCTCCTGTACATAGTGCTCACTGTCATACCCTCCACACTCCTCTCCTGTACATAGTGCCCACTGTCATACACTCCACACTTCTCTCCTGTACATACTGCCCACTGTCATACCCTCCACACTCCTCTCGTGTACATAGTGCCCACTGTCATACCCTCCACACTCCTCTCCTGTACATACTGCCCACTGTCATACTCTCCACACTCCTCTCCTGTACATAGTGCCCACTGTCATACCCTCCACACTCCTCTCCTGTACATACTGCCCACTGTCATACCCTCCACACTCCTCTACTATACATATTGCCCACTGTCATACACTCCACACTTCTCTCCTTTACATAGTGCCCACTGTCATACCCTCCACACACCTCTCCTGTACATACCTCCCACTGTCATACCCTTCCACACTCCTCTCCTGTACATACCGCCCACTGTCATACCCTTCACACTCCTCTCCTGTACATACTGCCCATTGTCATGCCCTCCACACACCTCTCCTGTACATACTGCCCAATGTCATACCCTCCACACTCCTCTCCTGTACATAGTGCTCACTGTCATACCCTCCACACTCCTCTCCTATACATACTGCCCACTGTCATACCCTCCACACTCCTCTCCTGCACATAGTGCTCACTGTCATACCCTCCACACTCCTCTCCTGTACATAGTGCTCACTGTCATACCCTCCACACTCCTCTCCTGTACATACCACCCACTGTCATACCCTCCACACTCCTCTCCTGTACATAGTGCTCATTGTCATACCCTCCACACTCCTCTCCTATACATACTGCCCACTGTCATACCCTCCACACTCCTCTCCTGTACATAGTGCCCACTGTCATACCCTCCACACTCCTCTCCTGTACATACCACCCACTGTCATACCCTCCACACTCCTCTCCTGTACATAGTGCTCACTGTCATACCCTCCACACTCCTCTCCTATACATACTGCCCACTGTCATACCCTCCACACTCCTCTCCTGTACATACTGCCCACTGTCATACCCTCCACACTCCTCTCCTGTACATAGTGCTCACTGTCATACCCTCCACACTCCTCTCCTGTACATAGTGCTCACTGTCATACCCTCCACACTCCTCTCCTATACATACTGCCCACTGTCATACCCTCCACACTCCTCTCCTGTACATACTGCCCACTGTCATACCCTCCACACTCCTCTCCTGTACATAGTGCTCACTGTCATACCCTCCACACTCCTCTCCTGTACATAGTGCTCACTGTCATACCCTCCACACTCCTCTCCTATACATACTGCCCACTGTCATACCCTCCACACTCCTCTCCTGTACATACTGCCCACTGTCATACCCTCCACACTCCTCTCCTGTACATAGTGCTCACTGTCATACCCTCCACACTCCTCTCCTGTACATAGTGCTCACTGTCATACCCTCCACACTCCTCTCCTATACATACTGCCCACTGTCATACCCTCCACACTCCTCTCCTGTACATACTGCCCACTGTCATACCCTCCACACTCCTCTCCTGTACATAGTGCTCACTGTCATACCCTCCACACTCCTCTCCTGTACATAGTGCTCACTGTCATACCCTCCACACTCCTCTCCTGTACATACTGCCCACTGTCATACCCTCCACACTCCTCTCCTGTACATAGTGCTCACTGTCATACCCTCCACACTCCTCTCCTATACATACTGTCATACCCTCCACACTCCTCTCCTGTACATAGTGCTCACTGTCATACCCTCCACACTCCTCTCCTGTACATAGTGCTCACTGTCATACCCTCCACACTCCTCTCCTGTACATACTGCCCACTGTCATACCCTCCACACTCCTCTCCTGTACATACTGCCCACTGTCATATCCTCCACACTCCTCTTCTGTACATACCGCCCACTGTCATACACTCCACACTTCTCTCCTATACATAGTGCCCACTGTCATACCCTCCACACACCTCTCCTGTACATACCGCCCACTGTCATACCCTTCACACTCCTCTCCTGTACATACCGCCCACTGTCATACCCTTCACACTCCTCTCCTGTACATACTGCCCATTGTCATGCCCTCCACACACCTCTCCTGTACATACTGCCCAATGTCATACCCTCCACACTCCTCTCCTGTACATAGTGCTCACTGTCATACCCTCCACACTCCTCTCCTATACATACTGCCCACTGTCATACCCTCCACACTCCACTCCTGTACATATTGCCCACTGTCATACCCTCCACACTCCTCTCCTGTACATAGTGCTCACTGTCATACCCTCCACACTCCTCTCCTGTACATAGTGCTCACTGTCATACCCTCCACACTCCTCTCCTGTACATAGTGCCCACTGTCATACCCTCCACACTCCTCTCCTGTACATAGTGCTCACTGTCATACCCTCCACACTCCTCTCCTATACATACTGCCCACTGTCATACCCTCCACACTCCTCTCCTGTACATAGTGCTCACTGTCATACCCTCCACACTCCTCTCCTGTACATAGTGCTCACTGTCATACCCTCCACACTCCTCTCCTGTACATACCACCCACTGTCATACCCTCCACACTCCTCTCCTGTACATAGTGCTGTCATACCCTCCACACTCCTCTCCTATACATACTGCCCACTGTCATACCCTCCACACTCCTCTCCTGTACATAGTGCCCACTGTCATACCCTCCACACTCCTCTCCTGTACATAGTGCTCACTGTCATACCCTCCACACTCCTCTCCTGCCCACTGTCATACCCTCCACACTCCTCTCCTGTACATAGTGCTCACTGTCATACCCTCCACACTCCTCTCCTGTACATACCACCCACTGTCATACCCTCCACACTCCTCTCCTGTACATAGTGCTCACTGTCATACCCTCCACACTCCTCTCCTATACATACTGCCCACTGTCATACCCTCCACACTCCTCTCCTGTACATAGTGCCCACTGTCATACCCTCCACACTCCTCTCCTGTACATACCACCCACTGTCATACCCTCCACACTCCTCTCCTGTACATAGTGCTCACTGTCATACCCTCCACACTCCTCTCCTATACATACTGCCCACTGTCATACCCTCCACACTCCTCTCCTGTACATACTGCCCACTGTCATACCCTCCACACTCCTCTCCTGTACATAGTGCTCACTGTCATACCCTCCACACTCCTCTCCTGTACATAGTGCCCACTGTCATACCCTCCACACTCCTCTCCTGTACATACTGCCCACTGTCATACCCTTCACACTCCTCTCCTGTACATACTGCTCACTGTCATACCCTCCACACTCCTCTCCTGTACATAGTGCTCACTGTCATACCCTCCACACTCCTCTCCTGTACATAGTGCTCACTGTCATACCCTTCACACTCCTCTCCTGTACATACTGCCCACTGTCATACTCTCCACACTCCTCTCCTGTACATAGTGCTCACTGTCATACCCTCCACACTCCTCTCCTATACATACTGCCCACTGTCATACCCTCCACACTCCTCTCCTGTACATACTGCCCACTGTCATACCCTCCACACTCCTCTCCTGTACATAGTGCTCACTGTCATACCCTCCACACTCCTCTCCTGTACATAGTGCCCACTGTCATACCCTCCACACTCCTCTCCTGTACATACTGCCCACTGTCATACACTCCACACTCCTCTCCTATACATAGTGCCCACTGTCATACACTCCACACACCTCTCCTGTACATAGTGCCCACTGTCATACCCTCCACACTTCTCTCCTGTACATACTGCCCAATGTCATACCCTCCACACTCCTCTCCTGTACATACTGCCCACTGTCATACCCTCCACACTCCTCTCGTGTACATAGTGCCCACTGTCATACCCTCCACACTCCTCTCCTGTACATACTGCCCACTGTCATACTCTCCACACTCCTCTCCTGTACATAGTGCCCACTGTCATACCCTCCACACTCCTCTCCTGTACATACTGCCCACTGTCATACCCTCCACACTCCTCTACTATACATATTGCCCACTGTCATACACTCCACACTTCTCTCCTATACATAGTGCCCACTGTCATACCCTCCACACACCTCTCCTGTACATACCTCCCACTGTCATACCCTTCACACTCCTCTCCTGTACATACCGCCCACTGTCATACCCTTCACACTCCTCTCCTGTACATACTGCCCATTGTCATGCCCTCCACACACCTCTCCTGTACATACTGCCCAATGTCATACCCTCCACACTCCTCTCCTGTACATAGTGCTCACTGTCATACCCTCCACACTCCTCTCCTATACATACTGCCCACTGTCATACCCTCCACACTCCTCTCCTGTACATAGTGCTCACTGTCATACCCTCCACACTCCTCTCCTGTACATAGTGCTCACTGTCATACCCTCCACACTCCTCTCCTGTACATACCACCCACTGTCATACCCTCCACACTCCTCTCCTGTACATAGTGCTCATTGTCATACCCTCCACACTCCTCTCCTATACATACTGCCCACTGTCATACCCTCCACACTCCTCTACTATACATACTGCCCACTGTCATTCCCTCCACACTCCTCTCCTGTACATACTGCTCACTGTCATACCCTCCACACTCCTCTCCTGTACATAGTGCTCACTGTCATACCCTCCACACTCCTCTCCTATACATACTGCCCACTGTCATACCCTCCACACTCCTCTCCTGTACATACTGCCCACTGTCATACCCTCCACACTCCTCTCCTGTACATAGTGCTCACTGTCATACCCTCCACACTCCTCTCCTGTACATAGTGCTCACTGTCATACCCTCCACACTCCTCTCCTATACATACTGCCCACTGTCATACCCTCCACACTCCTCTCCTGTACATACTGCCCACTGTCATACCCTCCCACACTCCTCTCCTGTACATAGTGCTCACTGTCATACCCTCCACACTCCTCTCCTGTACATAGTGCTCACTGTCATACCCTCCACACTCCTCTCCTGTACATACTGCCCACTGTCATACCCTCCACACTCCTCTCCTGTACATACTGCCCACTGTCATACCCTCCACACTCCTCTCCTGTACATAGTGCTCACTGTCATACCCTCCACACTCCTCTCCTGTACATAGTGCTCACTGTCATACCCTCCACACTCCTCTCCTGTACATACTGCCCACTGTCATACCCTCCACACTCCTCTCCTGTACATACTGCCCACTGTCATATCCTCCACACTCCTCTTCTGTACATACCGCCCACTGTCATACACTCCACACTTCTCTCCTATACATAGTGCCCACTGTCATACCCTCCACACACCTCTCCTGTACATACCGCCCACTGTCATACCCTTCACACTCCTCTCCTGTACATACCGCCCACTGTCATACCCTTCACACTCCTCTCCTGTACATACTGCCCATTGTCATGCCCTCCACACACCTCTCCTGTACATACTGCCCAATGTCATACCCTCCACACTCCTCTCCTGTACATAGTGCTCACTGTCATACCCTCCACACTCCTCTCCTATACATACTGCCCACTGTCATACCCTCCACACTCCACTCCTGTACATATTGCCCACTGTCATACCCTCCACACTCCTCTCCTGTACATAGTGCTCACTGTCATACCCTCCACACTCCTCTCCTGTACATAGTGCTCACTGTCATACCCTCCACACTCCTCTCCTGTACATAGTGCCCACTGTCATACCCTCCACACTCCTCTCCTGTACATAGTGCTCACTGTCATACCCTCCACACTCCTCTCCTATACATACTGCCCACTGTCATACCCTCCACACTCCTCTCCTGTACATAGTGCTCACTGTCATACCCTCCACACTCCTCTCCTGTACATAGTGCTCACTGTCATACCCTCCACACTCCTCTCCTGTACATACCACCCACTGTCATACCCTCCACACTCCTCTCCTGTACATAGTGCTCATTGTCATACCCTCCACACTCCTCTCCTATACATACTGCCCACTGTCATACCCTCCACACTCCTCTCCTGTACATAGTGCCCACTGTCATACCCTCCACACTCCTCTCCTGTACATAGTGCTCACTGTCATACCCTCCACACTCCTCTCCTATACATACTGCCCACTGTCATACCCTCCACACTCCTCTCCTGTACATAGTGCTCACTGTCATACCCTCCACACTCCTCTCCTGTACATACCACCCACTGTCATACCCTCCACACTCCTCTCCTGTACATAGTGCTCACTGTCATACCCTCCACACTCCTCTCCTATACATACTGCCCACTGTCATACCCTCCACACTCCTCTCCTGTACATACTGCCCACTGTCATGCCCTCCACACTCCTCTCCTGTACATAGTGCTCACTGTCATACCCTCCACACTCCTCTCCTGTACATAGTGCCCACTGTCATACCCTCCACACTCCTCTCCTGTACATACTGCCCACTGTCATACCCTTCACACTCCTCTCCTGTACATACTGCTCACTGTCATACCCTCCACACTCCTCTCCTGTACATAGTGCTCACTGTCATACCCTCCACACTCCTCTCCTGTACATAGTGCTCACTGTCATACCCTTCACACTCCTCTCCTGTACATACTGCCCACTGTCATACTCTCCACACTCCTCTCCTGTACATAGTGCTCACTGTCATACCCTCCACACTCCTCTCCTATACATACTGCCCACTGTCATACCCTCCACACTCCTCTCCTGTACATACTGCCCACTGTCATACCCTCCACACTCCTCTCCTGTACATAGTGCTCACTGTCATACCCTCCACACTCCTCTCCTGTACATAGTGCCCACTGTCATACCCTCCACACTCCTCTCCTGTACATACTGCCCACTGTCATACACTCCACACTCCTCTCCTATACATAGTGCCCACTGTCATACACTCCACACACCTCTCCTGTACATAGTGCCCACTGTCATACCCTCCACACTTCTCTCCTGTACATACTGCCCAATGTCATACCCTCCACACTCCTCTCCTGTACATACTGCCCACTGTCATACCCTCCACACTCCTCTCGTGTACATAGTGCCCACTGTCATACCCTCCACACTCCTCTCCTGTACATACTGCCCACTGTCATACTCTCCACACTCCTCTCCTGTACATAGTGCCCACTGTCATACCCTCCACACTCCTCTCCTGTACATACTGCCCACTGTCATACCCTCCACACTCCTCTACTATACATATTGCCCACTGTCATACACTCCACACTTCTCTCCTATACATAGTGCCCACTGTCATACCCTCCACACACCTCTCCTGTACATACCTCCCACTGTCATACCCTTCACACTCCTCTCCTGTACATACCGCCCACTGTCATACCCTTCACACTCCTCTCCTGTACATACTGCCCATTGTCATGCCCTCCACACACCTCTCCTGTACATACTGCCCAATGTCATACCCTCCACACTCCTCTCCTGTACATAGTGCTCACTGTCATACCCTCCACACTCCTCTCCTATACATACTGCCCACTGTCATACCCTCCACACTCCTCTCCTGTACATAGTGCTCACTGTCATACCCTCCACACTCCTCTCCTGTACATAGTGCTCACTGTCATACCCTCCACACTCCTCTCCTGTACATACCACCCACTGTCATACCCTCCACACTCCTCTCCTGTACATAGTGCTCATTGTCATACCCTCCACACTCCTCTCCTATACATACTGCCCACTGTCATACCCTCCACACTCCTCTCCTGTACATAGTGCCCACTGTCATACCCTCCACACTCCTCTCCTGTACATACTGCCCACTGTCATACCCTCCACACTCCTCTCCTGTACATAGTGCTCACTGTCATACCCTCCACACTCCTCTCCTATACATACTGCCCACTGTCATACCCTCCACACTCCTCTCCTGTACATAGTGCTCACTGTCATACCCTCCACACTCCTCTCCTGTACATACCACCCACTGTCATACCCTCCACACTCCTCTCCTGTACATAGTGCTCACTGTCATACCCTCCACACTCCTCTCCTATACATACTGCCCACTGTCATACCCTCCACACTCCTCTCCTGTACATACTGCCCACTGTCATACCCTCCACACTCCTCTCCTGTACATAGTGCTCACTGTCATACCCTCCACACTCCTCTCCTATACATACTGCCCACTGTCATACCCTCCACACTCCCCTCCTGTACATACTGCCCACTGTCATACCCTCCACACTCCTCTCCTGTACATACTGCCCACTGTCATACCCTCCACACTCCTCTCCTGTACATAGTGCTCACTGTCATACCCTCCACACTCCTCTCCTGTACATAGTGCTCACTGTCATACCCTCCACACTCCTCTCCTGTACATACTGCCCACTGTCATACCCTCCACACTCCTCTCCTGTACATAGTGCTCACTGTCATACCCTCCACACTCCTCTCCTGTACATAGTGCTCACTGTCATACCCTCCACACTCCTCTCCTGTACATAGTGCCCACTGTCATACCCTCCACACTCCTCTCCTGTACACAGTGCCCGCTGTCATACCCTCCACACTCCTCTCCTGTACATACTGCCCACTGTCATACCCTCCACACTCCTCTCCTGTACATACTGCCCACTGTCATACCCTCCACACTCCTCTCCTGTACATACTGCCCACTGTCATACCCTCCACACTCCTCTCCTGTACATAGTGCTCACTGTCATACCCTCCACACTCCTCTCCTGTACATAGTGCTCACTGTCATACCCTCCACACTCCTCTCCTGTACATACTGCCCACTGTCATACCCTCCACACTCCTCTCCTGTACATAGTGCTCACTGTCATACCCTCCACACTCCTCTCCTGTACATAGTGCTCACTGTCATACCCTCCACACTCCTCTCCTGTACATAGTGCTCACTGTCATACCCTCCACACTCCTCTCCTGTACATAGTGCCCACTGTCATACCCTCCACACTCCTCTCCTGTACATAGTGCCCGCTGTCATACCCTCCACACTCCTCTCCTGTACATACTGCCCACTGTCATACCCTCCACACTCCTCTCCTGTACATACTGCCCACTGTCATACCCTCCACACTCCTCTCCTGTACATACTGCCCACTGTCATACCCTCCACACTCCTCTCCTGTACATAGTGCTCACTGTCATACCCTCCACACTCCTCTCCTGTACATAGTGCTCACTGTCATACCCTCCACACTCCTCTCCTATACATACTGCCCACTGTCATACCCTCCACACTCCTCTCCTGTACATACTGCCCACTGTCATACCCTCCACACTCCTCTCCTGTACATAGTGCTCACTGTCATACCCTCCACACTCCTCTCCTGTACATAGTGCTCACTGTCATACCCTCCACACTCCTCTCCTATACATACTGCCCACTGTCATACCCTCCACACTCCTCTCCTGTACATACTGCCCACTGTCATACCCTCCACACTCCTCTCCTGTACATAGTGCTCACTGTCATACCCTCCACACTCCTCTCCTGTACATAGTGCTCACTGTCATACCCTCCACACTCCTCTCCTATACATACTGCCCACTGTCATACCCTCCACACTCCTCTCCTGTACATACTGCCCACTGTCATACCCTCCACACTCCTCTCCTGTACATAGTGCTCACTGTCATACCCTCCACACTCCTCTCCTGTACATAGTGCTCACTGTCATACCCTCCACACTCCTCTCCTGTACATACTGCCCACTGTCATACCCTCCACACTCCTCTCCTGTACATAGTGCTCACTGTCATACCCTCCACACTCCTCTCCTGTACATAGTGCTCACTGTCATACCCTCCACACTCCTCTCCTGTACATAGTGCTCACTGTCATACCCTCCACACTCCTCTCCTGTACATAGTGCCCACTGTCATACCCTCCACACTCCTCTCCTGTACATAGTGCCCGCTGTCATACCCTCCACACTCCTCTCCTGTACATACTGCCCACTGTCATACCCTCCACACTCCTCTCCTATACATACTGCCCACTGTCATACCCTCCACGCTCCTCTCCTGTACATACTGCCCACTGTCATACCCTCCACACTCCTCTCCTGTATATAGTGCTCACTGTCATACCCTCCACACTCCTCTCCTGTACATACCGCCCACTGTCATACTCTTCACACTCCTCTCCTGTACATAGTGCTCACTGTCATACCCTCCACACTCCTCTCCTGTACATACTGCCCACTGTCATACCCTCCACACTCCTCTCCTGTACATAGTGCTCACTGTCCTCTCCTGTACATACCCCACTGTCATACCCTCCACACTCCTCTCCTGTACATAGTGCTCACTGTCATACCCTCCACACTCCTCTCCTGTACATAGTGCTCACTGTCATACCCTCCACACTCCTCTCCTGTACATAGTGCTCACTGTCATACCCTCCACACTCCTCTCCTGTACATACTGCCCACTGTCATACCCTCCACACTCCTCTCCTGTACATAGTGCTCACTGTCATACCCTCCACATTCCTCTCCTGTACATAGTGCTCACTGTCATACCCTCCACACTCCTCTCCTGTACATAGTGCTCACTGTCATACCCTCCACACTCCTCTCCTGTACATAGTGCCCACTGTCATACCCTCCACACTCCTCTCCTGTACATAGTGCCCGCTGTCATACCCTCCACACTCCTCTCCTGTACATACTGCCCACTGTCATACCCTTTGCACCTTTTTGCTGCATATACTCCTAGCTAAGACACACTTCTTTAGCATTGTTTGTCAGTCCTCAACTCCTCTCATTCTGTGATGGACAAGCTTGTATTAGTATATAGCCTCTGTAAACAGAAATATAGGGCCAGATTCAGGAACACTTGCGCTGGAGTATTTCGATATGCGCCGCGTAACTGTGATGATGCGCCGTCGTTTCTATGTGCCCGTACCCACCAAACTAGATGCGCCCAATAACGGGCCATTTGCGACCGGCGGAACGTTCCGACGCCAGAGTATCGTCAGCGCTTATTTTCGCAGGGCGCATCAGTCGCGCCCATTGATTTCCCCTGCAAATATGCAAATGAGGTATTTTTCCCAATTCACGAATGGATTAGCACCATACGCTGGCTACATGCGCCGCGCGTATCTCGTCCGTCCGGCGCAAAGTTATTTCTACAAAATGCTGCTTTATCTTTACTCCAGACGGCCACAGGTCAGCAGGAGAGCAGCTACAGCAGCGTTACCGACGATAGGAGCTTGCTGAACAACAACACTTGCAAGGACAACACCTCTGTGTGCCAACATGCCAGGGGCAATTGTGGTCCTAAGACTAGTACTGGGTCCCTCGCTACGAAGGAGGCGGGCACGTGAGAGGATATACCGCACACGTATGAGCCTCTTTGGCATGGGGGATGAGGAGGTGTATCGCCTCTTCAGATTCAGCCCAGATGCAATACTTGAACTAACCACAACCCTGCAGGATGACATCACCAGCAAGACACGCCCCTCACAAGCAGTGCAGCCACTGGTGAAGGTCCTGGCAACACTTCATTTCCTTGCCAGTGGATCATTCCAGCGTACAAGTGGAGTGGTGGCTGGGATGTCACAGTCCTCCGTGAGCAGATGTGTGCACCAGGTTGTCCCTGCAATCCTCAGACGCATGTCCAACCAGTTCATCAGACCCACCACTGAGGACCTGCGGCTGAAGGCAATGACAGATTTCTACAACATTGCCAGATTCCCACGCACTGTGGGGGCCATTGATTGCACACATGTGGCCCTACAGCCCCCCAGTGCCACAGAGCACATATACCGCAATCGGAAGCATTGGCATTCCATCAACGTACAGGTGATAGCCGATGCCCAACGCCTCATATGGCACGTCCGTGCCAAACACCCCGGGTCCAGCCATGACAGCTTCATATACCGTCAGAGCCCCATCCCAGCAGAATTCGAGCAGAACATGTATGGGGACAGCTGGCTGGTTGGTGAGTGACATGGGTGGCAGGCATGACTATCCCCTCCCGTGATGCACAACAGAAGTCGCACATGCATGACTAACATCCTCCTGTATTTTCCCTTACAGGTGACTCTGCATATGCACTGGGACCCCATCTAATGACTCCTTTCCGGAACCCCCAAACCAGAGGAGAGAGAAAATACAATGAAGCACACATCAAAACCCGTGCAGTGGTGGAGCAAACATTTGGGCTCCTGAAGTCCCGTTTCCGCTGCCTGGATAAGTCCGGGGGGACCCTATTGTATTCCCCTACCTTTGTGTGTCAGATCATCGGTGCATGTTGTATTCTGCACAACTTTGCTATGAGAAAAGGCCTGCAGATTGACATGCGTGATGACCTGACCCCCGACCCACACAGTCCCCACCTGCCAGAGGACACCCAGTCTGCTGATGGAAGAGCAGTCAGGAGGGTCCTCGCCGTAGGCATCTTTGGACAATAAACCAAAACATTAATCACACAGACAGTGCACGCGTGTACACCACTGTGGTCCCTAGATCACACACACCACATGCACATCGCATTGGATTAGCCCAAGTCCAGCATGTAGGACTTGGGAGCAGCAACGCCAGCGTCAAGGCCCCAATGATGTCACTGTCCATTCACACACCTTTCACACGTCATTCATACAGCCGTGGGGTTAACTTCACCACCACGGCCGAGGGTGACACCCCTTACTGGCAGGAGTGCCACCCCCTCACATTCACACACCATTCACACTGTCCCCTGCACTCCTGACCGTGTGCAGTACAAAATAAACAAAAATATCTCATAACCTGAGAACCAAAAAAAAACTAACTCATGTCCTGAGTATAAACAAAAATCTTCAAAAATAAACAAAAACTCATGTCCTGAGTATAAACAAAAATATATAACAACCAAAAAAACAAAAAACCCTCATCTGGGATGACGGGGGCTCCTCCTTGGGGGCACTCTCGGGCTCCTCATCTGCCTGGAGGGAGTGGGTGGTGGTGGGGGTGTGGGGGCATCTTGAGGAGGCTGTTCCCCGGATGGGCCACTCCGGCCAGCTGTTGGCTGCATGCCCTCCAAGGCCACTGCAATCCGGCTCAGAAAGAGGTTAGTCTGGGCCTGCATCCTCAACTGGCGGGTGATATTGTGCCGCTGGTCACGCTGCCGCTGCCTCCCCTCTTCCCGGATGGCAGCAGTGTTGGCATGTACAGCTGCTGTCAGGTGCCGGACATCAGCCTGCACCCCCCCCAGGCTGGTAACAATGTTCTGAACACCACTGGGCAGCTGCGACATGGAGCCCAGGCTGTCAGCGACCCGGTCCAGGTGGCCAGCAATCTCCCCCATCTGCTGGGTCTGCTTGGCGTGGTCCAACAGCACCTGGTCCTCGACCAGATCACACACCCCCCTGGTCTTCCGGGTGGCCTTCCTGGGGGCAGAAGAAGGTTGTCCCCGTGGGGATGGAGTCGCCCTTGAGGGGCTACCTAGGATGGGGGAGGGGATCACAGAGGGCCCTGCAGAGGAGGAGGACTCCTCCAACATTAAAATAAACTCCTGTTCAGGGACAGGCACCTCCACAACCACCTCTGCTGAAGTGGTGTGGGCACTCTCCTCCTCCACCTCGGTGTCTCCAGCACCCAGGGCCTCGTCATCAGCATCCCGTTGGGAGGTTGGGGTGGACTGGCCGGCACGAGATGATGGCCCAGCTCCGTCATCTGTGGGCGTTATTTTGCGACGGAGTAACGAAGATGCGTTGGCGCAACCCGACGCAAGTGGAAGTGGGTGTGATCATATGTAAGTGATGGGCGGAGCCCAGCACAGAGGCTTACGTTCAGCGCATCATCCACGGAGCATGTGCAGTGAGTGAGGCTTCACTCGGCCCCCTGTGCGCATGCTCACAACTTCCGTCGGCACCACTTCACGGGAAACGCCAGCGCAATGTGTTCCGTTGCGCGTATAAAAGCGCCATTGGAAGGGCCATTCCGGCGCAAAAGTATTTCCGTTTCCCCCCACCCCAGGGAAGTTACTTTTGCACTGTGATGGCTGCTCCCGCTACCCCCAAAGAGAGGAGGAACCTCAATTTCAACTCCCAGGAGGTGTCTGTTATCATCTCGGCTATGGAGACTTTTAAAGCGGAGCTCCACCCAGGAAAACAACATTTTCCCATGTTGTTTAAAAAAATTAAATTAAAAAAACCTGAAAAAAATAAAAAATACTCACCCGAAATAGCTGTTGCTATGCGGAAGTCCGTAATCTGCCTCTTCCACTCCGCGGTGCCTTTTCTTCTTGTCCTTCTCCTTGTGAATGGGGCGCGCTGCTTTCTGGGAACTGTGTGTGTTCTCAGAGAGCAGCGCGCTCATTCACAAGCCAGCGTGAGACTCACGCAGGCGCAGTAGGAAATGGGCAGTGAAGCCGTACGGCTTCACTGCCTGTTTCCCATAGTGTGAATGGCGGCGCGGGACCCTGAGCGATCGTGGGACCGGCATCGGGGGGGCCCATCAGCGCGGGCAAGTAGGACAAGGTAAGTGTCCTTATTTAAAGTCAGCAGCTACACTGTTAGTAGCTGCTGACTTTAAAAAAAAAAAATTGCGGCTGGAGCTCCGCTTTAATGAGTTCCTCCACGGCACCAAAAGTCGGAAGACCAGCCGGGAGAGGAAGCAGGGCATCCTGGAGACCATTGCTGGCAGGGTGAATGTTTTGGGGTACTCCACCCGGACTGCTGGTGATATCCATAAAAAAATTAATGACCTGCGGCGCAAGGTCCGTGGCAAGGTGGCCACCATCAGGAGGCATGAGAGGGGCACGGGTGGTGGACCCCCATGTCCGGTCAGCCTGACCACGGAGGAGGAGGTGGTCGCCCGCTGCCTGGACAGGGAGCAGTTGGAGGGGGTCCCTGGATATGACTCAGTGGAGGAAGGCTCCAGGACAGGTAAGTGATTTTTACCCCCTTTTTGGTGTGTTGCATATGGGGGGGGGAGGGTACATGTGCCAAGTGTGTGGGACCACCCAACATGTGTCTGCTTTGTGTCATCCACAGATGACGGAGCTGGGCCATCATCTGTTGGCGGCCAGTCCACCCCATCCCCCCAACGGCATCTTGTGCCCGAGCCCATGGGTGGTGAAGAGACCGAGGTGGAGGAGAGTGCCCACACCTCACCTGCAGAGGTCGTTGAGGAGCAGCCTGTTGTGGCAGAGCAGGACATCATATTATTTTTGGAGGAGTCCTCCTCTTCTGCAGGACCCTCTCAGATCCCCTCCCCCATCATAGGAAGCCCCTCAAGGGCGACTCCATCCCCCCGGGGACAACCATCTACTGGCCCCAGGAAGGCCACCCGTAAGACCAGGGGGGTGTCTGATCTGGTCCAGGACCAGGTGGCGAGGGATCACGCCAGGCAGACCCAGCAAATGGGGGACATAGTTGGGCACCTGGACAGAGTGGCTGACAACCTGTGCTCCGTGGCCCAGATATCTTCTGCAGTGCAGGATGTCAGCTGCAACTGCGCTGCAGTGGTGACCAGTCTGGGGGAGGTGCAGGGTGATATAAGGCACCTCACTGCAGCCGTCCAGGCAAACACAGCTGCCATCCGGGACCAGGGGAGGCAGAGTCGGCGGGCCCAGCATTACCAGGTCACCCGGCAGCTCAGGATGCAGGCCCAGACCAATTCGTACCTCGGCCGGATTGCCGTGGCCTTGGAGGGCATGCAGGCCACACCTGCCAGGAGTGGCCCACCCGGGGATCAGCCACCTCCAGATGCCCCCCCACCCCCACCCACTCCATCCAGGCAGCTGAGGAGCCAGAGAGCGGCCACCAGAAGGAGCCCCCGGCATCCCAGATGATTTTTTTTTATTTTCTTTTTTTTGAATGCTCAGGACATGAGATTTTTATTTTATTCTTAATGCTCAGGTTATGAGTTTTTTTTTTGTGATTATGCTCTGGATGTGAGATATTTTATTTTTTGATACTGCACACGTTGCAGTGTGAATGGTGTGTGAATGTGAGGGGGTGGCACTCCTGCCAGTAAGGGGTGTCACCCTCGGCCGTGGTGGTGAAGTTAACCCCACGGCTGTATGAATGACGTGTGAAAGGTGTATGAATGGACAGCGACATCATTGGGGCCTTGACGCTGGCGTTGCTGCTCCCAAGTCCTGCATGTTGGACTTGGGCTAATCCAATGTGATGTGGATGTGGTGTGTGTGATCTAGGGACATCAGTGGTGTGCATGCGTGCATTGTCTGTGTGATTAATGTTTTGGTTTAGTCAGGGCCGTCTCTACCATAGGGCAAACAGGGGCAGCTGCCCAGGGCCCTGTCACTGTTTTTTTTTTTTTTTTAGGGGTCCGGAGGTCCCCAGGGCCCAAGATGGCAACCCCCCCTTTTTTTATTTATTTTTAAATAAAAAAATATATTTATTTTATATATTTTTATTTTTATTTTTATTAAAGGGCCAATTTTTTTAAATATATTTTTATTTTTTATTAAAGGGCAAATTTTTTTTAGGGGTTCCCAGGGACCCGGAGGCCCCCAGGGCCCCAGATGACAACCCCCTTTTTTATTTATTTTTAAATAAAAATATATATTTATTTTATATATTTTTATTTTATTTTTTATTAAAGGGCCAATTTTTTTAAATATATTTTTATTTTTTATTAAAGGGACAATTTTTTTTAGGGGTTCCCAGGGACCCGGAGGCCCCCAGGGCCCCAGATGACAACCCCCTTTTTTATTTATTTTTAAATAAAAATATATATTTATTTTATATATTTTTATTTTATTTTTTATTAAAAGGGCCAATTTTTTTAAATATATTTTTATTTTTTATTAAAGGGCCAATTTTTTTTAGGGGTTCCCAGGGACCCGGGGGCCCCCAGGGCCCCAGATGACAACCCCCTTTTTTATTTATTTTTAAATAAAAATATATATTTATTTTATATATTTTTATTTTATTTTTTATTAAAGGGCCAATTTTTTTTTAGAGGTCTGGAGGTCCCCAGGGGCCTATAGTTCCCCAGGGCCCCGGATGACAACCCCCCTATTTTATAAAAAAAAAACTTGTTTTATAAAAAAAATTTTTTTTATATATTTCTTTTAATATATATATTATATAATGTAAATGTTATTATTGTTAAAGAACCCAGAGGTCCCCAGGGCCCTGGACGGCAACCCCCCTTTTTTTATAATTTTTTTTACATTTTATTTCTTTTTTTTTTCCTTTTTATTTCTTTATATATATATATATATATATATATATATATATATATATATATATATATATATATATATATATTATTATTAAAGGGCTAAGAGGCCCATGTGGCAAACACCTTTTTTTTTTTTTTTATAAATGTTTATTTTTTTATTTTTGTTTATATATTTTTTTTATTAAATGGCCCAGGGATCCCCAGGGCCCTGGATGGCAACCCCACTTTTTTTTTATAAGTGTTTATTTTTAATATATTTTTTTTATTTTATTTTTTATTAAAGGGTCCAGAGGTCCCGGATGGCAACCCCCTTTTTTTGTAATTTATTTTTATAAAAAAAAAAAAATATTAAAGGGCCCAGAGGTCCCCAGATGGCAACCCCCTTTTTTAAAAAAAATATATATTTTGTATATATATTTTATTTCTTTTTTTCTTTTTATTAAAGGGCCCAGAGGTCCCCAGGGCCCCGGATGGCTACACCCCTTTTTTATATATATTTTTCTTTATTAAATCTTTTTTTTGTAAAGGGCCTCCCGCTTCTAAATTCACAGCAGCCCCACCCCCCCCCCGCGTCTCAATTTAAGGGGGCAGCACCCCCCGTTCTCTGCTCCAGGGGGCCCATGCCTGAAGCTGTGTAAGGGGCCCCATAATTCCTAATGGCGGCCCTGCCGCCCGTTAAGCCCCTGTGCTGCCCACAAATCAGGTTGAAAATCATCAGCGGCACGCAGCCAGGTGACAGTACTGCTTCCCTTCCCAGTGTTTTAAAATGTACAGAACCCCTGGCTTCCCTTTAGACGTGCACTTCTCCCTTCCTGCCACTGGGTGCTGCTTGTATATAAAAGTGAATTAGAATGTGATTTTATAACATTCCCAGTTTGCTCTTCCCGAGGCTCACTTCTTCATGTCCTGCTCCTCAATGTATGTCACTGTTTGCTACTCTATATTGTAAATAGAAGTTTTCTGTAGAGTGTGCCCAAAGTCTTTATAATATTTGATGATTCATTGCAGGTCTGGTCAGTGTTTTAAAAAGTTTCTGTATTTTACACATGGCATGGCATGGGGTCACAGCACCGTCTGTCCATTCTGCTTTAGCACCATGGGACCCCAGGCCATGCCATGTGTAAAATACAGGAACTCTTTAACCACTTGACTACTGGGCACTTAAACCCCCTTAATAACCAGACCAATTTTCAGCTTTCGGTGCTCTCACAGTTTGAATGACAATAACTCAGTCATACAACACTCTAACCAAATGAAATTTTTGTCCTTTTTTTCCCACAAATAGAGCTTTCTTTTGGTGGTATTTGATCACCTCTGCGGTTTTTATTTTTTTCGCTATAAATGAAAAAAGAACGTAAATTTTGTAAAAAAATGAATTTTTCTTCATTTCTATTATAAAATTTTGCAAAAAAGTAATTTTTCTTCATAAATTTGGCCTAAAATGTATACTGCTACATATCTTTGGTAACAAAAAAAAAAAAAATTGGATAATATTTAGTCTGGGTGAAAGTTATGGGGTCTACAAGCTATGGTACCAATTACTGAAAATTGATCAATTTGATCACATCTGATGTACTGACAGCCTCTCTCATTTCTTGAGACCCTAACATGCCAGAAAAGTACAAATACCCCCCCAAATGACCCCTTTTTGGAAAGAAGACATTCCAAGGTATTCAGAAAGAGGCATCGTGAGTTTTTTGAAGTTGTCATTTTTTCCCCACAATTCTTTGCAAAATCAAGATTTTTTTATTTTAATTTTTTTTCCACAAAATGTTCATATTATTAGGTTATTTCTCACACACAGCATATGCATACCACAAATTACACCCCAAAACACATTCTGCTATTCCTCCCGAGTATGGTGATACCCCATGTGTGAGACTTTTACACAGCGTGGCCACATACAGAGGCCCAACATGCAGGGAGCACCTTCACATGTGTGAGACTTTTACACAGCGTGGCCACATACAGAGGCCCAACATGCAGGGAGCGCCATCACATGTGTGAGACTTTTATACAGCGTGGCCACATACAGAGGCCCAACATGCAGGGAGCGCCATCACATGTGTGAGACTTTTATACAGCGTGGCCACATACAGAGGCCCAACATGCAGGGAGCACCATCACATGTGTGAGACTTTTATACAGCGTGGCCACATACAGAGGCCCAACATGCAGGGAGCACCATCAGGCGTTCTGGAACACCCAGACCAATTCTGACATTTCTCTCCTACATGGAAAAATCATCATTTATTTGCTAGAAAATTACATAGAACCCCAAAACATTATATATGCTTTTTTAGCAAAGACCCTAGAGAATACAATGGCGGCCGTTACAACTTTTTATCTCGCATTGTATTTGCACAGCAATTTTTCGAACGCGTTTTTTTTTGGAAACAAAACAGTTTTGTGCTTAAAAAAAAACAAAACAGTAAAGTTAGCCCAATGTTTTTGCATAATATGAAAGATGAAGTTACGCCGAGTAAATAGATACCCAACATGTCACCCTTCAATATTGCACACGCTTGTGGAATTGCGCCAAACTACGCGACTTAAAAATCCCCATAGGCGACGCTTTAAATGTTTTTCCTGGTTACATCTTTTTAGTTGGAGAGGAGGTCTAGGGCCAAAATTATTGCTCTCGCTCTAACGTTCGCAGCGATACCTCACATGTGTGGTTTGAACACCGTTTTCATATGTGGGCGGGACTTACGTGTGCGGTCGCGTCTGTATACGAGCTCACGGGTACAGGGGCGCTGTAATTTTTTTTTTATTTTTTTATTGTTCATTTTACTTTATTTATTTTAGTTTGACACCTTTTTCCCCAAAAATAAATGTTTTGGTTACTTTTATTCCTATTACAAGGAATGTAAACATCCCTTGTAATAGGAATATAGCATGACAGGTCCTCTTTACAGTGAGATATGGGGTCAATAAGACCCCACATCTCCCCTCTAGGCTGGGAAGCCTAAAAAAAAAAACGATTGCAGAGTATTGCGCGGGGGAGTATTGCGCGGGGGAGTATTGCGCGGGGGAGTATTGCGCGGGGGTACTGCAGAGTATTGTGCGGGAGTATTGTGCGGGAGTATTGTGCGGGAGTATTGTGCGGGAGTATTGTGCGGGGTACTGCGGGGTATTGCGGAGTATTGCGGGGTACTGCGGAGTATTGCGGGGTACTGCGGAGTATTGCGGAGTATTGCGGGGTACTGCGGAGTATTGCGGGGTACTGCGGAGTATTGCGGGGTACTGCGGAGTATTGCGGGGTATTGCAGAGTATTGCGGGGTATTGCGGAGTATTGCAGGGTACTGCGGAGTATTGCGGGGAACTGCGGAGTATTGCGGGGTACTGCGGAGTATTGCGGGGTATTGCAGAGTATTGCAGAGTATTGCGGGGTACTGCGGAGTATTGCGGGGTACTGCGGAGTATTGCGGGGTACTGCGGAGTATTGCGGAGTATTGCGGGGTACTGCGGAGTATTGCGGGGTACTGCGGAGTATTGCGGGGTACTGCGGAGTATTGCGGGGTATTGCAGAGTATTGCGGGGTACTGCGGGGTACTGCGGAGTATTGCGGGGTACTGCGGAGTATTGCGGAGTATTGCGGGGTATTGCAGAGTATTGAGGAGTATTGGGGGTATGCAGAGTATTGAGGAGTATTGGGGGTATGCAGAGTATTGGGGGGGGTATGCAGAGTATTGGGGGGGGTATGCAGAGTATTGGGGGGGGTTATGCAGAGTATTGGGGGGGGTATGCAGAGTATTGGGGGGGGTATGCAGAGTATTGGGGGAGGTATGCAGAGTTTTGCGCAGGGAAGGAAGGAGTTAATGCAGGGATGGCTGAGCAGGGATGGATGGATCTGTGACTGCAATAGTCACAGATCCATCCCACACTGCTGCAGCCATCCGCGCTCTCCTCTCACGCTGTACCGATCGGTACAGCGAGAGGAGGGAAGAACCGGCGTCAGCAAGTGACGCGGTTTGTTTACATGTGATCGCGCCGTCATTGGACGGCGCGATCACGTGGTAAGGAGCCGCCACCATTGGCTCCTTACCGAGATCACTGACGCTGCGGGTCCCGTGGACCCGCCGAGCGCCGTGACCGCGTGTGTGCGCGCCCGCTCGGGCGCGCGGATCTGACGCACGTCAGATTTGTTTACACACGTGGTCGCGCTGTCATTGGACGGCGCGATCACGTGGTAAGGAGCCGCCGCCATTGGCTCCTTACCGCGATCATCGGTGCTGCGGGTCCCGTGGACCCGGTGAGCACCGGTGATCGCGTGTGCGCGCCCGGTTGGGCGCGCACACCTGACTCTAACGGAGGACGTCCATGGACGTCCTGTTAGAGTACAGGAACCGCCCTATAGCCGTATTTCGGCTATAGGGCGGTGATTAAGTGGTTAAGTCACAGAGCAGACCTGCAGTCCAGGCTGAGTGAGGCCTCAGAGCACATGGCATTACTGTCTGTATTTAACTGCTTCATGGGCTTATTTTGGGCCTGGCTGGTTCACATGTATGTGTTTTGGCGGCCCACATTTGTGCAGGCACAGCAGTCCATTCATTTGATGCCTCATGTAATAGGCTGCGCACACGGCACACCTATGCCCATCAAGCAATGAAATACAGCACTGTCTGTCCATTCTGCTGTGACTTATCTGCAGTTCCCGCACTGTCACACTTGCTGCATTTTTAGACGTTTAGGTCACACTTTTAAAAACACAGTGCGTTTGTGTGTGCAAGAACTGCAGGTAAGTAGCATGGTGCAAGAACTGCAGGTAAGTAGCACGGTGCAAAAGCAGAATGGATTTCAAGGCAACTGATTTTTAAAATGCTGAATGCACCTTTTTTCTGCAGGAAACAAAGGCATGGCAGCCCATTCAAATCAATGCTGTGCCTGCACAAATGAGGGCCGCCAAAACACATACATGTGAACCAGCCAGGCCCAAAATAAGCTGAAGGGGGGCCCAAAAAAAATGTTTGCCCAGGGCCCAAACCATATTAAAGACGGCCCTGGGTTTAGTGTCCAAAGATGCCTACGGCGAGGACCCTCCTGACTGCTCTTCCATCAGCTGAATGGGTCTCCTCTGGCAGGGGGGGGGGGGCTGTCTGGTTGGGGGGTCAGGTCATCACGTATGTCAATCTGCAGGCCTTTTCTCATGGCAAAGTTGTGCAGAATGCAACATGCACCGATGATCTGACACACGAAGGTAGGGGAATACAATAGGGCCCCCCCAGACTTATCCAGGCAGCGGAAACGGGACTTCAGGAGCCCAAATGTTTGCTCCACCACTGCACGGGTTTTGATGTGTGCCGCATTGTATTTTCTCTCTCCTCTGGTTTGGGGTTTCCGGAAAGGAGTCATGAGATGGGGTCCCAGTGGATATGCAGAGTCACCTGGAAGGGAAAAGACAGGAGAATGTTAGTCATGCATGTGCCCCTTGTGATGTGCATCATGGGAGGGGATAGTCATGCCTGCCACCCATGTCACTCACCAACCAGCCAGCTGTCCCCATACATGTTCTGTTCGAATTCTGCTGGGATGGGGCTCTGATTGTATATGAAGCTGTCATGGCTGGACCCGGGGTGTTTGGCACGGACGTGCCATATGAGGCGTTGGGCATCGGCTATCACCTGTACGTTGATGGAGTGCCAATGCTTCCGATTGCGGTATATGTGCTCTGTGGCACTGGGGGGCTGGAGTGCCACGTGTGTGCAATCAATGGCCCCCACAGTGCGAGGGAATCTGGCAATTCTGTAGAAATCTGTCATAGCCTTCAGCCGCAGCTCCTCAGTGGTGGGTCTGATGAACTGGTTGGACATGCGTCTGAGGATTGCAGGGACAACCTGGTGCACACATCTGCTTATGGAGGACTGTGACATCCCAGCCACCACTCCACTGGACCTTCACCAGTGGCTGCACTGCTTGTGAGCGGTGTGTCTTGCTGGTGATGTCATCCTGCAGGGTTGTGGTTAGTTCAAGTATTGCATCTCGATATGCCCATTCCTGCACCCACCAAGAGTAACTGTGAAGACTTAGGGCCAGGTTCTCAAAAAATGGCGTATCTGGCGGCATAGCGTATCGTATCGCATTTACACTACGTCTACGCAAATTACTGGAGCAAGTGCCGTATTCTCTAAGCACTTGCTCCGTAGTTTCAGTTTCGTCGGTAACGCTGCTGCTGTAGCTGCTCTCCTGCTGACCTGTGGCCGTCTGGAGTAAAGATAAAGCAGCTATTTGTAGGAATATCTTTTCGCCGGACGGACGAGATACGCGCGGCGCATGTAGCCAGCGTATGGTGCTAATCCGTTCGCGAATCGGGAAATCTCCCTCATTTGCATATTTGCATGGCACATCAATAGGCGCGACGGATGCGACGAGCGAAAATATGCGCTAACGATACTCTGGCGTCGGAAAGTTAAGCCGATCGGAAAAGGCCCGTTTTCTGGCGCATCTAGGTTGGTGGGTACGGCCACATAGATACTACGGCGCATCTTTACAGTTACGCGGCGCATATCGAAATACTCCAGCGCAACTCTACCTGAATCTGGCCCAATGTGTCTTAAATATATCGATCAATTTTTTATTTTTATTTTTTCTATTGATACATGTTCCCTGGGGCAAGACCCGGGTTCTCAAAGACGTTTTCCAACAATAACTTGAATATTGGTCTTTAAAATGATCGTTTTTGAATTTGAACGTTCGAGTCCCATAGACTTCAATGGGGTTCTAAAGGTTTGCGCGAACGGTCGGTCTGTTCGACGGTTCTGGTGCGAACCGAACGCGGGGGTGTTCGGATCATCCCTAATGCTGAGTAACTATCCTTTTCCTCCTCAATGATAATGCTGATAGCTTGTAAGAACATTTTTGGTTCTAGGCACCGCCACCAGTGGCTAAGGCCTAATTGTTCTGCCCCTGTTTAACAGGGGTGTGTAATTACATTTTTTGATGCAATACTTTGCAGCAGGGCTCATTCCTGCGCTCCAACTTGAGTATCTGTGAGGGTTTGCTGTGTTGTGGAACCAGTTCCTAAGGCCCAATTTTTCTGACCCTGTTCAGCATGGGCATGTAATTACATTTCTTGATCTAATATTTCACAGCAGGGCCCATTCCTGCACCCACCAAGAGTAACTGTGAAGACTTAGGGCCAGGTTCTCAAAAAATGGCGTATCTGGCGGCATAGCGTATCGTATCGCATTTAAAATGACTTTTCTTTGTTTTCCCCCTATTACAATTTTTTTTTCAATAATTCTATGTGATTGATGGGGCAAACTGGCAGTGGCAATAATGATGGTTACAGTGGCTGCGTTTGATGGGCACAGTGGCTGCATGTGATGGCACAGTGGCTGCATTTGATGGGCACAGTGGCTGCGTTTGATGGTCACAGTAGCGATGTGTGATGGCACAGTGAGGCTGCAATTAATGTTTTTTTTTTGGTAGTCAGAGAAGGCAAGCATGGCTCAATAACGCATGCTTGCCTTCTCTAACTACCACAAAAAAACATTAATTGCAGCCTCACTGTGCCACTGTGAAAAAATGTCAGATCATTTTTTTTTTATCTGCCATTTCTTCATTAAGTGCTGGTCCACAGTTAGTTACCCCCAAAAAGTCCAAAAATCATGAAGTAGGAGCTAAATGGACTCCGGTGGAGCGCGATCGGCAGTAGGCGCACAATTTGTACAGTGCCACTGCCACTGCACGTGCTATGTACAGGTCTGGTGGCCAGCGTGTGTGTCTGGCGGTCTGCATAAGAACTGCGCCCCCTCTACCTCGTAAACTTAATGGTACAGCCCACTGCTTCATTATCGGCAATTTTTACTGTGTTTCGGCAGGGACCCAAAAACGCTATTTTCGGCCGATATGTATCGGCCGCCGATATATCGGTGCATCCCTAGTTTTATTAGCTATAATGGTCAGTGATTGTTGTGTTCAGGACTTTTCTCTCCATGGAGGACACGGCGTGAACTCTGGTTGCTATGGGTTACTATGCTGTGAAACAAGGGCCCTGTATTGAATTGTAAAGCTTGTATTTTGTTTCTATCACTTTTCCCCCAATGTTGTCAGCACAGCAGCCATATTGTTATTGTTTTATTAGTTATAATAGTCAGTCATGGCTGTGTTCAGGACTTTTCCTTCCATAGAGAAGGACATGGCGTGATCTCTGGTTGCTATGGGTTACTACGCAGTGGAACAAGGGCCCTGTATTGAATTGTAAAGCTCATATTTTGTTTCTATCACTGTTCCCCATTGTTGTCAGAACAGCAGCCATATTGTTATGGTTTTATTAGTTGATTGTTGTGTTCTGGACTTTTCTCTCCATGGAGGACACGGCGTGAACTCTGGTTGCTATGGGTTACTACGCTGTGGAACAAGGGCCCTGTATGGAATTGTAGAGCTCATATTTTGTTTCTATCACTTTTTACTATTGTTGTCAGCACAGCAGCCATATTGTCATTGTTATTTATTGTTTTGCTAGTTATTAAGGTGTGTGAATGTTGTGTTGAGGCTCTTTTCTCCATAGAGGACAATGGGGACATGTTGTGAACTCTGGCTGCTTCTCACCATTATTATAAGCGCAGCAGTCATATTGTTATTGTTTTATTAGTTATAATAGTCAGTCATGGCTGTGTTCCATAGAGAAGGACATGGCGTGATCTCTGGTTGCTATGGGTTACTACGCCGTGGAACAAGGGCCCTGTATTGAATTGTAAAGCTCATATTTTGTTTCTATCACTTTTCCCCATTGTTGTCAGAACAGCAGCCATATTGTTATTGTTTTATTAGTTATAATGGTCAGACATGGTTGTGTTTAGGACTTTTCTCTCCATAAAGGACACGGCGTGAACTCTAGTTGCTATGGGTTACTACGCCGTGGAACAAAGGCCCTGTATGGAATTGAAAAGCTCTCATATTTTGTTTCTATCACTGTTCCCCATTGTTGTCAGAACAGCAGCCATATTGTTATTGTTTTATTAGTTATAATGGTCAGACATGGTTG
Source organism: Rana kukunoris (assembly GCA_029574335.1). NCBI lineage: Eukaryota > Metazoa > Chordata > Amphibia > Anura > Ranidae > Rana > Rana kukunoris. The sequence goes on from CM056053.1 coordinate 482,163,470, forward strand.
TGTTCGGGACTTTTTTCTCCATGGAGGACACGGCGTGAACTCTGGTTGCTATGGGTTACTACGCCGTGGAACAAGGGCCCTGTATTGAATTGTAAAGCTCATATTTTGTTTCTATCACTGTTCCCTATTGTTGTCAGCACAGCAGCCATATTGTCATTGTTATTTATTGCCTTGTTGGTTATTATGGTGTGTAAATAATGTTGTGTTCAGACACTTTCCCCCACAGAGGGCTCGCTGTGGCCCTCCATAGAGGAGGAGGGGAGGACTGTGACATCCCAGCCACCACTCCACTGGACCTTCACCAGTGGCTGCACTGCTTGTGAGCGGTGTGTCTTGCTGGTGATGTCATCCTGCAGGGTTGTGGTTAGTTCAAGTATTGCATCTGGGCTGAATCTGAAGAGGCGAAACACCTCCTCATCCCCCATGCCAAAGAGGCTCATACGAGTGCGGTATATCCTCTCACGTGCCCGCCTCCTCCGTACCGGGGGACCCAGTACTAGTGCTAGGACCGCGACTGCCCCTGGCATGTTGGCACACAGAGGTGTTGTCCTTGCATGTGTGGTTGTTCAGCTTGCTAGTTTCGTCGGTAACGCTGCTGCTGTAGCTGCTCTCCTGCTGACCTGTGGCCGTCTGGAGTAAAGATAAAGCAGCTATTTGTAGGAATATCTTTTCGCCGGACGGACGAGATACGCGCGGCGCATGTAGCCAGCGTATGGTGCTAATCCGTTCGCGAATCGGGAAATCTCCCTCATTTGCATATTTGCATGGCACATCAATAGGCGCGACGGATGCGACGAGCGAAAATATGCGCTAACGATACTCTGGCGTCGGAAAGTTAAGCCGATCGGAAAAGGCCCGTTTTCTGGCGCATCTAGGTTGGTGGGTACGGCCACATAGATACTACGGCGCATCTTTACAGTTACGCGGCGCATATCGAAATACTCCAGCGCAACTCTACCTGAATCTGGCCCAATGTGTCTTAAATATATCGATCAATTTTTTATTTTTATTTTTTCTATTGATACATGTTCCCTGGGGCAAGACCCGGGTTCTCAAAGACGTTTTCCAACAATAACTTGAATATTGGTCTTTAAAATGATCGTTTTTGAATTTGAACGTTCGAGTCCCATAGACTTCAATGGGGTTCTAAAGGTTTGCGCGAACGGTCGGTCTGTTCGACGGTTCTGGTGCGAACCGAACGCGGGGGTGTTCGGATCATCCCTAATGCTGAGTAACTATCCTTTTCCTCCTCAATGATAATGCTGATAGCTTGTAAGAACATTTTTGGTTCTAGGCACCGCCACCAGTGGCTAAGGCCTAATTGTTCTGCCCCTGTTTAACAGGGGTGTGTAATTACATTTTTTGATGCAATACTTTGCAGCAGGGCTCATTCCTGCGCTCCAACTTGAGTATCTGTGAGGGTTTGCTGTGTTGTGGAACCAGTTCCTAAGGCCCAATTTTTCTGACCCTGTTCAGCATGGGCATGTAATTACATTTCTTGATCTAATATTTCACAGCAGGGCCCATTCCTGCACCCACCAAGAGTAACTGTGAAGACTTAGGGCCAGGTTCTCAAAAAATGGCGTATCTGGCGGCATAGCGTATCGTATCGCATTTACACTACGTCTACGCAAATTACTGGAGCAAGTGCCGTATTCTCTAAGCACTTGCTCCGTAATTTTCGGCGGCGTAGCGTAAATGCGGCGTTGTAAGGCCGCATAATTCAAATACTGAAGGAGGGGGCGTGCTGTATTTAAATTAAGCGCGCCCCCGCGTCAAAATGCGCCGGCCGGGAAAAGAGCCCAGTGCGCATGCTCCAGCTCACGTCGGAAAGCGCCGTTGAAACCGACGTCAAAACTACGTGATCGTCACTTACGCAATTCCCTATTCGCGAACGACTTAGTAAAACGACGTAACCGACGAAAAAAGACGACGCTGACCCGACGCCATACTTAACATGGCAACGACGGCACTTCGGGAACATACCCCTCATACAGCAGGGGTAACCTTACGCGTACGCAACCTACGTAAACTATGTCGCCGCGTCGCAAAAACGTTCGGGAATCGGCGTATTAGCCTCATTTGCATAGGCAAATGAAAAACCAACGTAAAGGCCACCTAGCGGCCGGCGTTGTCATTACATCTAAGATCCGACGGTGTAATTGCTTTACACCTGTCAGATATTTAGTGTATCTATGCGTAAGTGATTCTAGGAATCACACGCATAGATACCCATTGAAAAAAACTGAGATACGACGGTGTATATGAGATACACCATTGTATCTCTGCTGAGAATCTGGCCCATACAGTGTTGTGTCACCAGCACTAGCACCACCACCACCAAAGGCCCAATTTTTCTACCACTGTTCAACAATGGCATGTAGTTACAATCTTTGATATAATAGTTCTCAGCAGGGGGTTCCAGCGCCCACCAAGACTAACTGTGAGGGCTTATAGTGTTGCCCAAATTTCTGCAGAGTATATACGGCAGGCCCCTACTTTCAAACATCCAACTTACAAACGGCTCCTACTTGCAAACAGAAGGAGACAACAGAAAGTGAGAGGAAATCTACCCCTAGGAAGGGAAATTCTCTCCTGTAAGAGGTGTCTCCTGTCCAATGATGCTTTATCACCAATCCTTGTTTCCCTAAAAAAAAAAAAAAAAACATTTTCAAAAAATCATTTGACATTGGGAGAGAAAGTGAGGTGCAATCAGATGCACACAGACAGCAAAACAAATGTTACAGGGGTGGTAATAACCCTTCTCTATGTTTTCAGAAAAGCTTAAAAATAAATTTTTGGGCTGGAGCTACACTTTAACCACTTAAGCACCGCCTACTGCACATTTACGTCGGCAGAATGGCACGGCTGGGCACATCAACGTATATATACGTTGATTTTAGTACCCAGCCGTGGGTCGCGGGCGCCGTGGGATTCGCGGTCCCGATCGCCGCTGCAGTGCGGCGATCCGTCCCTGGAGCGGAAGAACGGGGAGAGCCGTGTGTACACACGGCTTCCCCGTGCTTCTCTGTGGCCGTAGCATCGATCGCGTCATCCCTGTAATAGGGGGGCGCGATCGATGACGTCACACCTACAGCCACACCCCCCTACAGTTGTAAACACAACACAAAGGCACACATCCCCTACAGCGCCACCTGTGGTTAACTCCCAAACTGCAACTGTCATTTCCACAGTAAACAATGCAAATTTAAATGCATTTTTTGCTGTGAAAATGACCATTGTCCCAAAAATGTGTCAAAATTGTCCGAAGTGTCCGCCATATTGTCGCGGTCACGAAAAAAAACGCTGATCGCCGCTATTAGTAGTAAAAAAAAAAAAAAATAATAAAAATGCAATAAAACTATCCCTTATTTTGTAAACGCTATAAATTTTGCGAAAACCAACCGATAAACGTTTATTGCGATTTTTTTTATCAATAATAGGTAGAAGAATACGTATCAGCCTAAACTGAGGAAAAAAAATGTTTTTTTATATATTTTTGGGGGATATTTATTATAGCAAAAAGTAAAAAATATTGCATTTTTTTTAAAATTGTCGCTCTATTTTTGTTTATAGCGCAAAAAATAAAAACCGCAGAGGTGATCAAATACCACCGAAACGAAAGCTCTATTTGTGGGGAAAAAAGGACGCCAATTTTGTTTGGGAGCCACGTCACACGACCGCGCAATTGTCAGTTAAAGCGACGCAGTGCCGAATCGCAAAAAGGGGCAAGGTCCTTTACCTGCATTTTGGTCCGGGTCTTAAGTGGTTAAAAAACAACAAACCTACAGTCCCTGTCTTGTTTGCACCGCCTGTATACTGCTGTTCAGAGTATATAGGGCCTGGGGGCCCCATGCCTTTTCTTTTTTTTTCACAAGAAAACACCTCTCCTTTTCTTAAGTTGGGTGCAGGGTTCCCCTTAATATCCATACAAGACCCGAAGGGGCTGATAATGGCCTGGGGGTGGGGGGACCAATGCCATTTTTCTCAGTGATTTTCATCCATATTGCAGGGAACAGAGATTACATTAAAGCCGCAGGCAGTTTTAAATTCCTTTCTTCCTATAGAAATTAAATTTTTTGCAGGGACAGTTCCAATACACGAGAAACACGTGCCACTTTACAGGCATACTATAGACACCCCCCAGGTACAATATTTAAAGGAATATTTTACTTTTTTTTCACTTTAAGCATCATTACAATCACTGCTCCTGAAAAAAAACGTTAGTTTTTAAATCTTTTTTTTGCATTGATACATGTCCCCTGGGGCAGGACCCGGGTCCCCAAACCCTTTTTAGGACAATAACTTGCATATTAGCCTTTAAAATTAGCACTTTTGATTTAGAACGTTTGAGTCCCATAGACTTCAATGGGGTTCTAAAGTTTGCGTGAAAGTTCGGTCTGTTCGAAGGTTCTGATGCGAACTGAACCAGGGTGGAGGGGGTGTGTTCGGCTCCTCCCTAGTTACTTTGCTGTGGAACAAGGGCCCTGTACGGAATTATGAAGCTCTCATATTTTTACTATCACTTTTCCCCATTGTTGTAAGCACAGCAGCCATATTGTTATGGTTTTATTAGTTATAATAGTCAGTCATGGTTGTGTTCAGGACTTTTCCCTTCATAGAGAAGGACATGACATGAACTCTGGTTGCTATGGGTTACTACGCAGTGGAGCAAGGGCCCTGTATTGAATTGTAAAGCTTGTATTTTGTTTCTATCACTTTTCCCCATTGTTGTCAGCACAGCAGTCATGTTATAATGGTCAGCATGGTTGTATTCAGGACTTTTCCTTCCATAGAGAAGGACATGGCGTGATCTCTGGTTGCTATGGGTTACTACTCTATGGAACAAGGGCCCTGTATTAGATTATGAAGCTCTCGTATAGTTTCTATCACTTTTCACCATTGTTGTCAGCACAGCAGCCATATTGTTATTGTTATTGTTATTGTTTTATTTAGGGATGAACCGAAATGGAAATTTCAGAACCGAAACGATACCGAAATAAAAAAAAAATTCAGTCCGAAACCGAAACCGAAAATGACTTTTCTTTGTTTTCCCCCTATTACAATTTTTTTTTCAATAATTCTATGTGATTGATGGGGCAAACTGGCAGTGGCAATAATGATGGTTACAGTGGCTGCGTTTGATGGGCACAGTGGCTGCATGTGATGGCACAGTGGCTGCATTTGATGGGCACAGTGGCTGCGTTTGATGGTCACAGTAGCGATGTGTGATGGCACAGTGAGGCTGCAATTAATGTTTTTTTTTTGGTAGTCAGAGAAGGCAAGCATGGCTCAATAACGCATGCTTGCCTTCTCTAACTACCACAAAAAAACATTAATTGCAGCCTCACTGTGCCACTGTGAAAAAATGTCAGATCATTTTTTTTTATCTGCCATTTCTTCATTAAGTGCTGGTCCACAGTTAGTTACCCCCAAAAAGTCCAAAAATCATGAAGTAGGAGCTAAATGGACTCCGGTGGAGCGCGATCGGCAGTAGGCGCACAATTTGTACAGTGCCACTGCCACTGCACGTGCTATGTACAGGTCTGGTGGCCAGCGTGTGTGTCTGGCGGTCTGCATAAGAACTGCGCCCCCTCTACCTCGTAAACTTAATGGTACAGCCCACTGCTTCATTATCGGCAATTTTTACTGTGTTTCGGCAGGGACCCAAAAACGCTATTTTCGGCCGATATGTATCGGCCGCCGATATATCGGTGCATCCCTAGTTTTATTAGCTATAATGGTCAGTGATTGTTGTGTTCAGGACTTTTCTCTCCATGGAGGACACGGCGTGAACTCTGGTTGCTATGGGTTACTATGCTGTGAAACAAGGGCCCTGTATTGAATTGTAAAGCTTGTATTTTGTTTCTATCACTTTTCCCCCAATGTTGTCAGCACAGCAGCCATATTGTTATTGTTTTATTAGTTATAATAGTCAGTCATGGCTGTGTTCAGGACTTTTCCTTCCATAGAGAAGGACATGGCGTGATCTCTGGTTGCTATGGGTTACTACGCAGTGGAACAAGGGCCCTGTATTGAATTGTAAAGCTCATATTTTGTTTCTATCACTGTTCCCCATTGTTGTCAGAACAGCAGCCATATTGTTATGGTTTTATTAGTTGATTGTTGTGTTCTGGACTTTTCTCTCCATGGAGGACACGGCGTGAACTCTGGTTGCTATGGGTTACTACGCTGTGGAACAAGGGCCCTGTATGGAATTGTAGAGCTCATATTTTGTTTCTATCACTTTTTACTATTGTTGTCAGCACAGCAGCCATATTGTCATTGTTATTTATTGTTTTGCTAGTTATTAAGGTGTGTGAATGTTGTGTTGAGGCTCTTTTCTCCATAGAGGACAATGGGGACATGTTGTGAACTCTGGCTGCTTCTCACCATTATTATAAGCGCAGCAGTCATATTGTTATTGTTTTATTAGTTATAATAGTCAGTCATGGCTGTGTTCCATAGAGAAGGACATGGCGTGATCTCTGGTTGCTATGGGTTACTACGCCGTGGAACAAGGGCCCTGTATTGAATTGTAAAGCTCATATTTTGTTTCTATCACTTTTCCCCATTGTTGTCAGAACAGCAGCCATATTGTTATTGTTTTATTAGTTATAATGGTCAGACATGGTTGTGTTTAGGACTTTTCTCTCCATAAAGGACACGGCGTGAACTCTAGTTGCTATGGGTTACTACGCCGTGGAACAAAGGCCCTGTATGGAATTGAAAAGCTCTCATATTTTGTTTCTATCACTGTTCCCCATTGTTGTCAGAACAGCAGCCATATTGTTATTGTTTTATTAGTTATAATGGTCAGACATGGTTGTGTTCGGGACTTTTTTCTCCATGGAGGACACGGCGTGAACTCTGGTTGCTATGGGTTACTACGCCGTGGAACAAGGGCCCTGTATTGAATTGTAAAGCTCATATTTTGTTTCTATCACTGTTCCCTATTGTTGTCAGCACAGCAGCCATATTGTCATTGTTATTTATTGCCTTGTTGGTTATTATGGTGTGTAAATAATGTTGTGTTCAGACACTTTCCCCCACAGAGGGCTCGCTGTGGCCCTCCATAGAGGAGGAGGGGGGGACATTTCCCTCACACAGGAGCGGGATTCTCTCCCCTCACAGCAGAAATGGCGGGAGAAGGAATAGAATGTTCTCTCCAGCATGAGGGGAGGAGGAGGAGGGGGCGGGGCCGGAGACGAGACGTGAGCCGCTCACAGGAGGGGGGCGGGGCCGCAGATGAAGGGAGAGGCGGGGCCGTGGACGAGGGAAGCGCGGCGCTGGTTGGACGAGGGACCCAGGAGAAAGGGAATCGTCGAAGGGGGCGGGGGCAGCGGTGACACGTGACGCGAGGCACATCCGGTGCGGCGACTTCCGGCGGCGCTCTGGCTCTTTTCTGGCGGTATCGGCGCGGCTGGCGGAGTTGCGGTGTGAGGAGGCCTGACCGGGAGGGCGGGAGACGTCTCCGGCCTCTCGGTGTCTTGCGGTAGATAGGTGTGTGTCTCTATGGTGGACGGGGGAGGGGTGGTAAAGGGGGCGCTATGTTCCGCTGTACGGGGCGCGGCGGCCCGGGGAGCCTCATCGGCGCGGGGGGGTCCGATGGAGGGGGGGACTCCGGATTCCTCACCGAGGGGGTCTTACAATGACAGATGGGACCCCACAGTGCCAGGATGAGCCCCCAAAAGATGGAGGGGCCTGCGGACCACGAGGAGGCCTGAACACGGGGGGAGGGGGGATTCCGCTACATCTGGAGCAGCCAATCGGATTCTAGCTTCAGATTGTTTGTTTAGGTTTTTAAAATTTGAAGCTGGACGCTGATTGGCTGGTACGCAGAGCTGCTCTGGACTTTGTAACTCGCTCTCATTGTATTGGTGGAGACACTGGGGGGGGGGGGGGAGGGGGGGGTGTTCTCTATCCTGGGGTCCCTCTGGCTGTTATGGGGGTGCAGATGACGTGTTATTAGCGGAGGGGATTGGACCAGGCAAGTCACTTCTCTGATTTTAGTTTTGTTTACATTGTAAATTATATATGAGGGGAACTTTGTAGATTTGGTGTCTCAGGTTGTCGGGTATTTGGGGGGGGGGTCTCTGAAATTGTCGGGTATTGGGGGTGGTCTCTGAAATTGTCGGGTATTGGGGGGGGGGGGTCTGAGGTTGTCGGGGATTGGGGGGGGGTCTGAGGTTGTCGGGGATTGGGGGGGGGTCTGAGGTTGTCGGGGATTGGGGGGGGGTCTGAGGTTGTCGGGGATTGGGGGGGGGGTCTGAGGTTGTCGGGGATTGAGGGGGGTCTGAGGTTGTCGGGGATTGAGGGGGGTCTGAGGTTGTCGGGGATTGAGGGGGGTCTGAGGTTGTCGGGGATTGAGGGGGGTCTGAGGTTGTCGGGGATTGAGGGGGGTCCGAGGTTGTCGGGGATTGAGGGGGGTCCGAGGTTGTCGGGGATTGAGGGGGGTCCGAGGTTGTCGGGGATTGAGGGGGGTCCGAGGTTGTCGGGGATTGAGGGGGGTCCGAGGTTGTCGGGGATTGAGGGGGGTCCGAGGTTGTCGGGGATTGAGGGGGGTCCGAGGTTGTCGGGGATTGGGGGGGGTCCGAGGTTGTCGGGGATTGGGGGGGGGATCCGAGGTTGTCGGGGATTGGGGGGGGATCCGAGGTTGGGGATTGGGGGGGATCCGAGGTTGTCGGGGATTGAGGGGGGTCGGGGATTGAGGGGGGGTCCGAGGTTGTCGGGGATTGAGGGGGGGTCCGAGGTTGTCGGGGATTGAGGGGGGGTCCGAGGTTGTCGGGGATTGAGGGGGGGTCCGAGGTTGTCGGGGATTGAGGGGGGGTCCGAGGTTGTCGGGGATTGAGGGGGGTCCGAGGTTGTCGGGGATTGAGGGGGGTCCGAGGTTGTCGGGGATTGAGGGGGGGGTGTCCCTGAGGTTGTCGGGTGTTGGGGTGCTGCTAGTGGAAGGGATGTGAAGGATATATTTGTACATTGTCCTCTCCATGGAAGAAGCAGCTCTGTAAATGTTCCTCTAAATTGACTTTGTTTACATTGATGGTTACATTGTTACCCAGGTGTAGATAAGACGCCCACACAGTCCCTCACCATGTGTTACATAATACATTGTCTACATTTTATATATATAGATTTTGTCTCTTTTTGTAATATATGGATTAGGGTTGTCCCGATACCACTTTTTTAGGACCGAGTACAAGTACCGATACTTTTTTTCAAGTAGTCGCCAATACCCAATACCGATACTTTTTTTTTATTTTAAATGTGTCCACAAATGCAGCCATGTCCCCCCCATATCCCCCATATATGCAGCCGTGTCACCCCCATATATGCAGCCGTGTCACCCCCATATATGCAGCCAGTTCCCACTTACCTAGATGCCGCTGCCGCCGCTTAGTTAATACGGGCGGGGAAGATAACAGCTTTCATTTGAATAGCTGTATCGTTTTCTGCCGCGCTGCATATAGACACTCCCCCTTGCTCGGGATCAGTCCAATCACGAGCAAGGGGGAGTGTCTATGTGCGGAGCGGCGGGAAACGATACAGCTATTCAAATGAATGCTGTTATTTTCCCCGCCCGTATTAACTAAGCGGCGGTGATGCGGCGATGGTGCATTGTGCCGCGGGGGGGGGGGGCAGTATTCTATTTAGGCATCGGGGTATTTGCGGGAGTAAAATACTGTGTCGGTCCCGGTATCGGGACAACCCTAATATGGAGAGAACTCCCAGACACTGTTATTATACAGGATTTGTATGGCACCGACAGTTTGCGCAGCACTTTACAATGTAGAGGGTAGACCGCACAAATACAATTGGAGACGACAGACTAGTAATGGGGGGCGGGGTATTTGGTGTCGGGTATGAGGGGGATGCAGGTGGCGTGCTGCTAGTGGAAGGGATGTGGAGACGGATGGATATATTTGTACATCACCCGCTCCTCATCCTGCAGCACGTCTCTAATATGAGGGGGAGGAGCAACTTTCTTAAGGTTTCTCTGAATTTGCTTTTACACTGATGGCTACATTGTGTATATATATATATATATATATATATATATATATATAATCACACACACATACATATATACACACATACATATATACATATATACACACATACACATATGTGTGCTGGGAGTACCCACCATATATTACAAAGGGTTTTTATTTTGTATGGTGGGTACTCCCAGCCCCTGTGTGTATCTAGGTAACAATGTAGCTATCAATGTAAACAAAGCAAATTCGGAGAACCCTTTACAAAGCTGCTCTGCCCCCTCATAATAGATGTGCTGCAGGACGAGGCGCGGACAATGTACAAATATATCCATCCTTCTCCACTAGCAGCATGCCATCTGCACATCGCTCATACCTGACACCCTCAGCCGGGGACCCCATTCCCTCCTGTCTGTTGTCTTCAAAGAGGAAGTAAACCACGATGGGTTTTACTTTGTTTCCCTGCATAGGTAAAGCAGAATGGACTAGTATGCATGGGTGTAGTAGTCCGTTATGTGTCGGTCACCTGCAGGAGAATCCCGCAATGTCACTGTCTTCCTCGCTAGTACCGAGCGCCCATCCTTCACCCCTCTTTTTCTGGGGGCTGCGAACTCCAGCTCTGTGACTGTCGAGTCGCGTGACATCACTCCCGCGCATGTGCGTGGCAGCCAACGCTGACGTCATGGTGCCGTTCGGCGACGTCATGGTGCCGTTCGGCGACGTCATGGTGCCGTTCGGCGACGTCATGGTGCCGTTCGGCGACGTCATGGTGCCGTTCGGCGACGTCATGGTGCCGTTCGGCGACGTCATGGTGCCGTTCGGCGACGTCATGGTGCCGTTCGGCGACGTCATGGTGCCATTCGGCGACGGCGTGCATACGCCGTAGACATCAGTGCATCTTTTTATTTGTATTATTGCAAATATCTCCTAAACAGTGTAGGACTAGGAGATATTGCAAGCACCTATAGGTAAGCCTTTAATCTAGGCCTACCTATAGGTGTACCTTCTGGTTTACAACCACTTTATTACAAGAAGATACACCATACAGTTATCCTCAGTGATATAAATAATGTGTTGGGGCTGCATAATCATTAAAGTGGAGGTTCACCCTCCAAAAACTTTAAGGCATGCCATGGCACCCACCCGACCGTCAGTATGCCAGTGTTTTTTTTTTTTTCTCTATGCACCTTTTTACGGGCTCTCTTCCCCTCCGGCGATCCCGCGTGACTGGGCGTTTACAATCACAAGATGTGATTGACGTCCCTCAGCCCGGCGCATACAGCGCGTCACGAGATGCCGAAGGAACCCGAACATCGGTGCGCAAGGCGCCGTATAGGGCTGCACCGACATTCGGGTTCCTTCGGCATCTTGTGACGCGATGTATGCGCCGGGCTGAGGGACGTCAATCACATCCTGTGATTGTAAACGCCCAGTCACGCGGGATCGCCGGAGGGGAAGAGAGCCCGTAAAAAGGTGTGTAGAGAGGAAAAAAAAAACACCGGCATACTGCCGGTCGGGTGGGTGGGTGGGCTCCGTGGCATGCCTGAATTTTTTTTTTTTTGCAGGGTGAACCTCCCCTTTAAAGAATCAACTGCGATTCTAACCCTCACCTTAAAGCGGAGGTTCACCCTAAATATAAGATCTCCCATGTGATCCAGCATACTGGCGTCAGCGCCAGTATGCTGTTTTTTTTTTTTTTAATCCCACACTTACTGTATTATGCAGGAATTTCTTTTTTTTCCCCCGCGGTGGACGGCTCTAGTATTGCTCGTCACATCTTCCTAAAATACCCGATATGGACTCGGGTAATCTCGGCGAAAATGCGGCGCCTGCGCACAGACCTAGGAGCTGACTGCGCAGGCGCCGTATTTCTCCGAGTCCTATTTTGGAGGGCGTGACGCGCCATAGCCGTAGGACTCGGAGAAATACGGCGCCTGCGCAGTCAGCTCCTAGGTCTGTGCGCAGGCGCCGCATTTCCTCACTTCGTCTTTCAGGACAGCACTTGGAGAGAGCGCAGCTCCACCCATTTCCCAGGAAACACTGCAGTCACTGCTATAACTTCCGCCCACCTCCACCATGGCCTCAGTTGTAGTGTTTCCTCCGGCCATGGTGGAAGCGCTGCAGGGAACCAGGAGGATGCTGGACTCTCTCCAGGGGGAGATGGATCAAAAAAGCATACCTGCGATCGGTTGTTGTTTAGGAGGCAGACCCAACCTCCCCCCTGACGCGTGGGGGGACGTTTCGGTACTCCCCTCTTCTCGAGCCCGGCGAGGGTAAAGGCTGCCGGAGGTTCCGCGCCAATAGGCTGGGCATTGCAGGCCATGTTGGGGGCGGTTAGATGCCGGTCTCCGGGGGTCTGCGATGTCCCGGTAACGGAGGACGGGCGACGTCATTTCCGGTGGAGGCGGGACTTCCGGCGGTGCGTGGCGGCTTCCGGTTCCGGCCGCTGGAACGCAGAAGGGAGGAGCAGCCTCGGCGGTGCAATTTCCGGTTCCCACAGCGGTGGGGTTAACCGGGATTTTTCAAAAAGAGGCGCACAAACGATCGCCGCGTTCTGGGAAAATGGAGCCAGAAGACGCAGCGGAGGTGGCAGGAGCAGGAGCCACATGCACCAGCCCGGCCCAGGTAGGAAAACAGCGGTTTAAGTCTACCTGGTTCCTTGTTATGTCCCTCCTACTGCCCCTTTGGGGAGAGGAGCCTGCCTCACTCACCCTAGTCACGTCCCTGGGAGAGTGGTGTTTATTTGGTACAGCGGTGATGGGACCTGGTGTGTTTTTGTTCACTGGCTGTTTTGTGGTGGTGGTGGTTTGGGTCTGAGGCACAGAAAGTTAAACATGGGGTTGTTGTCTTTTGTGTCTTTCAGAAAGCTAAAGAGAAGCTAAAAATTGCGGTGCCCCCTCCTAAGAAACGGTGTGCTACCTGCAAAACAACCCTTAAAGGGTCTTGGACTAAACCGTTATGCAAGGCATGCATCACGGACATAGTCAAAGGGGAAGCCTCCCCTAGTGCAGCCTCCGAACAACCCAAAGAGATGCTCTCTTCCTTTAGGAAAGAGCTAGAAGAGACCTTTCAGTCGTTTCGCTCCTACTTGGACAGAGGGGCGGCGTCAGGGTCAGCAGCTAAGGCCTCCACTAGTGCACCCTTGGATTATAGAGGGGCAGGTAGTGAGTCCGAGGAGGAAGAGCCTAGCAGCCTAGTCTCAGGGTCAGAGGCGGAAGAAGAAGATACAGGAGAATCTTCTTCTTCACGTTACAAGTTGTCCTTAGAAGAGGTGGATGACTTACTGAAAACCATTCATTCCACTTTAAACATTAAGGTGGATAAGACGCATTTGTCTCTGCATGACAAGATGTACCAGGGTTTAGACGAAGTCAAGTGTCGAACCTTTCCAGTACATAGAGTATTGTCAGATACGGTCAGAAGGGAGTGGAAAGACCCAGAGAGGGCTCCTTTCTTTTCCCGATCACTTAAAAGGCGATTTCCTTTTGATGAGGATCCAGCGCAGGTATGGAATAAGAAACCTAAGCTGGATGCTGCGTTTTCAAAGGTATCCCGAAATACAGACTTAGCTTTTGAGGATACGGGCACCTTAAAAGATCCCCTAGATAAAAGAGCAGAGGCGCTCTTAAAGAAGGCTTGGGATGCCTCTCTGGCCAACCTCAAACCAGCTATGGCATCCACAGTAGTGGCCAGGAACCTTGAGCATTGGTTGGAACAGCTGAAGGGTCACATTGAGTCTGGGACCTCACGCAGAGAGTTGCTAGAGTCCTTCCCGATTCTTTTGAAGGCAGTAGGCTATATGGCGGATGCCTCAGCCGAGTCAGTGAGAATATCAGCCCGTTCCTCGGCCCTAGTGAATTCGGCCAGGAGGGCTCTCTGGGTCAAAACCTGGACTGGGGACACGGCTTCGAAGGCTAAGTTATGTGGTCTGCCCTTCGATGGAGATCTGGTATTTGGCGCCGGTCTGGACACTGTTCTGGATAGGACGGCGGATAGGAAAAAAGCTTTCCCCTTAAAAAAGGTAGTACCGCGGACCAGGAAAAATTTTCGTCCTTTTTTCCAGCCCCAAGATCCTAAAGAGACACAAAAAGGTCAGGGTGGAAGGTCCTGGCGGCCTCAGAGGGGTAGAGGGAGACCCGGGGTGTTGTTTCGCTCCCCTAGCCAGCCCGCTAAACCCCAGTGACGGTCGCCTGGCTGTGGGAGGACGTCTTCAGTCGTTCCTTCCACAGTGGGCAGAGACAACTTCCAGTGCATATATCCTCAAGGTTATTGCAGAGGGCTACGCGCTGGAGTTCTCAGAGAAACCACCGTCGCGTTTCTACGCGACTCAGCTGCCCAGGGATCAGGAGAAATCCCGGGCAATGTTGTTGCTGTTAGAGGAATTTCTCCAGCAAAAGGTGATCACCCCGGTACCCCAACAAGAACAGGGGGCGGGTTGCTACTCCCATGTGTTTCTAGTAAAAAAGCCGGCAGGAAAATTTCGTTTGATTCTGAACTTAAAATTCCTGAATCGGTCAATCAAGTACAAGAGGTTCCGGATGGATACCATCTACTCGGTCAGAAGGCTCCTTCCTGCAGGTTGCTTTCTGGCTTCGATAGACCTAAGGGATGCTTATCTTCACATCCCGATAAGAGCCGCTTCTCAGCGTTTCCTGCGTCTAGCGATCAGGGCAGGAAACGAGATCAAACACTTTCAGTTCAGGGCCCTGCCGTTCGGTCTCTTCTCCTCTCCGAGGATCTTTTCGAAGGTGCTGGCGGAGGCCTTGGCACCTCTGAGGCTAGAAGGAGTTTCGGTAATTCCATACTTGGACGACCTCCTGTTGTTCGCCAAGACGGAAGATCAGCTTCTCAAAGACCTATGGAGAACCCAGGCCCATTTGGAGGGTCTAGGTTGGATTTTGAACAGAGAGAAGTCAAATCTAGTTCCTTCTCAGGTCATAGTCTTTTTGGGGTACACCATAGATTCCATCCAGGAGAGGTTATTTCTACCAGAGGAGAAAATAATCAAGGTTCAGGCAGCAGTGAAGGCAGTGCAGACGAATCTGTCAGTGTCAGTTCGTGCAGCTATGTCCACCCTGGGACTTCTCACATCCTCCATTCCGGCGGTGCAGTGGGCCCGCCTGCATTCAAGGAGTCTCCAGCAGGCCATTCTACAGAATTGGACACATGGAGAAACCTTAGAGAAGGAGATCAGGGTTCCAACCTCAGTAAAAAGGAAACTTTGGTGGTGGAGGGCTCACGCAAATTTAAGTCAGGGTCTAGTGTGGTCCTTCCCCGCTGCAATGATCCTAACTACGGATGCCAGCTCCTGGGGATGGGGTGCTCATCTCAGGGGTCAGTTGGCTCAGGGGTCCTGGTCCAGGGAAGAGGCCAAGAGATCCTCCAATTGGAGGGAACTCAAAGCCGTTTGCCTAGGGCTTTGGGCCTTCCAGGAGACGATACAGGGTCAGCATGTCCAGATACTGTCGGACAATGCTACAGCGGTAGCTTACGTCTCAAGGCAGGGGGGCACGAGGAGCAGGGTTCTCCTGAATCTGGCCCTACACATGCTTTACTGGGCAGAGACAAACCTGGCATCTCTGTCTGCAGTACACCTAAAGGGCAGTTTAAACCACCTGGCAGACTTCCTAAGCAGGAGGAGGGTTCTGGAGTCCGAGTGGAGTCTAAATTCAGAGGTGTTCCAGAAAATAGCAGACAGGTGGGGAACCCCTCAGATAGACCTGTTTGCGTCCCAAGCCAACGCCAAGGTTCCGGTTTTCTTTTCCCTCAACAGACTGGATCAAGCGGAGGGTCTAGATGCGTTAGTTCAGCACTGGCCCTTCCGTTTGTGTTATGCTTTCCCCCCAGTACAAATGATTCCATTAGTTCTGCGGAAACTTCAGGTAGAAAAGACGACTCTTATCCTGATAGCCCCATACTGGCCCAAAAGGCCTTGGTTTTCAACTCTGCTGAAGCTGGCAATAGAACCCCATCAGCTACTTCCAGCCAGAAAGGACTTATTATTCCAGGGTCCCCTGCTCCATCCCAACGTGGATCGGCTCAACCTGGCAGCCTGGTTACTGAAGAGTTAATCCTCAGTAGGAAGGGTTTATCTAAACGCTTAGTGGATACGCTACTTAGTAGCAGGAAGGAAGTTACCAGGGCGATTTATTTCAAGACCTGGAGAGTCTTTAATTCCTGGTGCAGTTTAAAGAATTGTTCCCCCATGAATAATTTTTCGGTCCTGGAGTTTTTACAGGACGGGATGGACAAGGGTCTGGCAGCCAGCACCCTGAAAGCGCAGGTTGCTGCACTATCAGTATTTCTAGAGAGACGGTTATCTCTAGATCCCTATGTCATCAGATTTTTTAAGGCATTGGCCAGGGCTAGGCCTTCCCCCTTTAAGTTTTTTCCCAAGTGGGACTTATCGGTGGTTTTGGGGGGTCTGACAAAAAGACCTTTCGAACCACTGTTAGAAGCATCTTTAAAATTTTGGACCCTGAAAGCGGTCCTTTTAGTAGCCGTCACCTCGGCTAGGAGAATTAGTGAGCTACAGGCTCTTTCTATTGTGGAACCCTTCTTGACCATCTTCCCAGATAGAGTCGTGTTGAGGACAGATCCTGGGTTCCTTCCTAAGGTGGTATCGGCCTTCCATAGGACACAAGAAATAGTGTTACCTACCTTTTGCCCGGCTCCTTCCGGTTCAAGGGAAGAAGAGTTTCATACCTTAGATGTCAGAAGGTGCATTATGCACTACCTGGAAGGCACCAGGGAAATTAGAAAATCCAATTCTCTGTTTGTGTTGTTCTCGGGTGCACGTAGGGGGTACGGTGCTTCCAAAAGTACACTAGCCAGATGGCTCCGTATGGCTATCCACGAGGCCTATAAGGCTAGGGGTATAGAACCTCCCCCAGGGGTGGTGGCACATTCTACAAGGGCAGTAGCCACTTCCTGGGCAGAACGGGCTGGAGCTTCACCAGAGCTTATCTGCAAGGCAGCTACGTGGACGAGTTTTTCCACTTTTACTCGCCACTACAGGATGGATCTGCTCTCAGCGGCGGAGCAGTCTTTTGGCAGGAAGGTCCTGCAAGCGGTGGTCCCACCCTAGAGTAAGTACTCGGTTATCATCTCCAAGTGCTGTCCTGAAAGACGAAGTGAGAAAACCTTAGTTACACTTACCGGTAACGGTATTTCTATGAGTCTTTCAGGACAGCACCGATAACCCACCCTTCTCTCTTCTGGTGGATATATATGTGTATATATATATGTGTATTGTACTAACGTGTTTTGGTTGCTATGTTCTGCTTATCTCATTTCAGTATGGCCGGAGGTGCTCGTGTACAACTGAGGCCATGGTGGAGGTGGGCGGAAGTTATAGCAGTGACTGCAGTGTTTCCTGGGAAATGGGTGGAGCTGCGCTCTCTCCAAGTGCTGTCCTGAAAGACTCATAGAAATACCGTTACCGGTAAGTAACTAAGGTTTTCGACGAGATTACCCGAGTCCATATCGGGTATTTTAGGAAGATGTGACGCGCTATACTGGCGCCGTCCACCACGGGGGGGGGGGGAAAAGAAATTCCTGCATAATACAGTAAGTGTGGGATTAAAAAAAAAAAACAGCATACTGGCGCTGACGCCAGTATGCTGGATCACATGGGAGATCTTATATTTAGGGTGAAATACCGCTTTAACTGCTTGGAGACTAAGACCCCTTTCACGCTGAGGCGGTTGTCAGGTGTTCTAGTGCCTGAAAACCACCTACCCATTCATTACAGTGGGGGCTTTCATGCGGTGCGCTTGCCTGCAAGCAGCATCTCAGGCATGGTTTGGGAGTGCTGTATACACCCCTCCAAAAACGCCCTGCCCATTGCAATGAATAGGCAGTGCCACAATACAGGTGCTTTTATCCTCTTAGGTGCAGCTTAAAGCGAATCTCCGCAGAAAAAAATATTAAAAGCCAGCAGCTACAAATACTGCAGCTGCTGACTTTTAATATTAGGACACTTACCTGTCCTGGAGTCCAGCGGCGTCCGCAACAGAGGACCAGCGATCGCTCGTCACTCTGCTGCCCCCCGCCATTCTCGGTGAGGGAACCAGGAAGTGAAGCGCTCGGGCCTCACCGCCCGGTTCCCTGCGGTGCATGCGCAAGTCACGCTGCGCCGTGCTCACTGGTCCCCGCTGTGTTCTGGGAGCCGTTTGTTTCCCAGAACATAAGGAGGGGGGGGGGGCAGGATCTGACATCCTGCCTGCGGTCTACCTGCAGACTGTGTGGCTGGAAGTGGGTGAAAATACCTGTCTTAAACCGGTATCTGCCCCCCCCCCTCCCCCTGAAAGATGTCAAATGTGACACTGGAGGGGGGAGGGTTCTGATGAGCAGAAGTTCCACTTTAAGGTGGAGCTAAAACCCATGGCCTGGCTTCCTGGAAGTGGGGAAAGGATACCTCTCCAAGATGGGTATCCTGCCCCCCCCCCCCATTTTGGCACAGAGGGGGGAGGAATCTGATGAGTGGAACTCCACTTCAACAGTTTATATATAGAATACGTATCGGCCTAAACTGAGATAAATTAATGTGTTTTTTTTTTTTGTTTTTTTTTTAATGGGATATTTATTATAGCAAAAAGCAAAAAATATTTTTTTTTTCTCAAAATTGTCGCTCTATTTTTGTTTATAGCTCAAAAAAAATCAAATACCACCAAAAGAAAGCTCTATTTGTGGGGGAAAAAAAGGACGCCAATTTTGTTTGGGAGCCACGTCGCACGACCGCGCAACTGTTAGTTAAAGCGACGTAGTGCCGAAAGCTAAAATTTTGTCTGGCAAGGAAGGGGGTGTAGGTGCCCAGTAGGCAAGGGGTTAATGTACAAAATGTCGTCCGGAGAGGTGGCCGAAATATCGGTGTCATAACCGAAAAACAATATCGGTCAATCCCCAGTTGCAATATTTTATGTTGCACTGTGTTTGTGCAGTGGGCCTTAACCACTTCCATACCGGGGGGCACTTGCGCACCTTCCTGCCCAAGCCAATTTTCAGCTTTCAGCGCTGTCGGCCTTTGAATGACAATTGCGCGGTCATGCTACACTGTACCCAAACAACTTTTTTTATAATTTTGTTCCCACAAATAATTTCTTTTGGTGTTTAACCACTTAAGACTCGGACCAATATGCTGCCAAATGACCCAAGGGGTTTTTGCGATTCGGCACTGCGTCGCTTTAACAGACAATTGCGCGGTCGTGCGACATGGCTCCCAAACAAAATTTGCGTCCTTTTCTTCCCACAAATAGAGATTTCTTTTGGTGGTATTTGATTGCCTCTGCGATTTTTATTTTTTGCGCTATAAACAAAAATAGAGCGACATTTTTGAAAAAAAAATCTATATTTTTTACTTTGTTATAATTATATAAACTAAATTTTAGTCAAACATTTAGGCCAAAATGTATTAAAGTGCAATAAAAAAAAAATTGGCTACCTAGCGGGAACAGCGACACTAATACAGCGATCACATCGCTTCCTCCTTCCTGTGTTTACACAGGAGGAGGAAGTGACAGGGCGGGCGGGCGCGTGCATTGGCTGGGAGCGATCCGGAGGGGGCGGGCAAAAACGAATAGCCGCCCCCTCTTGTCAGATCGCTCCTACAGCCGCGCGGACCGCCGCTTGTACGGGGGGGGGGGGTCCGATCGGACACCCCCCCCCCCCCCCCCAAGGCACCAACGTATATATACGTTGATGTGCCATTCTGCCGACGTAAATGTAAATGCGGCGGTCCTTAAGTGGTTAATCACCCCTGCTTTTTATTTTTTTGCGTGACAACTAAAAAAACGAACATTTTGAAGTTTTTATTTTCGCTTCTGTTAATTTTTTTTTTTTTTGTATGTAAGTAAGTTTTCTTCAATTACAGGCACTGATGGGCACCGGCGCTGGTGTGCGGCGCTGATGAACACTCATGGGTGACACTGGGCATGGATGGACACTAAGGGGTGGCACTGATGGCATTGCTGCGCATCACTTGTTTGTTTACTAATTTTTGGACACGGCTGATCACGTGGTAAAGAGCCTCCGCCGGAGGCTCTTTACTGAGATCGGAGATGCAGGGTGTCAGACTGATACCCCGCATCACCGATCGCCGGCATGTTATCCTGCTGGACGTCAATTTACTATTGACCGGGCGTGAAGAGGTTAAAATGCATCTACATTTATAACCTTTGCAGTGAAGAGGGGATCCCTCTGCACGGAAAACCTTTCTCTGCTCTAAACAGACTGACCGTTTTTGAGTAAAACATGCAATAAAATAAACACATTTCTTTTTAATTTTCGGCCAATATGTACTCTGCTACAAATTCTTGGTAAAAAAAAATTCTCATTAAAGGGGTTGTAAACCCTCCGTGTTTTTTCACCTTCATGCATCCTAAGATCTGCCCTGCGCTTTGTGTCAATGGTCAAGCGGTTACATGGGTTAGTCTGGTTGAAGAAGGCACAAGTCCATCCAACTGTCCATGGCGCATCGGATCAGGTGAGATCTGGTGAAGACGGGACATGCCGTTTTCGTCCGATCTCTCCATAGGAGACAGCGGCGCTTGACAAGCCCCTCCCCGCTCAGTGAGCAGAGAGGGACCCGTCATCCACCGGCTCAGGGGAAAGATCTCCCGCTAAGCTGATGGGTCCGTCCCCGTGTGGAAGGGGCCTAAGGTGAGCTCATACTTTGAGGTTCTATAAAACACAGATGCGTCAGAGTTCAGGCTTGGCAGGGTCATCGGTATATAGGGGGGGGGTGAATACTTAGATTACAGGGACAGCCGGGGTGCAGAGAAGAGGTGCATTAGGGACCACCTTGTGTTGCATCTCCAGCATCTGTAATGTGGCCCTCAGGGGGCTTGTTCACAAAGGAGGCTGGTACAGTCCTTTCACCAAAACGCTCCTGTGCCCCATTCATTAAATGAGGGATCCGTGTCACAGGAGTGTTCTGTGCATGACACTGAAGAAAGTACCAGTCATTGGAGAGCCCGGTCACATGACTGACCGATCATGTGACTTTGATGCCATCAAGCCCTTTTTCATTAACCACTTCATTACTGGGCACATAAACCCCCTTCGTTCCCAGGTGAAATTTCAGCTTCCGGCACTGCGTCGCTTTAACTGACATTTGCGCGGTCGTGCGACGTGGCTCCCAAACAAAATTGACGTCATTTTTTCCCCCAGAAATAGAGCTTTCTTTTGGTAGTATTTGATCACCTCTGCGGTTTTTATTTTTTGCGCTATAAACAAAAAAAGAGCGACAATTTAAAAAAATACATATATTTTTTTTTTACTTGTTGCTATAATAAATATTCCATTTTTTTTTCCCCCACAGTTAAGGCCGATACGTAATTTTCGACGTATTTTTTGGGGGAAAAAAACGCAATGAGCGACTGGTTTGCGCAAAAGTTATAGCGCCTACAAAATGGGGAACAGAATTTTTTTTTATTTTTTTTTTTACTAGTAATGGTGGCAATCTGCGATTTTTATTGGGACTGCGATATTGCGGCGGACACATCGGACACTTTTGACACAAATTTGGGAACATTCACATTTATACAGCGATCAGTGATATAAAAATGCACTAATTACTGTATAAATGTGACTGGCAGGGAAGGGGTTAACACTAGGGGGTGAGGAAGGGGTTAAATGTATTGCCTGGGTGTGTTCTAACTGTGTGGGGGGAGGGGGGAGGTGACCGATGCTGTGTCCCTATGTACAAGGGACACAGATCGGTCTCCTCTCCGCTGACAGCACGTGGAGCTGTGTTTACACCCCATCATTACACACAGAGCTCCACGTCCCTGCTGTCATCTGTTTGGTTTCCCGCCGATCGCATGTACCCGACGGACATCGCGGCCGCCAGGTACACTCATCGGATCCCCAGCGATGCGGCGTTGTAATGCACAAAAATCACGTCCAAAGACGTCAAGTTGGCGCCTCAGGTCCGCGCTGTTGACGTATTATGTCAATAGCGCGGGTCTGAAGTGGTTAAAGAGAAACTTCACACATATATACATTCAGAAGGTTATATAGCCTGGTTTTTGCACCAAATACTTACCGTATTTATTGGCGTATACCCGATAAAATCGGGGGGAAATCGTGGGTGCGCGTTTTACGTCGTTGGCATACCTCGAAGGGGGGCGAGCTCCCGCCGGAAATCCCCGAGCCGTCATCTCCTCTCGGCTGTCACGTCACACACGCACAGTCCCGCCTCCGCCACCAGCATTGGACCAGTGTTCTGTCTATCACAGGAGATGGTCCAATTCAGATGGTGGAGGCGGGGACTGTGCATGTGTGACGTGAGAGCCGAGGCGGCTCGGTGATTTTCCGGCGGGTGCTCGTCCCCCTCTGAGGTATGTGTGTGATCTTGCATGCAAGGTGCTTCCTTCTCAACCACCATCAATACACAGATCTGCTTACCAGATATCTAGACCCCACAGTAAATGCGTCTAAATGCACTTATTGGAAAACACCAGCCATGTGAATGTCTCTTTTTCATATATAGGAGGCAAAATCGGGCCACTCAATATTGCACCTGAGGAGACAGAAGAAAGATCTCCCATCATGTAGTAAAATGTTTACTCTTTAATGTAAATCAAAGCGCTGCGTAAACTGTTGGCGCTATATAAATCCTGTATAATAATAATGTAATCAGGCTGCAGATGGACATTCATGGGCACTGACCCTTAGATTGCTTCTTCAAAGTGGTTTATTTAAAAAAAATACTTTTTTCCCCCTGAAAATTCCCCCTTAAAATTGGGGGCGCGAGTTATACGCCGATAAATACGGTACCGGCCCAGTGTTGTCCGCTTGTCAGATGTAGCAGCCTGGCTCTTGGTACTCCTCAATCATGGGAAACAAGGTCAGGCTTCTGATGACATACACAGCTCCACCCGCTGGCTCCTGTCAGTCCCTACTCCCGCAGGTTGGGGGGGGGGTTCCTACCCTACTTCCCCATCAGGTGTGCTCCCCTCGTGGTGGGCAGATCCGTAGCCAATGGAGAGTATTTGGGTTGGTTATAGCAGAGGTCTCCAAACTACGGCCTTCCAGTTCAGGAACTACAATTCCCATCATGCCTAGTCATGTCTGTGAATGTCAAGTGTATTACAATGGCTCATGGGATGTGTAGTTCCGCAACACCTGGAGGGCCATAGTTTGGAGATCCATGGGCTATAGAATAGGGGGGGGGGGGGGAGACTGTATTGGAGCAAAAAAAGGGGGGGGAATCAATATTGGAACAAAGAGGAAATAAAATCCGTATTTGAGCAGAAGGGGGGGGGTCTGTGAGCAGAAAAGGGGGTTAGAAATCAGTAATGAAGCAAAAAGGGGGGATAATTTGTTCGTGGGGAATCCCTAATGGGGGGGGGATTTCTATTTGAGCTAAAGGGTGGCAGGTCTGTATCTAAGGGGATTTTTTTTGTATTTGAGCAAAAAGGGTGGGGGGGGGGTATCTGTATTAAAGTGGAAAGTATTGGTGGAAGAAAGGGGAGAACAAATTGGTATCGGAGTGGAAAACGTGGGGGGGAACCAGTATTTAAGCAAAAAAGAGGCGGGGATTGGTATTTGTTGGGGAATCTATAATTGGTGTGGGGGGGGGTGATATCAGTGTTCAAGCAAAAATGGGTTCTGTATTTGAGTGGGGGAGGGGGGTCTGGTTTTTTTTTTTCTGGAGCGAAAAGGTGGAGGGAATATCGGTATTCAAGCAGAAGGGGGGGGGGGGTTCTGTATTGGTGGAAGAAAGGGGTAGAACAAACTGGTATCGGAGTGAAAGGGGGGGGGCATTATTCAAGCAAAAAAGAGGGGGAGGAATCGGCATTTGTGCAAAGGGGGAGAATCGGTGCTGGCACAAAAAGGGGGAAAATATCAGTATTGTAGAAAAAGGGGGAGTGGGGCACGGTATTGGAGCAAAGAAAGGGGGAGTCGGTATTGCGGCAAAAAAGGGGGAGAAAAATCATATTGGAGCAAAATGGGGGGGGGGGTAAAATCAGTACTGCTGCAACAAAAAAGAGGGAAAGAGAATGTGTATTTCAGCAAAGTGTTGGCGTCAGTAGTGTGTTGAGCTCTTGTAGCGGCGGTTAGTTGGGGGCGGAGTCTCGGGCGTTTTGTGTTCCATGCTGGACGGGGTTAATATTAGGAATTTTGTCTAATCCCCGTTTTCTTTTCTTCTCTCTTTCTGCAGATAATCCCCGGAGCCGGTTCTTTCAGGAGTGTCTGGCAGTTCCTTTCAGTCCGCCTTGTAAGTATATCAGGATATTGTTTCCTATAATGATTGGTTTCCGGTAGTCCGGAGGAGCCGCCATCTTTACTGAAGACCCTTCTAGCTGCCCTGAAGCTTCCCTAATAAAGTCTGGAAAAAATACTAAATACAATTTGGGGAATTTGCCGGTGATCACTGCGAGCCCCCCCCAAGTGCGAGCCGCTTGAGCCCCCCCCCCCCCCCCCCCCCCCCCCGAAGTGCCAGCTGCTTGGCTCTTCTGAGCGCCAAAGAACACAAACCTAGGAAGGAAAATCACCGCTCCAGGTGGATCTACTATACAATCAGACTGGCTCAGAATACCGAGGGTGCTGGCAATGCACGACGCGTTTCGCACTGGATCAGTGCTTATTCATGAATAAGCGCTGATCCAGTGCGAAACGCGTCGGCTGTTCCCATGTTTCCATTGCTGTAATCCTGTGATGCATTTGCTGCTTTTTCAATAAAGACAACCTCAACGGTTTTTGGAGTGTGGCTATCCATCTCTCACCTATTTTCCTAACACAAAACTAGGCTCTGCCCCGCCCCCAGTTCCCTCTTTGCTGTGATTGACAGCCATGGGAACCAATTGGTTTTGAGGCTGTCTCGCAGCCAATAAGGAAAAAGAGACCCAAGTCTGCAATGGCTGTAATGCACATCACTGGATCAGGCAAGTATGGGGGGGGGGGGGGGGAGCTGCACACAGATTTTTAGCTTCATGCATAGAATGCACCTTCAGTTTTTACAACAACTTTAGGATAAAAAATCTGTGTACAGCCCCCCCCCCCCCCCCATACTTGCCTGAGCCCCATCTCACTCCAATGATGTACATTAGAGAAGCTGCTCTCCTGGGTGTCTGTCTCCTCATTGGCTCAAAGCAGTGGGAGCCATTGGCTTATGCTGCTGTCAATCAGACAGTAAGCCAACGAGGAGAGCAGGGACGAGGCCGAGCCAGTGTGGAGAGATTGGGGCCGTGCTCTTTGTTTTGATGGACAATGTCCATTCACAGGAGCGCATCTTGGGAGTGAGCCTGCTCTACTGCCCCCTTAACCAAGAGGATTGGGGGGGAGCCAGGTGCACTAGCAGGGGCCCCAAAAGAGGATCAGACGGCTCGATTCAAAACCATGACACCGAGCAGGTAAGTAGAACGTGTGTGTGTGGGGAGGGAATAGGTGTTTTTTTTTTTCCTCTCTAACCATTAGAATAACTTAAACCAGTAACGTGTGTGGAGGAAGTAATGGCGGTCAGACACGGGCACTCTGCCTGTCTCTGTACACCAACATAGAGTAGGGCTTGATTACCTTCCCCATCAGCACCAGCAGTCACATTTGTGTCCCTCTTGCGTCAGTGTCTGGCTTCAGTGCTGTTCTGCTGCACCTCCCGACTCCCGCCGGCTGTTAGACACGTTGTAGCCAAAAGCAGAGCCCTAAAGGACACTGATAAGAGGGGTGGGACCCATGAGGTGCAGTAGGTACTAGCAAATCAACAGCTAGTGAGGCGCCGAGTTTGGCAGGCTGTCGGGCTGCGGGATCTGCTCTGCATACTGTCATGGGGTGATTATGCAGCGCAGTTCCTGCTACCCGACAATTGTTTGAGCAGGAACCGACCATGCAGTGAGTCTGGCGACTTAACTTGCGGGCCGAATGTGGCCCACATGCCATACTTTAGAGACCCCCTGCTCTAGAGCAGTGATGGTGAACCTTGGCGCCCCAGATGTTTTGGAATTGCATTTCCCATGATGCTCATGCAGTGTCAAGGGAAATGTAGTTCCAAATGGTATAATGTGCCAAGGTTCACCATCACTGCTCTAGGGCAGGGGTGTCCAAACTGCGGCCCTTTACTTAGTTTGGCTCCCAACGATATGAGGCACTATTCCTCCCAATGGCACCAAGAATGGGACAACGCTTCTTAGACTAATAGCAATAATGGAGCTCTATTCCTCCTCCTCCTGCCCACACAAACTGGGGCCATGTTTAATTTCACTGATACTCAGCCCTGGGGCATTTTCTACCCTGACTAATCAGAATCCGGCCCCTCTGAAGTCTGAAAGACCATAAACTGGCCCTCTGCTTAAAAAGTAGGGAGACCCCCTGCTCTAGGGCATGGGTCTCTAAACTATGGCCCTCCAGTTGTTGTGGAAATACAAGTCCCATGAGGCATTGGAAAGCCACTAACTGTTACAAACATGACTCCAAAGGCATGATGGTTGTAGTTTCGCAACCGCCGGAGGGCCACAGGTTGAGCACTCATGCTCTAGGCCAGGAGTCTCCAAACTATGGCTTTCCAGTTGTTCAGGAACTACAGTTCCCATCATGCCTAGCCACTTGCCATCTGGGCCAATTCTGACACTTGGCTCCTACATGTAAAAATCATCTTTGTTTTTGCTAGAAAATTACATAGAACCCCCCACACGTTTTCAGCAGAGATTCTAGAGCAGGGTTGTATCTAAGACTAGATGTTCAGCGCATCCCCTCCCCTTTACATTAGATGTCAAGAGGCCCACCACAATCAGAAGTGGAGTCCCCCACTCTCACTTACTTCACGGTGCATCCCTTATGCTGCTGCTGGGAAGAAACTGGATGCATTGCTAGAAAGCAAGGGTCTGGATTGGACCAGAGGAGAGTTGTGAGGGCCACATAAACTATGGTCCCCCCCCCCCCTCCACTAACTACAGACCTCCCGCAGTGTAGACCCCCTCTTCCCTCCCATAGCGCCCCCAAGCACATGTCTATTTGGACTACATTAAAACATTTACAGACCTCAGAACAGCGTGGGATAGGCACAGTGTAGTGTGCCCCTCGGACTCCCTCTGTAGAGGAGAGGGAGGCGGCTTCGGTCCGCTTCCGCTGTGCCCTGTGTAGGGGTGAGGACTTTGTGACAAGCATTGTTAGCGAGTGGCGTTTCCCACTGGTGTCACCCCTCTGGTAGGTGTCACCCGGTGTGGCCAGCACGCAACGCCACTGAGAACCTCTTCTCCTGTGCTCAACCCCTCTCAGTCAGAGGAGCAGGGAGCTCTGGCGCTGGGAAACCACCGACTCCGGGTCCCCGATGTTGTTCCCGCAATACCTTGGGGCAGGGCGACAGCAGCAGAAGGGATGACAGGGCACCGAGGATCCCCAGCTGGACTTCACTCTGCTGGCCACTCGTTCCTCCCACCGTGTCAGCCGCTGCTGTGCCGCTCTCTTTCTGTTCCATCCCTGCTTCCACCGCTAATAGTGTTCACAGCCAAGACCCCGCAAACCCACCCTGTAGCGGAGGCACCTGTCACTGATCAAAGCCTAGGCACCAGGGTGAAATTTCTAGTCTCAATGGCGACCTGGGATTTGTTGAGCCCTGCTAAAAACAATATCTGAATGATGCCTGTAGCTGCACCCATCATTCTGATATCTCCGCTCAAAGTCAAGGATGGCCATAGATGGGCCCTTGGGTGGGAAGTGGCTAGTCATGTCTGTGATTGTCAGTTTTACAATGCCTCATGGGACATGTAGTTCCGCAACAGCTTGCGGGTCGTGATTTGGAGATCCCTGACTTTGGGCTATCTGCTTTGAGGAAATCTATCAGGTTTGGAGGTTTTATGTAATCTTTAGGCCTAAAATTAGTGCTTAATTTTTTCATGAATTGGGTAAGGTTGGGTTTTAATTCTCTGCTTTAAATTCTCCTTTCAGTTGTTGGCATAATAGATGAGAAATTTTGATCACAGAACTTCAGTGAATTTGCAAGATGGCAGCAGCAGAGCCCTGACTGGGGGCCATAAAGGTTCTTTGAAAAGACCATCACCATGACAAATGCTACCTACCTGCTGCTAGTCCTCAAATGAAGTCCTCATTGGTCCATTTTATTTATGTTTTTAACAGGCTTTGGTTGAACAGATATGGAGGACCAAGAAGACGGCACCGTGGAGACCATTGATGTCTATCTTGAGCCTGACCCAGTAGAGGAAGAGCATCAACGCAGCAGAAGAACGGTGAAAAGGATCCGGGTTGAGGAAAGCCCCGATGAAGAGGAGGATGAGGAGAGCGAGCAGGAAGATGGAAATGACAGCGATTACTCTCCCCCTACACACGGGAGGAACCTGAGGAGGCGCCGGCAATATTACTGTGCAGAGTGCGAGAAATGTTTCAAGCATAGTGCCGCCCTGGAGGCCCATCGCCGGATCCATAAGAGCGAGATCGGCTTCCCGTGTAATGTCTGCAATGCCCGTTTCTCTTTGAAATCCGACCTAATGGTTCATCAGAGGCAGCACGTGCCAAAAAACAGCTTGGAAAGTCCACAAACGAGCCGGACACCCACCGAAAGCTCCAACTCGAGCGCCAGTAATAGCCCTTCACTGGAAGAAAAGCCTCACCAGTGCAACTTCTGCGAGAAGAAGTTCCGAGACAAGACCATCCTGGAAGCCCATCAGAGAATCCACACCGGAAAACTTGCCTATCCCTGCCCGGTGTGCGACGAGAGCTTCTCGAAGCCGGCTCTGCTCGCCGCTCACAGCAACATTCACCGAGAGGGCAAACCCTTCCACTGCGACCAGTGCGATAAAAAATTCAACGATCAGACGCTCTTGGTGGCCCACAAGAGGACCCACACCGGGGAGAAGCCTCAGAAGTGTAACCACTGCAACAAATGGTTCCCTAACCGCAGCAGCCTGGAAGCCCACGGCGAGTGCCACCTGAAACCCAAGCCGTACAAGTGCCGTCACTGCGAGAAGAGCTTCAACGATAAGTCCCTACTCATCACCCACGAGGGAGTGCACACAGACACTAAGCCCTTCAAGTGCACTCAGTGCAGCGAGAGCTTCTTCCTGAAGACGCAGCTGATGGCCCACCAGGCCACCCACGCTCCCGATAAACCCTTCCCATGCAACCAGTGCGAACGGAGCTTTAACAAAGAGGAGACCCTACTGGCTCACATCCGGGTGCACAACATGCAAAACGCTGAGAAGCCAAAACCCGTCAATTAAGTTTTTAATGATTAGAAAATTTACGACTTTTTACATTTTCAAGATCTGCCTTTTCCAACCTTCACCCGGAAAGTTTATCGGCTATATCCAAACGCTTTCTTTCTCTCCCAATTTTTTTTTTTTTTTTTTGTACGAGTGGCTTCATTGCCATGCTCATTTACGGAAAGGGATTCTGTACACACATTTATATTGTGCGTATTCTCATGTATATACTATGTTACCAGTATAGAATGTTTAAAAAACAAAAAAAAAATCCAAAAAAAATCAAGTTTTGTGAGGCGATCATCTCTCGCACGTAGTCTTGGAAATTTCTGCATGCAAATCACAGCAAAGAACGTTCAACATCTTTTCTGATCTAGATGGACTGAGACTAATGGATACGCGGATGGAAATCGCAGAAGCCATCACTCGGCACAGGAATATACCGCTATGTAAGACGTTAGCAGTTAGTGTGGTCCTGAGTAAATGACGTTAGTGGTTGGAAAGGGTCCATTTTTCTTTTTTTTTAATGTTTTAAAAATTGTCATTACAATCCAAATAAAATTAGAAAAAATGCCATGCAGTCTGTGTTTGAGGTTTTCTCTCAACTTTAAACTGACTTGGGGTTCGGCTTAGGATGCTAGTGTCCGCCGTTCTGTAGAGGACATCCCCCACCTACGAGGCCCTCCTCTTCTCATCCTTCAAGGCAGGTGCACCATTTCTCATTTACAATAGGCAGGCTCTCTGCTTCCTTTCCTCCAAGGTAGGTACACCACAAAGCAGGTGTCCCATTTCTCATCTACACAGGGCAGGCTCTCCGCTTCATTCTCCAAGGCAGGGACCCCCCAAGACAGGCTCTCCACTTTTCATCCTCTAAGGCAGGTGCGCAACAAAGCGGGTGTCCCATTTCTCATCTACACAGGGCAGGCTCTCTGCTTTTCATCCTTGTCAATGCAGGCGCACAACTAGGCAAGCACCCCTGCTTCTCATCCTCCAAGGAAGGTGCCCTACTTCTCATTTACAGGAGGTAGGCTCTCTGCTTCTTATCCTCCCAAGGCAGGTGCACCACAAAGCAGGTGTCCCATTCCTCATCTACACAAGGCAGGCTTTCGGCTTCATTCTTCAAGGCAGGGAGCCCACAAAACGGGCTCTCCACTTTTCATCCTCCAAAGCGGGTGCTCTGCTCCTCACCACTAAGGCAGGCTCTCCGCTTCTCTCTCTCCCTCCCCTCGGGGCAGGCTCTCCGCTTCTCTCTCTCCCTCCCCTCGGGGCATGCGCTCCGCTTCTCTCTCCCTCCCCTCGGGGCATGCTCTCCGCTTCTCTCTCCCTCCCCTCGGGGCATGCTCTCCGCTCCTTCTCCCTCCCCTCGGGGCATGCTCTCCGCTTCTCTCTCCCTCCCCTCGGGGCATGCTCTCCGCTTCTCTCTCCCTCCCCTCGGGGCATGCTCTCCGCTTCTCTCTCCCTCCCCTCGGGGCATGCTCTCCGCTTCTCTCTCCCTCCCCTCGGGGCATGCTCTCCGCTTCTCTCTCCCTCCCCTCGGGGCATGCTCTCCGCTTCTCTCTCCCTCCCCTCGGGGCAGGCTCTCCGCTTCTCTCTCCCTCCCCTCGGGGCAGGCTCTCCGCTTCTCTCTCCCTCCCCTCGGGGCAGGCTCTCCGCTTCTCTCTCCCCCCCTCCCCTCGCTTCTCTCTCCCCTCCCCTCGGGCATGCTCTCCGCTTCTCTCTCCCCCTCCCCTCGGGGCATGCTCTCCGCTTCTCTCTCCCCCTCCCCTCGGGGCATGCTCTCCGCTTCTCTCTCCCCCTCCCCTCGGGGCATGCTCTCCGCTTCTCTCTCCCCCTCCCCTCGGGGCATGCTCTCCGCTTCTCTCTCCCCCTCCCCTCGGGGCATGCTCTCCGCTTCTCTCTCCCCCTCCCCTCGGGGCATGCTCTCCGCTTCTCTCTCCCCCTCCCCTCGCTTCTCTCTCCCCCTCCCCTCGGGCATGCTCTCCGCTTCTCTCTCCCCCTCCCCTCGGGGCATGCTCTCCGCTTCTCTCTCCCCCTCCCCTCGGGGCATGCTCTCCGCTTCTCTCTCCCCCTCCCCTCGGGGCATGCTCTCCGCTTCTCTCTCCCCCTCCCCTCGGGGCATGCTCTCCGCTTCTCTCTCCCCCTCCCCTCGGGGCATGCTCTCCGCTTCTCTCTCCCCCTCCCCTCGGGGCATGCTCTCCGCTTCTCTCTCCCCCTCCCCTCGGGGCATGCTCTCCGCTTCTCTCTCCCCCTCCCCTCGGGGCATGCTCTCCGCTTCTCTCTCCCCCTCCCCTCGGGGCATGCTCTCCGCTTCTCTCTCCCCCTCCCCTCGGGGCATGCTCTCCGCTTCTCTCTCCCCCTCCCCTCGGGGCATGCTCTCCGCTTCTCTCTCCCCCTCCCCTCGGGGCAGGCTCTCTGCTTCTCTCTCTCCCTCCCCTCGGGGCATGCTCTCTGCTTCTCTCTCTCTCCCTCCCCTCGGGGCATGCTCTCTGCTTCTCTCTCTCCCTCCCCTCGGGGCATGCTCTCTGCTTCTCTCTCCCCCTCCCCTCGGGGCATGCTCTCTGCTCCTCTCTCCCCCTCCCCTCGGGGCATGCTCTCTGCTCCTCTCTCCCCCTCCCCTCGGGGCATGCTCTCTGCTCCTCTCTCCCCCTCCCCTCGGGGCATGCTCTCTGCTCCTCTCTCTCTCCCTCCCCTCGGGGCATGCTCTCTGCTTCTCTCTCTACCCTCCCCTCGGGGCATGCTCTCTGCTTCTCTCTCCCCCTCCCCTCGGGGCATGCTCTCTGCTCCTCTCTCCCCCTCCCCTCGGGGCATGCTCTCTGCTCCTCTCTCCCCCTCCCCTCGGGGCATGCTCTCTGCTCCTCTCTCCCCCTCCCCTCGGGGCATGCTCTCTGCTTCTCCCTCTCTCTGCTTCTCTCTCCCCCCTCTTGTTTTATGTATTTGGAAATATGGATATGAGCACTTGGCAGCAGTGAAAACGTTCTCTAGTAATGTCATGTTTGTGAAGCAGGTACTCCTAAAGCATTCAGCTGATATGAAATGAGGTTGGGGACGTTTTTGATAGCCAATCCAGAGTGGAGAAAGGAGAGCAGTTTTTCCCATTCTACATTTTGTAAGATAAAAAGTTAACTTGAAGACACTATTGGTCTTTAGCTGCCATTTTGGTGGATGAATTTCCAGCCTTTAGAAGTCACACAGTTGATATTTTTGTGACGGTCTCTGGGGTTGATTTACTAAAACTAGAGTAAAATCTGGTGCAGCTCTGCATAGAAACCAATCGGCTTCCACGTTTTGTCGAAGCTTATTTAAACCAGCTCAAATGAGAGTATTAGTTACCATGCCTGGCTGCACCAGATTTGGTGCTCCAGTTTTAGTACATCTCCTGTGGTGAAAGTGAATACAATTCAATTTTTTTTTTGTCTCCTCAGTCCTGTGAGGAGCAATAGTGATGAGTGTACAGAGGTTTGGTAGTCCAGCTACAGTGGGTAAAATAATTATTTGATCCCCTGCAGATTTTGTAAGTTTGTCCACTTAAAGAAAATGAAGGGTCTATAATTTTTTAACATTGGTGTATTTTATATGATAGACAGAATATCGACCAAAAAGCCCCCAAAAAAAACCCATGATATAAATACAGTTGCAGTTAAGGGGAGTATAAGTAGTATTACCCCCAAGCAAAACATGATGGCGCTTGGTGGAGAAACCCTTATTGGCAAGCACAGACGTAAGACGTTTCTTGTAGTTCATCAGGTTTGTACACATCTCGGGATTTTTTGGTCTACTCTTCTTTACAGATCTTCTCTAAATCCTTAAGGTTCCTTGGCAACTTTTAGTTTCGGCATACTCCATACATTTTTTTTATAGGATTAAGGTTTAAGACTGGCTAGGCCACTCCATGACCTTTTTTTAATGTGCTTCTGCACTCCTTTGTTGCCATGTTTTGCGTCTTTGTCATGCTGGAAGACCCATCATCGGTGTTCTGGCTGAGGGAAGGTGGTCCTCACCCAAGATTTTATAATACATGGGCCTGTCCATTGGCACCCTCAATACAGCAAAGTGGGCCTGTACCTTTAGCAGAGAAACAGCCCAAAGCATCCTGTTCCCCATACAACACCCCCCCCCCCCCCCCCCCGTGTGTGACTGTAGGGATGGTGTTCTTGGGGTCATGCATTTTTCTTTCTCCAAACACGACGAGTCGAGTTGATGCCAAAGAGCACATTTTTGGTCTCGTCTGACCACAGTTCTTTCTCTGATTCGTTTAGATATTTTTTGACATCACCGTACATGTGCCTGACGAAGGAGTCCTGCGTGACTCCGAAACGTTGCGCCGTTCTTGTGATCATGCGATAAAACTACCTGTGTGGACACCACTTTGTGCTGATCCTAGGTGTGCTGGCAAATATCTACTTTGTGACTTGAACCAGTATCCAGCTGGTTGTTGCTGCAGCGCCCACATTTCGAGAGCTTATACCAGGAATATGAAGTATTTTTTGAGGAGAGGGACTCGTCCTGTTTGGAGGAAGAAAGATGTAACGTATTGTATTTTTGGATGACAACTGTACTGACTAAATGAAAATCATACAATCTGGCATCGTACAAGGAAAATTTCCGTGCTTGTCGGATCGAATGATATCGGATGAACTGTTGTGATCGGCTCACGAAAGTAGTGTACACACGATTCTTCCTCGGACGTCCGATATTCAGGTCGTGTGTACGGGCCATAAGGACATCATCCCTACATTCAAGCACGGAGGGGGAAACATGATCCTTTTGGAGTTGTTTCTCTGCTAAAGGCCCAGGCCGGCTTTGCCGTATTGAGGGGCCAATGGACGGGACCATTTATTTGTAAGATCTTGGGTGAGAACCTTCTTCCCTCAGTCAGAGCATTGAAGATGGGTCTTCCAGCTTGACAATGACCCAAAACATACCGCCAAGGCAACAAAGGAGTTACTCAAGAAGAAGCCCATTAAGGGTGGCTCAAGAACAAGCACCTTAAGGTCATGGAGTGGTCTAGCCATACTTAAGAAGGTGCTTCTAAATGCAGAAGTAAAACGCTTCCATGACAAGGAAGGGATGCCACCTGGGAGTGAAGACAGCTGCTGCTTCTTGGTTTGAAGGAGCGACTGGACATGCTCGGAAATGTTTCCCGCCCACTCTGACGTCACGTCCGGTTGCCTGGATTCCATGCTGGGCCTGACGGCGTGGCTCTCCATCTTGAATCGGAGGCACAGTGTTTACCACCACTGGTCGGCTGGAACTTCTACCTGCAGCGGTCTTTACTCCCAGGAGGCATCCCACTGGACGTTTTGGATTCATTGATATGCCTGTTTTTCACTGCCATCTTGTGTTTTTAACCCTTCCTTGTCATTAAAGTTTTATTACTGCACCTTCCTCTCTGCTTTTGTCTTTTCTATAAATTGTGCTTCCCTCCTCTGAAGTGCTGCTGTGTTGCATTAATTACATTTCAAGAGTCTCCTTGCTGTCCAGCACTCCCTATTCTCCACACTCCCCTTCGCGACCAGGCCATTTTTTGCGATGCGGCACTACGTTACTTTAACTGACAATTGCGCAGTCACCGCTGCGGTTTTTATTTGTTGTGCTATAAATCAAAAAAAGACCAAGTTTGAGATTTTTTATTTTTTTGCTACAC
The DNA here is from genome assembly GCA_029574335.1 of Rana kukunoris. Classification (NCBI taxonomy): domain Eukaryota; kingdom Metazoa; phylum Chordata; class Amphibia; order Anura; family Ranidae; genus Rana; species Rana kukunoris. The sequence goes on from CM056053.1 coordinate 482,198,266, forward strand.
ATCCCATAAAAAAACACATTTCTTCATCAATTTAGGGCAATATGTATTCAGCTACATATTTTTGGTGACAAAATCCCAATAAGTGTACAGTGGAACCTCAGATTACAAGCATAAATGCTCGTAATCCAAAGTACTCGCATATCAAAGCGAGTTTCCCTATTGAAGTCAGTGGAAACTAAAATTATTGACTTCAAGGGCATGCAATAACGCATGCGGCCAGAGGTGGGGGCATCGGAAACAGCTGGAAGGCCTGAAGACAGCTCGGAAAGGCTCTTGAATGCAGTGTTTCTGATCGGCTCCGGCGCCCCCCCACCTCAGGCCAAACGCAGGACTGCACATCGGTTTGGCCTGAATCCTGCTCGTTTTGCGAGATAACTCGCAGACTGTTAGGATTTTTCAAAATACAGTGCTCGCATTTGCGGAGCGCTAGTTACTCGCAATCAAAGGTTCCATTGTATATTGATTGGTTTGCGCAAAAGGTATCGTGTCTACAAACCATGGGATAGATTTATGGAATTTTTGTTACTAGTAATGGCGACGATCAGCGACTTATACCGGGACTAAGACATTGCAGCGGACAAATCAGACGCTAAGTGACACTTATTTTTGGGAGCCAAAGATACGCACGGTCACTGTACTAATGACAGGGAAGGGATTAACATTAGGGGTGATCAAAGGGTTACATGTGTGCCTAATGTGCTCACTAACTGTGCTGTACAATGGCAAGGCAGAGATTCGTCTTCCTGATTTGCAGAAACACAGGATCTCTATCTTCCCTACTGATAGAACGGCAATCTGCCTTGTTTACAGCAGGAGCAGGTCGGTGCCGCACGTGTGTCCGCCACAGACCCAGAAGTGTCAAGTCACGTACTGGGTACGTCATCTGGCACAGGGTGGCCACCCTGCCACAGTAAGGCCGCGTTCACAGAGTCGCTTTACAGGTGTTTTTGCGCTAAAAATGGCAACTGAAAACTGCCTCTTCTACAGCCCCAGAGTGAAAGCCCAAGTGCTTTCACACTGGAGTGGTGCGCTTGCAGGACGGGAAAAAAAAAAAAGTCCTGTGAGCAGCTAGAGCTGGGCGATTTTGGCCCCCAATAAAATAACGATTTAACCCCCGGACCGTGTTGCTGCCCAATGACCAGAGCACTTTTTGCGATTCGGCACTGCGTCGCTTTAACTGACAATTGCGCGGTCGTGCGACGTGGCTCCCAAACAAAATTGGCGTCCTTTTTTTCCCCACAAATAGAGCTTTCTTTTGGTGGTATTTGATCATCTCTGCGGTTTTTATTTTTTGCGCTATAAACAAAAATACAGAGACAATTTTGGAAAAAATGCAATATTTTTTACTTTTTGCTATAATAAATATCCCCCAAAAATATATAAAAAAACATTTTTCTTCCTCAGTTTAGGCCGATACGTATTCTTCTACATATTTTTCGTAAAAAAAAAATCGCAATAAGCGTTTATTGATTGGTTTGCGCAAAAGATATAGCGTTTACAAAATAGGGGGTAGTTTTATGGCATTTTTATTAATATTTTTTTTTCTACTAGTCATGGTGGCGATCAGCATTTTTTTCAGTACTGCGACATTATGGCGGACACTTTTGACACTTTTTAGAGACCATTGGCATTTTTTGGCGATCAATGCTATAAAAATGCATTGGAATACTATAAAAATGCCATTGGCAGTGAAGGGGTTAACACTAGGGGGCGGGGAAGGGATTAAGTGTGTTCCTAGGTGTGTTCTAACTGAAGGGGGGAGGGGACTCACTAGGGGAAATCACTGATCTTCTGTTCATATATTGTATGAACAGAAGATCAGCGTTTCCCCAGCTCACAGGACCGGGAGCTTTGTGTTTACACACATAGCTCCCGGTCCTTGCTCTGTAACGAGCGACCGTGCCCGCCGGCGATCGTACCCGCCGGGCACAGGACTCGGTGACGCGCACGCTTGCCCACTTTAGAGCGGACGTATAGCTACGGGCTCTCGCCCAGCAGAGCCGACTTCCCGCAGTAATATGACGGCGGGCGGGCGGCCGGCAACAAGTGAAAAAAAAATCTTCATTCACGTTTCAGGGGACCTACGGCTGGCCAGTACCGTGTGCCCAAAATTACCGGAGAAATTACCTTTTAAACATGGGAGTCTATGGAAGGAGTGCCCAATTTTGACCGTAGGTCCTCCCGAAACAAACTTTGCACACTTGTAGAGAAAGGGGCTATATGTGTGCCAAGTTTGGGGTCCAGGGGAGCTACAGCCGACTGGTACCAGGTCCCCAAATCCAGGAGATCAGGCGAAAAAAGATGACGTGAGTATAAGCTTAGGGGGGCATTTTCAGCACCAAAAAATGTGCTGAAAAACTTGGCTTATACTCGAGTATATACGGTATATTGATGAGCATATTAGCCAAGGTACAATAAGCAGTGTGTAGATAAAGGATGTACTGCGCTAATCTGAGTAGTAGTTGGTAGGCACTAAGCAGTAGCAGAGAGCATCTCGTAGCTAATCTTTTGATAACTGAAGTATCTGCATGCTAAAGGCAATAAAGAAAGCATCTCCCCCACTGAAGTCTTTATTATTATTTTTTCTGTGTGTCATTGGAGAAGTGGGGGGGGGGTGAAATATGAATATGGATGATCAGCAGTAGGGAACCATACTCAGAGACCGTCCATCCGTGGAGAGTGGATCAGAGTCAGAGCTGCACGGCCGCTGCTGGCATTGTCCAGGCTCTGCACAAGGCGGGAGATCCATAGAGCTTGGCAGAAGGGGAGGCACCAGAGGAGGGGAGTACATGATGGAGCCACCCACTGACCCCTGGGACCTTGCACTGGGCAGTGCTTAAGGGAACAGTCCACTCCTGGCAGGAGAAAAGTTGTAGCGGCCAGAGCGAGATGACCCTGGAGACACCGAGTGGGGGACGTTGCCTTCCACTCCTGCAAACACGTTAGGCAAATAAGGCAGCCGCGAGGCCCCTGGGAGTGCGAGGCCTTAGGCGACCACCTAATTGGAGAGCCGCCTCTCCTCCCAGTGACCTAGGATGAAATGAGAGAAGGAATAAAAAAAAATATATATAAGGGAACAATGAACAAGTTGAGGTCCAAAGAAAGTCTTCTATACCAAACTCCCTGGCCGTGCTGCAAAATGGACTGTGGTGGTTTGGAGCTTAGTATATTCAACCCATAGAGAAGCAGAAGGAATTCATCCTCTGGGCCTTTTATTCCCTATCGAAAAGTGAAGAAGGTCTCTCAGAGATTTTTTTATCTATTGAATGTCATGCCCAGAGGCGATTCAGTTCGCATGTGTCGCGCTATACAAGTTTTCATTCATTCATTCATTCATTCATTCATTCATTCATGCACTCTAGTAAAGCGCAGTGCTCTATGTTGGGCGGGTGTAGCCGACATACCTCGGGTTCATTTGCCAGAGAAACGCTCGTGAGCAAACGAGTGGTCAGTTTTACCATGTCCCAAAAGTCAAGGAGAGGAACGTAGTCATTTTTATATATTTGGCATGCAGAAATCTAAACGCAAAGAGTATATGAAGTGACCAAGACCTGAACGAAATCTAGGCAAGGCCAACCAAACATCTGTAAGGGGCCTAGATGGCAACCTCCCCCTTTTTTTTGTAGGGGCCCAGATGGCAATAAATTATAAAATGTTTTTATTGTTATATATTTTATTTATTAAAGGGCCCAGAGGGCCCCGGATGGCAACTCCCCCCCTTTTTTTTTTTTTTTTTATAAAAAAAAATATATATATTTTTTTTAATATATATATTTTTTTGTTTTTATTAACCACTTGACCACCAAGCCTGTTTTTCAGATTCGGTGTTTACGAGACTAAAACATTTTTTTTTTTGCTATAAAATTACTTAAAACCCCCAAACATTATATATTTTTTTTTCTAACACCCTGGAGAATAAAATGGCGGTCGTTGCAATACTTTTTGTCACACCGTATTTGCGCAGCGGTCTTACAAGCGCACTTTTTTTGGAAAAAATTCACTTTTTTGAATTAAAAAATAAGACAACAATAAATTTGGCCCAATTTTTTTATATATTGTGAAAGATAATGTTACGCAGAGTAAAATGATACCCAACATGTCACGCTTAAAAATTGCGCCCGCTCGTGACATGGCGTCAAACTTTTACCCTTAAAAATCTCAATAGGCGACGTTTAAAAAATTCTACAGATTGCATTTTTTTTAGATACAGAGAAGGTCTAGGGCTAGAATTATTGCTCTCGCTCTAACGATCGCGGAGATACCTCACGTGGTTTGAACACAGTTTTCATATACGGGCACTACTCGCGTATGCGTTCGCTTCTGTGTGCGCGAGCTCGTCGGGACGGGGCGTTTTAGATTTTTTTTTTTTTATTATTTATTTTAATTTAGTTTATAATGTTTTACACTAAAATAAAAAAAAATTGATTACTTTTATTCCTATTACAAGGAATGTAAACATCCCTTGTAATAGAAAAAAGCATGACAGGTCCTCTTAAATATGAGATCTGGGGTCAAAAAGACCTCACATCTCATATTTAGGCTTAAATGCACAAAAAAAAAAATTGAACTGTAATTTTTTCAAATCACAGAAAAAAAAATGTTTCTTTAAGACGCTGGGCGGGACTGACCTTTTGACGTCACTTCCGCCCAGCAGAGCGGTGGGGGCGATTTTTCCCTCACTCGTATCCCAACACAGCTGCCGACAGGACCCGATCGCCTCCACCGCTACTGACGGCTCTGGTAAGCGGCGGAGGGCGCGGGAGGGGGGGGGGTCCTCTCCCGCCACCGATAACGGTGATCTCGCGGCAAATCCGCCGCGGAGACCGCCATTATCGTGTACAGAACTGCCCACTGCAAAGATGGATATCTCGGTTGTGGCAGCAGCTGCTGCCGTTACCGAGATATCCATCTTTAAAAATAGGACGTACTTTCCCTATAGTGCGGTGGGCATGTGGTTAAAGGGTCCAGAGGTCCCCAGGATGGCTACCCCCTTTTTTATATATATATATATATATATATATATCATTTTTTTAGGGGCCATGAGGTCCCCAGGGAATCCCCAATTTGTGGCACCCCCCCTCCCACTTTTCAATTCGCGTCATCCCCCCTGCTTCACAATTTGAGGTGGTTCTCTGCTACAGGGGGCCCATGCCTGAAGCTGTGTAAGGGGCCCCATAATTCCTGTGCAAGACCCAGGGGGAAGACACCAAGGATCAACCCAGTGCCCCAAAATCCTCAGACCAGACAACATTTTTTCTGGTATGCTTGCCAACGAACTGCATGGCAGGTCGACATATGTCTGGTCAAGCATGTGGTGCCCAAGCGGGTGATGTTTTGGCCACGCGAGATACGCTTGAGACATATGTTGCAAATAGCAACGGTGCGATCTGATGCACAGGTCTCAAAAAAGGCCCACACCAAAGAACTTTTGCAGTAACGTTGAGACACAGCAGCGCTCTGCGATGTAATGCAGTTGGTGTGCTTCCCTTAAGCTGGCACCTGGAGGGCATACTGCCTCTTTGGAGATGGTCCTCTTCTTCCTCCTCTCTCCTATCAGGCACCCAGGTAGAGTCAGTGACCTCATCACCCCCTCCCTCCTCATCACTGTCGAAAACCTGGCAGTATGCTCCAGCTGGGGGGAACATCACTGCCACATTGCTGTCACTCTCGGGGCGCCCCCCCCCCCTCTCTGGGCTCACATCAATGCCTTCCTCTATCTGTGTTCCATCAATGGAGCCTTCAAAACGCTGCGCATCTTCATGCAGCATGTACCCAACACTGTGTTGAAACAGTTCGGGAGACTCCTCAGGAGGACATGGTGGTACTAGGGAAGGATTGTGTGATGCCATTGGGCAGAGGGAAGAGGACGCCTTGGCAGCTGCTTCGCCAGACAAACTAAGCTCAGCCTGGGTGAGAAAGGATGAGGAGGATGAGGACGGCTTGGTCATCCATTCTACTAATTTTTCTGCATGTTGAGGCTCAACACGGCCAGCTCCCGAAAAGAAGGGCGAGCGGCCACGGCCACATGCTGAAGAGGAAGCACCGTGTCCACCACCAGCGTTGCCTCTAGATGCCGAGCCTGCTTGCTCTCGTGACTCTCTTTGTTATCCTTCCAGACATTTTAAGGGCCTGCACAGGACAAAATCAGTACACACACCTCGTACCTTTAGGTACAAACTGGAGAGGACAAGTGCAGTAAACTCCAAGTAGGTTTAAGTGAAAAATATACAATACAAGTGCAGTAACACAACTACGTTTAGGTGCTATTAAACAACACACGTGCAGTAACAGCAACTGCGTTTAGGTGCTATTAAACAGCAAACGTGCAGTTACAGCAAATGCGTTTAGGTGCTATTAAACAGCAAACCTGCAGGATATAATAGAAGTGTATGGGTGAGGGCACCAAACCCGCAGGATATAATAGAAGTCTATGGGTAAGCGCACCAAACCCGCAGGATATAATAGAAGTCTATGGGTAAGCGCACCAAACCCGCAGGATAGAATAGAAGTCTATGGGTAAGCGCACCAAACCCGCAGGATATAATAGAAGTCTATGGGTAAGCGCACCAAACCCGCAGGATAGAATAGAAGTCTATGGGTAAGCGCACCAAACCCCGGAGGATAGAATAGAAGTGTATGGGTGAGGGCACCAAACCCGCAGCACATAATAGAAGTCTATGGGTAAGCGCACCAAACCCGCAGGATAGAATAGAAGTCTATGGGTAAGCGCACCAAACCCGCAGGATATAATAGAAGTCTATGGGTAAGCGCACCAAACCCGCAGGATAGAATAGAAGTCTATGGGTAAGCGCACCAAACCCGCAGGATAGAATAGAAGTCTATGGGTAAGCGCACCAAACCCGCAGGATAGAATAGAAGTCTATGGGTAAGCACACCAAACCCACAGGAAATAATAGAAGTCTATGGGATAGTGATATCCACCTTGTGTGTATTAAGTACGAGGGTGGCAGCTCACCTCAAAATTAGCTTGCTAGCGCGTCTCTCCTCAGGGCTAGTGGTACCGATGGTCTGCCGTTTTTTTCTGGTCACGTTCCTCCACAGATGCTCCCCGCTTAGTTCATGAACAAATACAAAAGGCTCCCATAGTGTAAAGCCCAAATTTATTGTATAAAAGCTACATTGTAACACTCACAGTTTGAGATCAAAGCAAACAGCAGATTTCCAATACAGCATAAGGTCTCCGGTCCGGCCCATGACCTGGAAATCAAACTTCAACCAACTCTTTCCTACGCGTTTCGTCATAGAACACGTGACTTCATCAGGGCTAAGGACTAGAAGAATACAGATCAAACTTGTTGAGGTGCCACCCTCATACTTAATACATGGGAGTTATATGTGAAACACATGATCATAAAAATAACAAAAAAGGAGAAATAGCACAGGAAGAAGGATTTCGAGCCGTCTTCTGGGACTTGGCACCTACAGTATCTTGGAACTTCTGAGTTCACCATCTTAGTGGAATGGTTTGAATTGACTTTTTGCTCTTTATAAACAACTTATATGTTGTGTGTATTTTGCACCTTGCCTACTGTTTAGCGATGGAAGGATAAACTCACGGAACTTTATGAGAGTGAGAGGGGGAGAGAGAGAGTTGCTGTGACTGCAGTCTCTCAAATAATTGGCCAGCTTCCCACTTTCCGTCCTGTGAGAGAGGTTCTGCACCGGGTGCCCACTTTCCGTCCTGTGAGAGAGGTTCTGCACCGGGTGCCCACTTCCCGCCCTGTGAGAGAGGTTCTGCACCGGGTGCCCACTTCCCGCCCTGTGAGAGAGGTTCTGCACCGGGTGCCCACTTCCCGCCCTGTGAGAGAGGTTCTGCACCGGGTGCCCACTTCCCGCCCTGTGAGAGAGGTTCTGCACCGGGTGCCCACTTCCCGCCCTGTGAGAGAGGTTCTGCACCGGGTGCCCACTTCCCGCCCTGTGAGAGAGGTTCTGCACCGGGTGCCCACTTCCCGCCCTGTGAGAGAGGTTCTGCACCGGGTGCCCACTTCCCGCCCTGTGAGAGAGGTTCTGCACCGGGTGCCCACTTCCCGCCCTGTGAGAGAGGTTCTGCACCGGGTGCCCACTTCCCGCCCTGTGAGAGAGGTTCTGCACCGGGTGCCCACTTCCCGCCCTGTGAGAGAGGTTCTGCACCGGGTGCCCACTTCCCGCCCTGTGAGAGAGGTTCTGCACCGGGTGCCCACTTCCCGTCCTGTGAGAGAGGTTCTGCACCGGGTGCCCACTTCCCGTCCTGTGAGAGAGGTTCTGCACCGGGTGCCCACTTCCCGTCCTGTGCGAGAGGTTCTGCACCGGGTGCCCACTTCCCGCTGCTAGAGTATCTGCACCTGCCAGATCACATAGCGTGCTCCTGACTGACTCTCCAAAGTATGTGTCAGAGCAAAAGATTAAGGCCTCCACCCCGAAGGACACCCACGAGTCCCCCGCACCTCCACCCCACCAGCCGACTGACTCTCCAAAGTATGTGTCAGAGCAAAATAATGAGTCCTTCACACCTTAACCCCAAAAGGACACCCCTGAGTCTCCCGCACCTCCACACCAAAAGGACACCCCTGAGTCTCCCGCACCTCCACACCAAAAGGACACCCATGTCCCCCGCACCTCCACACCAAAAGGACACCCATGTCCCCCGCACCTCCACACCAAAAGGACACCCATGTCCCCCGCACCTCCACACCAAAAGGACACCCGAGTCCTCCACACCAAAAGGACACCCGAGTCCCCCGCACCTCCACACCAAAAGGACACCCGAGTCTTCCACACCAAAAGGACACCCGAGTCCCCCGCACCTCCACACCAAAAGGACACCCCCGAGTCCCCCGCACCTCCACACCAAAAGGACACCCCCGAGTCCCCCGCACCTCCACACCAAAAGGACACCCCCGAGTCCCCCGCACCTCCACACCAAAAGGACACCCCCGAGTCCCCCGCACCTTCACCCACCAGCTGTCTGACAAGTGCAAAGTCCAGCAGCTCTCCAGTCACAGAGAGCTTCCCATCCAATCGGCACCTCAGTTTTTCCATGTAGCAGCAAAGGAAGTACCGTGCATGTACTCGGATATAAATAAAAAGACTTACACAGCAATTAAAAAAAAAAAAACACTATTTAAAATGATCATTTATTATTAGACATTAAACAAAACAAACAAAAAAAAAGTACAAAAATTGCTTAGTGTTCCTTTAAAGACTTACCATCCCGCCCCCCTCGGGCGATGCATAACCAGAGAAGAGGGCCACTATTGCAGCTGGAAGGACCGGTGTGGCCCCGACCCGGGCACATACATTTCTCACAGTGAGGGTTAGGAGGTCGGGAGAGGAACATTTTCCATAAAGGTGCCAATAAACATTCCAAAAAGAACAAAACCGTATAAAATAATTATCTGGAAGATATTTTCCTACGCACAACCAACTTCCTGTCTAGAAATCCCACACACAATAACACTGACAACTCTGGCATTTGCCGCCTCCTTTAAAAGGCCATTTACACCCCAACAAGATATTTCTCTTATTTGGTCCCTTTTTTTCCCTTCTATTAAATATACAACTGGAAGGGTTCTAAAAAAATATACCCGCTTATCCTGCCAGAAATTCAGAGTGGACGAGTTCATTCTCAAGAAGCGTTGTCAGTCCTATCCACATACCTCCTATGTGACTTACAATAGGCCTTCCCCCAATAGTGATGAGCTTGGACTCTGTCCTAGGGTGACAACGCTGCTCCTCCATAGATACAGTACAGCGAGTCAGCGTTGTCACCCTAAGACTCTGGCAGAATCATCAGATGGGGAAAAAAAATAATAAAGAAAAACTAACAGTCACATCTCAGGACTTAGAAAACTTTTTTTTGTTCTTAGGTGTCCAATCCACCTGTAGGTGGCAGAATAACCCAAAAGGTGATATCCTTCCTGCGTCCCTCAAATGGATGAGGAAGAAAAGACAATTCTTTAATCTCTATGTGGCTTTGAAACTTTGGCCAATATTGGAGGCCAATTTCTAAAGAACGGCCATCTGCTTTTCGGCTTATTGCAGTACTACTATTGCTACCAACGTTTTTTTTTTTTTTTTACAAAGTTATTTTTTTCAAAATGATACGTTTAACATGGAATGATAGTGTGTCAAAAGTGAAGTGTACGATAAAATGATGGAGATGGAAAATTGGTAGGAAAAAAAAAAAAAAGGTTGACAACTCCCAATGTTACCTCTCCAGTTGGCCTCCGCACCGCAACCGGTGCAGGCGTTGGGCCCTCTGGGATCCGTCTTCTCTTCCAGAAAAACAATTGCTTCAAAAATCGCAATAAGCTTTGGACACCATTACAGGGTCCTCCCAGCCCCCAAACCAGATAAAACTCCTTCCTTCGAATCGTTGGACCCTCAATGTGGACTACGACTAGATGGGGGAGAAACGAGTAGGGGCACCACTGTTGGTGTCAGTGAAAGCAATGGTGCCTCATTGTTGAGGTCAGTAGAAGAAATATTGCCTCAATTACCAAAGGCAAGCAAAAAGGGCCACATCCAGCCCACGGGTTGCAGTTTGGAGACCACTGGCTTAGACAACAAAGTGGATCTGGTCTGCATTACAGCTTGTGGAGATAGGTGAATGCAGCGAGCTTCCAGCACCAGTCTGAGCTTCTTCTGACCTGCACCAATCTCTGAGCTGCCTTTGTACTCCCCACTGACACAAACTGCTCCGAAGCCCATGTTGAGGAGCTCTTAGGGCAACCTGTGGCCTTCCAGCTGCCTTTGGGAGTCATGCTTGTAATGGTTAGCCTTGCAATGCCTCATGGGACTTCTTGTTTTGCAAAATCTGGAGGGCCAGAGGTTGAGCACCCATGCCTTTAGGGTTAGCGGTCTCCAAACCAGGATGTGGCCCTTCTTGCCTTTATCCAGCCCTTGGGGCACTATTCCATCCACTGACACCAACGATAGGGCACAGTTCCTTCCATTGGCCCCAACGATAGGGCACAGTTCCTTCCATTGGCCCCAACGATAGGGCACAGTTCCTTCCATTGGCCCCAACAATAGGGCACAGTTCCTTCCATTGGCACCAACGATAGGGCACAGTTCCTTCCATTGGCACCAACGATAGGGCACTAGTCCACCCACCCACTGATGCCAAAAGACATCATCTCCTCCCATTGATGCCAATGTCTAACCCCCCCCCCCCATAAACTGGCCCTTTGTTTAGAAAGTTTGGAGACCCCTGCCTTAGGGTTATATAAAATTTCCAGAGAAATTGTAAGTTATTTAGAATTTTCGGAAATCTTGGTAAAAAAAATTGTCTAGTTTCCAGACAGACACATCCACCAGGATTCGTATTTTCCCATAAAAAAAGAAGACCTCCGATAGGCCCCTGAGTTATGTTTTAAGCAGCTCTATTACATAACAATTTCTTCAATCACATGCTCATTTAAAGCCCAACTCCACCCAAAATGTTTAGTCTTGGGCAGAATAAGGAAAGGGGGTCAAAAGGTCTGATTTTTTACATTTTAGTCTGTGTGCGGGTTTCTGTTACAGGAAGTGATGAGAAATCTCTCCCAACAGGTAGACAAAAACATTTATTAGAGTGGGGGGGGGGGGGGGGGGGGTTACACCTTCTAACATTAAAAAAATGGTCTTGGCCACCATGTACTGGTGACAACTGCCTCCTTTGTCCTGGTATCACCTATACAGGAACTTCAAGACAATCTTAGTGGGGGGGGGGTCACAGACATAAATAAGAATCAAAAATGCAAAGCATTTGTCTGGAGTTGGGCTTTAAGGGCTCATTCACACCAGGTGCGGCTTGGAAATGCGTGTAAAATCCAGCGATTTTCCTGCACCGTTGGCCTTCTGCAGAAACATGAGTGCAATTCTTAACGGCACCCCCACGCATCTAAGCAAGCACGTGCCAAAAACGCATGGTACTGCAATTTTAAAAAGTTGTGCCAGCACTTTAATTTTTTTTTGCGTATTTCTCATGAATGGGGCAGCCCATCGAAACGCATGAGCCACCCTAAAATGTGACACGTGGGAACGAGGCCCAAGTGTTTCTATACATAAATTATAGCAGCTGGTGAGCATTTCCTTCTAAATCAGGGGCAGGCAACCTCGGCCCTCCTGCTGTGTTAAAACTACAAGTCCCATGAGGCATTGCAAGACCCCGACAATCACAGGCATGACTCCTAGAGGCAGCGGCATGATGGGATTTGTAGTTTCACCACAACTGGAGGGCCAAGGTTGCCTATCCTTGTTCTAAATGAACCTGTCCGCCATTCTAAAATCCTTCCACAATACTCTGCTGTCACTCTTAACCCCTTTACGACCACCCAAAGACAGCTCTGGGTCCTGATCATGTGACCACCACGACACATGATCACCGATCCTTCCCATCACCCAGGTCTTCCAAAACTTTTAAAGGGACGGGTAGGGGGGATAATCAAAGCTGTTTAGATGCCCTTCTCAGATTTCGTTTTTTTTTTTTTTTTTGACTACTGGAACCTGACCTCCTGCGATTTCATGGTCAGGGCTCTACAAATCCCATGGTTAGAAACAACGTCCTGGCGCCCGGGCTTTTGTCAGCCCATTCACTGTTGCAGGGACGCACAATTTGTATCGCCCGACGCATGCAGTTTCGGGTGGGTAGTTTTTCTTTTTTCTACATGGTGGAAGCATTGGAGCGGCTCCACTGCTGCCTGATTGCTTCTATACGTGCGTGTAAAGTGCCCCCCCCCCCCTGCTATGTTGCTATGTATCCTGAGGCTAGGCATGCCCATCTGTGGGCCTGGGGCTGGCGTAGGGGGTTCTGCACGTCTTGTTCCTGACCTGGAAGTGACGTCATACACGTCCCCCTGTTGAGTTTCCCGGCCAGCATGGAGGATCTGCATTGCATTACATGCAGTGGAGTCCAGAGGAGACATGGGGGGGGGGGGGGGGTCTTTAAGATCCTGCATGTCTCATTAAACCCAAAACAATCACCACATGGGGATATGATGAGTAAAAAAAAAAAAATAAAATATGAAAGTTACGCCCTAACACAGCTATATTTTTGATTTCCTCACCCTTTCATATACGCACGTACAAACGTAAACGCAAGCGTTGGGGTGTCTATGCATGACGACGTCGATTGTGATACACGTTTCATATCGCTGCACACAAACTGGCTCCTAACCTTTTTTTTTTTTGCGGCCCCCTAGATTAAAGTGGTTGTATATCACAATTTTACACTTTTACCTACAGGTAAGCCTATAATAAGACCTATAAGGCTTACCTGTAGGTAGAATTAATGTCTCCTAAACCTGTACGGTTTAGGAGACATTCCCTATGCTTTTATAGCCTCTGACGTCAGTGGTGCATGTGCTCTGAATGCCCCGGCTTAAAGGGGTAATTCCCCCAAAAACCTTTTTTTAACATTGATTGAGGCTCGTTATGTCAAGGGGAATCGGGTGTTTTTTTTTATTAGAAACGAAGCAGTACTTACCGTTTTACAGATGCATCGTCTCCGTCGCTTCCGGGTATGATCGTCTGGTCTGGGCGTGCCTATTTGATTGACAGGCTTCCGACGGTCGCATACATCGCGTCACGAGTAGCCGAAAGAAGCCGAGCGCCGGTGCGGCTCTATACTGCGCCTGCGCACCGTCGTTCGGCTACTTTCGGAAAATCGTGACGCGATGTATCCGACCGTCGGAAGCCTGTCAATCAAATAGGAACGCCTAGACCCGGAGACCATACCCGGAAGCGTCGGAGACGATGCATCTCTAAAACGGTAAGTACTGCTTCGTTTCTAAAAAAAAAAACACCCGATTCCCCTTGACAAAACGAGCCCCAATCAATGTTAAAAAAAAGGTTTTTGGGGGAACTACCCCTTTAAGGTCCGACAGCGTTGCCAGATTTTGTCGGGAATAAAACTCCCGGCCACTCACAGCGTAGGAGCCGCGAACCCGGAAGACGCGCCAAGGGGCAAGATGTCAGCTCCCTCGGCATGGACCGGGCTCCGATACAGGGGGCTTCGTTCTGAGGTAAGCATTTCATAATGAGCTAGTATAATTGTTCATTGCCCGACTTAGTTAGGGTAGGTGGTACCCCCCAAAAAAGGAATTGTCAAGCCCAGTTCATGGCAATGGCCAATCTACACCAACTGCACCTCCACAGTGAGGTGGTTTAAATTGCAAAGGGCAGTCCCATTGAACAGTGTGGCTTCGCCATCACATCAGGGAAGGTCTGGCCCGGTAACAGAGTGAAACTAAATCAGAGAGGGACACATAAGCAGATAATGAAAGGCACTAACAGGCATCTTGTGGAGTCTTAAATAGCAAGTTTAAACAGTATAAAATAAAAAAAAATACGGACCAAGCATTGGTCCAAATCGGAAAAATTTCCTTCTCAGTAACGGAGAGGCATGGCAACCACTTTGTATTGAGTCATTCGAATCAATACAAAAATACGAGACCTTAAAAAAAAAAGGGGTATTCGGTAGAGACACCTTTGGATGTGTATAGGTATAATAGACCTCACAAGGTCAGAAGATGAGGTCTATTCCCTAAAAACACACAGGCCGTGTGCCAATAAGCCACCGATATATACCCCCCCCTTAACCCTTCCGCCATCTTCCACATACTACAACAGCACAGCGAGCGTTCACATCACAAACTAAACACTTAACATTCTTTTTCTTTCTTTTTTTTTGTCAAATTGCACAAAGTGCGGTTTTAGAAACATTGCTACAAAGTGCGTATTTAAAGGCAGGGCCAGTAGGACACCTGCTTGACGTAGATCTTAGCGGGCGGGCCATCTTCGCACGGAGCATTCTCCACACTTTTCTGGTCAGAATACGGAGCGATCTGTATATTGCCGAAGGTCGCAAAGTTAGTGTCGGGTGGGCTGTTAGCTGGCTTGACGTAGATCTTAGGCGGACCTTCTTTACACGGCGTGTTCTCCACACTTTTCTGGTCAGAAAACGGAGCGTTCTGTATATTGCCGAAGGTCGTGAAGTTAGTTTTGGGCAGGCCATTAGCTGGTTTGACGGAGATCTTAGCAGGCAGACCTTCTTCACATGGAGTATTTGCCACGCTTTTCTGGTCAGAAAACGGAGCGATCTGTATATTGCCGAAGGTCGCAAAGTTAGTTTTGGGCGGGCCATTAGGTGGCTTGACGTAGATCTTAGGCGGACCTTCTTTACACGGCGTATTCTCCACACTTTTCTGGTCAGAAAACGGAGCGTTCTGTATATTGCCGAAGGTCGTGAAGTTAGTTTTGGGTGGGCCATTAGTTGGTTTGACGGAGATCTTAGCAGGCAGATCTTCACACGGCGTATTCACCACACTTTTCTGGTCAGAAAACGGAGCATTCTGTATATTGCCGAAGTTTGTGAAGTTAGTTTTGGGTGGGCCATTAGCTGGTTTGACGGAGATCTTAGCAGGCAGACCTTCTTCACATGAAGTATTCACCACACTTTTCTGGTCAGAAAACGGAGCATTCTGTATATTGCCGAAGTTTGTGAAGTTAGTTTTGGGTGGGCCATTAGCTGGTTTGACGGAGATCTTAGCAGGCAGACCTTCTTCACATGAAGTATTCACCACACTTTTCTGGTCAGAAAACGGAGCGATCTGTATATTGCCGAAGGTCGCAAAGTTAGTTTTGGGCGGGCTGTTAGCTGGCTTGACGTAGATTTTAGCAGGCAGACCTTGACACGGTGTAGTCGCCACACTTTTCTGGTCAGAAAATGGAGCGATCTGTATATTGCCGAAGGTCATCAAGTTAGTTTTGGGTGGGCCATTAGCTGGCTTTATGGAGATCTTAGCAGGCAGACCTTCACGCGGCGTATTCTCCACACTTTTCTGGACAGAAAACAGAGCGCTCTGTATATTGCCGAAGGTCGCAAAGTTATTTTCCGGCGGGCTCTCAGCTGGCTTATAGATGTGGGTTTTCTGGTGCATAATGCAGTTGGCTTGTAACCTGAAGATCTTCCTACAATAGGCACATGGATATCGGCTACCCTTCTCTGAAAAGTCGTGAGAACGGAGGTGCAGGAGCAGCAGCGATCTGGAGCTGAAGGTTTTGGTGCAGTGCTTACACATGAACGGCCTGTAGCTCTTGTGTTCGCGTCTATGGAGGTATAATTCGACCAGTTTTCGGAAGACCTGTCCACACCGGCGGCACGTGAACCTGATCTGGTGGGACCTTCTGTGTCTTCTGAATGATTCCCGGTATTGAAACCGCTTTTTACATTTTTTGCACTTTACCCGTTTCCCTTTTTCAACTGGTTCAAATTCTACAGGATGTTCATTCCTGACTTTCAAAGTTTGTTCGCTGTCCATGTTGGCTGTGTCCATGTTGGCTGTGTCCATGTTGGCTGTGTCCATGTTGGCTGTGTCCATGTTGGCTGTGTCCATGTTGGCTGTGTCCATGTTGGCTGTGTCCATGTTGGCTGTGTCCATGTTGGCCTTTGGTGTGGAAGGAAAGCAGCTGAGGGGCATTCCAGTGAACTCCTCCTCTTTCTGGGGCAATCCATGGAAGACAGTTGTGTTTTCAGTTTCTCTAACCTCCTCCTTGTACTCTTCCAGGAGTGATGATTGATCCGGCTTTGATATTTGGGCGGCCTGAGATAAATGAACGCTTACGTGTTTAAGTAAAAAGGATAGCCTGCTATAACCTTTCTTGCAGACTTTACACTTGTATATCTGCTCCCCGGAGTGTTCACGGAAGTGGGCCATGAAATCTGGCCTATTGGTAAAGATGTTTCCACACACGCTGCATCTGTAGGGCTTCTTGTGCCCCTTCAAGTGTATGTTAAGTTCAGCATACAAATTGACGATCTGCCCGCATATCAAACAGGTGTGTGTCTTCCCTTTCTTGTGGTCCCGGCTGTGGATCTTTAGAAGGTTTTTGCTGGGGAAGACTTCTTGACATTGTTTACAGCTGTATAAGGCGGCCTGCGGGGCTCCCAGTGGTGTCCCGGTGGCTGTGGTGTCCGGTGGCATCTCGGTGGCTATCGGCAAGGTGTCCGGTGGTGTCCTGGTGGCTCTCCGGCAGACATTCAGGTGTATTCCGGTCAGTCCCTGGTGAGTCTTCATGTGTTTCCGTAGCACCAAATCTTTGTCAAAGCTTTTTTCACACAAAGAGCACTTGTAGAGGTGTTCCTGGAAGTGTGACTTATGGTGTAATAGGAGGTGCATTTGCTGGCGGTAAGATTTTCCGCAGTCCTCGCACACGAATGGCTTCTTTACGTTTTGCTTCAGAATGTCACAGTAGCATCTTAAGATGCCATTACACTCGAGGCATTTTGGCTCTAGGCTGGAATCGCGTAACATTTTCTTCCTGAAAGAGGCAAGACTGTTCTGCTCCTTTTGGTGCGACTCCGGAATGTTCTGGGTTGAATCGGGAGGTTCACAGCCTACAACAGAATGACAAAATGATTACAACACTGCAAGTTTGTGATATACAGATAAAGGCCAAAAAAAAAAAAGACAACAAATAAAAAGGTCCACTTAAAGGGGAAATATTGTATTCTGGTAACTGTGACAGTGCTGTTGCCTGCCTTTGGGTTGAATTCGGCAAACATGACACAGGGTTCTCAGGGAGGCAGATTGAGGGGGCTTCAGAATACCTGTTTTGAATAGAGGACATTGCCTTTTCAGTTTTCTCTGGATGCTCCCTGATTTGGGTCTGGAGTTCAGAGACTTCAAAGAGCTTTGGGATTGAGAAAGCCTACAACCTAGTGTCCAGGGTTTACGAGAGACCAGCAGGCTTTATAATCTAGGGACTGGTCATAGTTTAGGGCTACACCTGGAAGAACTGGGGTGCATTGTCCAGAGGAAAGGGCGTGGGCATGCTCCTGAAGCCATCCATTAGTTATGACGAAACACATTGGACGGGGCTCCCACTATCATCACTTCCAGTCTTCAAAGCACACACTGTTTCCGAGTTACTTGCCATTGTAATACAAGTCTATGTGAGTGATGGCGGTGTCCTTATGAATCGGATTTTGCTTGTTCCAGCAATACTATTATGGACTTTTATTTATAATTTACTCTTTACACTGCTAGTTTATATGGGACTTTGATCTAGTTCCTTCAGCGCTACACCACCCCTTTAAAGTCTATGTGAGGGCTTATGTATTCAATGGCTTCTGGCAGCTGTGGTTGTGGGGTGACCTAGCTTTGGGTTGAAATAGGCAAAAATTACAACGTGTTCTCAAAGATGTAGATTGAGGGGCTTCAGAGTTTCTATTCTGGGCAGAGAAAATTTCCTTTTTGGTTTTCTACAGATACTCCCAGGTTAGGAGTATCATGCAGTTCAGAGACTGAAGAGCTTTGGGATCGAAGAAGCCTCAAACCCAGTATCCAGGTTGTACGAGATTCCAGCAGACTTTATAATCTAGGGTCTGGTCATAGTTCAGGGCTCCAGCTGGAGGACAGGAGGTGCCCTGCCCAGAGGCCAGGGCCTGCTCCTGAAGACATTTACTAGTTATGATGAAACATGTTGGACGGGGCTCCCAGTATCATCACTTACAGTCTTCAGAGCACACAGTGTTTGCTGGTTAATTGCCAGTGTAATACAAGTCTATGCGAGAGCATTAGTATTTAATGGCTTCTGGCAACTGTGGTTGTGGGGTGCCCTGGCTTTGGGTTGAAATAGGCAAAAATGGCAAAGTGTTCTCAAAGATGTCGATTGAGGGGCTTCAGAGTGTCTATTCTGGACAGAGAAAATTTCCTTTTTATTTTTCTACAGATGCTCCCAGGTTAGGGTCTGCAGTTCAGAGACTGAAGAGCTTTGGGATCGAAGAAGCCTCTAACCCAGTGTCCAGGTTGTACGAGATTTCAGCAGACTTTATAATCTAGGGCAGTGATGGCAAAACTTGGCACTCCAGATGTTTTGGAACTACATTTCCAATGATCCTCAACTACACTGCAGAGTGCATTAGAATCATGGGAAATGTAGTTCCAAAATATCTGGGGTGCCAAAGTTCGCCATCACTGATCTAGGGTCTGGTCATAGTTCAGGGATCCACCTGGAGGACAGGAGGTGCCCTGACAAAACATGTTGGGCGGGGCTCCCAGTGATGTCACTTTGGAGTGCACACCAAGCGGTGCTTCCTGGGTACTTGCGAATTGTCTATGTGAGGGCATTGGTTCTAAATGGCTTTAAACCTAATAAAATGAGATTGAACTATGGTAGCTTTTCCCCTTGATTTCTAGGTATGTCTTGAGTACCGGGGGATTACACACAAGAGATTTTGGCTGAACACACATGTACATTGAATAAGTCCACACTATACCAGCTAAAAGGAACTGGAGCATCAGGAGAGACCCATAAGTGGTGCAAAACCAGCGTCTGATCATATACTTCTGGTGAGTGAGAAAGAATACAGGGAGTCATGGAGTGATCATGGGAGCACAAGGAGTGCAGTCATGGACTTATTTATGCAAGTTTTGTGGACTTAAGCAATTAACACTGGTTTCGGTGCTGTGTAGTGATCTGAGGGACCGGCCTAAGCTTGAGGCCTGAGCAGAAATGGTGGGAGAGGAAGCCAGAAGGCTTAAATGGCATTTAACTTTGCCATTTTGAAGTGATGGTGAAAACCCATTTGAGGGTGCCTTTTTTTTTTTTCATTGGAACTTTTAATTTCTTTTTTGAATAAAAGTGGGCCAACAACCCTTAAAAGAGTTGTAAAGTTTCCCGTTTTTTTCACCTTAATGCATCCTAAGCATTAAGGTGAAAAACATCCGATGCTTACCGCCCCCCCCCCCCCCCCCCTCGTTTACTTACCTGAGCCCTCGAAAGTCCCACATCGAGAACGCGCTGGTTTCTCGGCTCTTCAATGGATAGATTGATGGCAGCACAGTCATTGGCTTGCGGTGCTGTCAATCAACTCAAATGATGAGTGGGCCGGGGGGGACAGAGTCCTGTAGTTGGCGGCTATGGACGCAGAGTACAGGACTTAGGAGCACGCCCGCAAGGTAATCCCCTTGGGAAAGTGCTTCCCAGGGGGGTTTAGCTGATGCAGGGAGGAGCAGAGACAGCCACGGAGGGACCCCAATGAGCTGCACAGTGGAGGCAAGTATGACATGTTTGTTTTTTTTTTTTTTTTCTAAAGCAAACCTTTAGTACCCCTTCACAACACTATTTCTTGGCTGGACAGAACTCATTGCAAAGCACTACTTGAGTAAACCCCCATGATAATCACACAACTTATACCTGAGGTATTCAACATACAAAATTACTTTTTTATTTATTTAATAAAGCTGATCACAAAAAAAAAAAAAAAGCACTAAAATTCCCTTTTTACCCTTTTTACCCACCTAAAGCTGCCATCATGTCACGCTCCAATTCCCAGTCTTGTAACTTCTGTTTACAGAGGACGGGGTCCTTCTTCAGGGTGTCCATGTCAATGCCTGCATAACATAAGATGGGTTAGAAAGGGGGGGGGGTCCTCCCTGGGCCCCTGCCATATGCACAGCATCCATCCACTTAATGGAAATATGATCTGACAAATAATAATAATAAATGGGAATAATTGGCTCCACTGCAGATCGGGAAAGTTTGCCCGCTTGCAAAGAAATGAAGGGTCTATAATTTTTATCATAGGTGAATTATATACGATAGAGACAGAAGATCAACCAGAAATCCAGAAAAAAAAACACACACAATACAAATGTTATAAATAGAGTAAAATAAGTATTTGATCCCCAAGGAACCAACAATAATCCCCCCCCCCCCCCCCCCAAGACTGGCTACAGGGGGCGCTCATGTGGTACACAGATCAGTCCTGTCAATGTAAGAAGGTTCTCCCAACGACAACTCGTTATGTGTATAAAAGACAACTGTCCACAGAATCTTTCCTCCAATCACATCTCACCATCATCGGGGAGAAGATCGGAGACCTGCACAAGGCTGGAATGGGCTACAAGACCATCAGCAAGAAGCTTGGTGAGAAGGAGACAAATGTTGGTTATTTTGTATTTCTTCCGTAATCTCTCCATCAATCGTCCTCGGTCTGGAGCTCCATGCAAGATTTTCTCCTCATGGGGTGAGGATGGTCATGAGAAAAGTGAGAGATCCGCCCAGAACTTCACTGGAGGAGCTTGTTGAGGCAGTTGGGACCACAGTCACCAAACAAACCATCGGTAACACAATACACCGCTATGGATTGAAATCCTGCAGCACCCGCAAGGTCCCCCTCCTCAGGAAGACACATGTTCATTGGGAAGCTTCAGACAGACCTGTACATCTAAATAATTCAGGGAAGATCGGGAGAAAGTTCTGTGGTCAGATGAGACCAAAATTCAGCTCTTTGGCATCAACTCAACTTGTGTTTGGAGGAAGAAAAATGGTCACTATGACCACCCTACAGTCACATGGAGGGGCAAACATGAGGATTTGGGGCTGTTTCTCTGATAAAGGTCCAAGCTGACTTTGCCGCATTGAGGGGCCAATGGACGGGGCCACTTATTGTAAAATCTTGGATGAGAACCTTCTTCGTTCAGCCCGAATGCTGAAGATGGGTCATGGATGGGTCTTCCAGCATGACCCAAAACATACCACCAAGGCAACAAAGGAGTAGCTCAAGAAAAAGCACGTTAAGGTCGTGGAGTGGCCTTGTCAGTGACCAGACCTTAATCCTATAGAAAATTTATGGAGGAAGCTGAAACCTTGAGTCACCAAACGAAAAGCCAAGAAACCTCAAGGATTTAGAGAAGATCTGTAAAGAAGAGTGGAGACCAAAATCCCTCCTGAGATGTGTGGAGACCTGATCACCAACTACAAGAAACGTCTAACCTCTGTGCTTCCCAACAAGGAACCTCCCCCAACTACTAAGGGACCTCCCCCAACTACTAAGGGACCTCCCCCAACTACTAAGGGACCTCCCCCAACTACTAAGGGGATCAAATTCCTATTTTACTCCATTTATAACATTTGTATCATGTGATCTCTCTGTATTTTTGGTTGATCTTCTGTCTCCATCATATAAAATACACCTATGAGAAAAATTATAGACCCTTCATTTCTATGTAAGTGGGAAAATTTACACAATCTGCAGGGGAGACAATGGTTATTTTCCAAAAACTTTATTGAGGAACAACCAACCGCAGCAGTGCTTGATCCGATATCTGGGTTTCCTTACTGTGTGAATCTACAGAGTCTGTCCAACCACTCAGGTCAAGTAGCACATCATTTCCCACCCAGTATTAGAAGATCTGTTGAGGTGCGGCCCTATAACAATCCCATGCTGGCTCTCTTCTTCTCCTCTCGGGAACTCTAGTGAGGAGTCCTCCCCAACTTATTAGTCATTTAGTTATGTAAAGTGAATCCAACATTCAACCCTTAGAGAGCTTCTTAAAATTCTCACCGTTTTCTTCAATTTCCGGAGATCCAGAGGTCCGCGATATCGTCTCACCGAGCCCATACGAAGCTATATGAGAAAAACAATGGACACTGAAAAGAAGGCAGGTGATATTCCTGTAAAGAAGAAGAGCTGAAGTACTTTCTTTGTTACAGTGCCTTGAAAAAGTATTCATACCCCTTGGAAATTCCCCACATTTTCTCATGTTACAACCAAAAACGTAAATGTATTTTATTGGGATTTTATGTGATAGACAACACAAAGTGTCAAATACTTGTGGAAGGAAAAATGATACAAATAAATATGTGAAAAGTGTGAGGGGGAGGGGCATTTGTATGGCGCCCCCCCCGGAGTCAATGATTTGTAGAACCCCCTTTCTCTACAAGTCTTTTTGGGGGTGTCTCTACCAGCTTTACACATCTAGAGAGGGACATTTCTGCCCATTCTTCTCTGTAAAATATCTCTGTCTCTGTCAGATTGGATGGAGAGCGTCTGATCAGCAATTTTCAAGTCTTGCCCACAGATTCTCAATGAGATTTAGGTCTGGACTGTGACTGGGCCATGCTAACACATGAATAGGCTTGGATCTAAACCAGGGATATACAATTACCGGAACTACAACCCCCCATGAGGCATAGCAAGACTGACAGGCACACGCATGGCACCCAGATGCAGGAGGCATGATGAGACTTGTAGTTTTGTAACAGCTGGAGGTCCGTTAATTGCATGTCCTTGATCCAAACCATTCCATTGTAGCTCTGGCTGTACTTTAGGGACGTTGTCCTGCTGGAAGGTGAAACCCCCCCCCCAGGTTTTCTTCTAAGAGGCAGCTGCAGCACTGGGAACATGTTACATGTTAATTGGGTGGGACATGTAACAATGTTACCAAAAGGTGAACTAAACCTTTAAAGAGGAAGTAAACCCCGATTGGTTTTACTTCTTTTGCTCCCTGCAAATTAAAAGCATAATGGGCTAGTATGCATTGCATACTAGCTCATTATGTGCGACACCTGCAAAAGAATCCAGCGCTGTGCAGGCTGCATTCAACTTCTCGCCCCTCTTCCTTCCGGGCCGCGGGCTCCAAATCTGCGATTCGCTGGAGCCGCATGATGTCACTCCCGCGCATGCGCACGGGAGCCTCCTTTAACGGCACACGCTACGGAAGAAACGACACAGTTACGTTTCTTCCCAGCGCATGCGCCGTGTACATTATCGGCGGACTACAAGTGAAGCATCTCCTAAACGGCGTACATTAACCATTTACCGCCCGCCGCATGTATATGTACATCCACAGAATGGCACGTACAGGCAGATGTCCCTGCCTTCCCGCGGGACGGGGGTCCGATCGGAACCCCACCCAGCTACATGCGGCGGTCGTTAAGTATGAGGGAGCGATCCGAGATGAGGGAGCGGCCATTCGTTTCTGTCCACCCCCTCGCGATCGCTCCCAGCGAATCCGGCTCCCCCCCCCCTTTGCCTGTGTAATGTAAACACAGTCAGGGGAAGTGATGTCAGCTCTCCTCTCGGCGGTATTTTCAATACGGCGAGAGGAGAGAAGACACAGTAAGTCGCACCAACACTACACTGACACCACACACATAGGCACATTAACCCCTTCAGATCACCCCCCCCTCCCAGCCCCCTGTCACAGTGTCACTGATTGCAGTGATCATATATTTACTGATCACTGCATTTAGTGTCAGTGTGACAGTTAGTGTGACAGGCAGTTAGTGTTAGGTCCAGGGTAGCCCCCGTACCCCCACCTAATAAAGGTTTAACCCCTTGATCACCGCCCTAGTTAACCCTTTCACCCCCCTATTGCCAGTGTCACTAAGCGATCGGTTTTCTGATCGTTGTATTAATGTCACTAGTGCCGCTAGGTAGCTAGTTTTTTTTTTTATACTGCGATTTTTTTTTACTAAATACATTTTGGCCTAAATGTTTGACTAAAATTTAGTTTATTCGATTTTTCTTATAACAAAAAGTAGAAAATATTTTTTTTTTCAAAATTTTCGGTCTTTGTCCGTTTATATCGCAAAAAAAAATAAAATAATCGCAGAGACAATGAAATTCCATCAAAAGAAAGCTCTATTTGTGGGAAGAAAAGGACGCAAATTTTGTTTGGGAGCCGCGTCGCACGACCGCGCAATTGTCTGTTAAAGCGATGCAGTGCCGAATTGTAAAAACACCTCTGGGCATTTAGCAGCATATTGGTCCAGGGCTTAAGTGGTTAAGAGCCGGCTCACACTGGGGAGCGACTCATCAGGCGGCTGAGCCGCCTGACGAGTCGCGTCCCATTCAATACTATGGAACCGTTCTAATAGGAGCGACGCAAGTCGCTCAGGCTTAGAAAGAGGTTTCTGTACGACTCCGGGGGCGGCTCGGGGCGACCTGCATAGACTTCTATACAGTAGTAGTTTTGCAGGTCGCCTCTGAAGTCGTCCTCAGGACGACTTGCAGAGCCGCCCCCGGAGTCGTGCCACGGGAGTGTGAACCGCCTCTTAGGAGATATTTCCACTACCTATAGGCAAGACTTATTCTAGGCTTACCTACAGGTAGAAGTTACAAAATAGGGGTTTACAACCACTTTAAAGAGGAGGTCCGCCCACAGCTGCAAAAAAAGTGAGCAGCTTCACCTACTGACTTTTAATAACAGGACACTTACCTGTCCTGGAGTCCAGCGATGTCGGCACCGCAGCTGAGGATTCCATCATATGTCGGGTGCTACCACTGCAGGTAAAGGAACCCGAAAGTAGCATTACTGCTTCATGCTGGGTCCCTACTAAGAATGCGTGAGGCACCGCTGCTCTTTGCTAATGGCCAGCAGCGGGGGGGAAAGGTTGTGCTTCACTCGGCAGATTTTTAAAAATCATTTGCGCAAGACGCTTTCCCCCCCGACTTGTTCATTCCCCGACTTAGTTGGGGTAGGCGGTGCACTTTGGTGGGGGTGGGTCAGCCATGCCCTTTGACCTCTGGGAATCCGCCTCCTGACCTTTGGGGGAGGTCCCTGTTCTAATTCCTGAGTCCTAGCCATATTCTTCAATGGAAAACCCTAACCCTAAACCCCTAACCCCAACCCCTAACCCCAACCCCAAAGTGGGTCCCCCCTCCCCCCGTGACAGGTGCCAAATGTGGCACTGGAGGAGGAGACAAAAGAGCGGAAGTTACACTTTTGGCTGGAACTCTGCTCTAAGTAGTGTTAGAAGTATTATTTCTGGTTGTGTTCAGAATGTTTGTACCTGTAAGTAAATGGTGTACAGAAGCATACACAGGAGTTTCCCAGGACAGGTCCAGCCTTACCTGGTCGGATAGGTTTATACGTCCGTTCTCCAGCTTCGTACAAAGGCCTCTTCCTCCACATCTGTTGCTTGGCACGCTGTAACAGTTCAGGTTCTGGGACTGGAAGTCCTGAAATAAATAAAAAATTGAATGTCATAAGAGTGGGTCATGGATACATCTCTTTGCAGACAAAAAGGTGCCAACCACAAACCAAAGAGAATGCTGCTATCAGGGTTCGTTCACATCGGGGCGCTGTCGTAACACAAAAGGCAAAACGCATGTTACTGCGACGCACAGTGGCACACCAAGCCGACAGTAGCCTATGGTATCACTGGTTTGAAATAATGTCATTGTATTAAGTGTGTAGACATTTGGGACAACCAAAAGCAGAGCAACATCCAATCCCGTAGGGATACAGCACTCAACTACAGACTGCTGAGGCTGCACTGCTACGCAGCATGGATATGCAGTACTGATACGCACTGATCATTGAGTACCTCCTATCATTGAGTCTGAAAGAGTGACTCCTCCCCAGGGCTAGAACTGAGCTCATGTAGTAATCGGCGTGCGCTCCTAGTAGTAGGACGTACGGCTCCAGGAGCCGAACAGGCAGGGTTTTCCTCCCCTCACCTCTGCTGTCAGACCCCTGCTCTGGCTCACGATCCTCCTCCCCTGGCTCTCCCCTCCATCTAGGAATCACCGGACAAAAGAAAAGAAATCACCGCTCCAGGTGAGACCTGTAGACGATCAAGGATAATTAGATTACCAAGGTGCTGGCGATGCAAATAGCAATGATGATGAAGAAAAGAGGGAAGGACGGCCGCACTCCAAGGATTTTCAAACGAAAAAAGTTGTCTATTGTAAATCCAAAAACATGTACAGTCACAGCAATCACAGAAAACAGGACAGCCGACGCATTTGGCACTCAATCAGTGCTTAGTCATGGCTTAGGAATCACCGGAGCCCAAGGTAAGCCCCTGACACAGGGCACTGGGCATTTTCTTCCACCCCCCTTGTCCTTTTCAGGACAAGACGCAGCAGCCCCCGTTGCTCCGCACCCCCTATTCCATACCATCATTCCCCACATCATCCCAAACACGGCTTTTCCCCTCTCCTCACCCCTATACCCCTACCCTCGCTCGGGCGTCCTTTCCGCCAGCCATCCCCACAAACCACCGCTACCCTCGGGAGCGGTGATTTTTTTACCTCCGCGCCGATCGGTGGAGATTCGCGGCAGCCGCGATTTA
This sequence comes from Rana kukunoris, assembly GCA_029574335.1. NCBI lineage: Eukaryota > Metazoa > Chordata > Amphibia > Anura > Ranidae > Rana > Rana kukunoris. The sequence continues at coordinate 482,225,122 of CM056053.1, forward strand.
GGAAAGGCCTCGGCTTCATCCGCGGCCTAGCGGCGCGCCGCTCTCCACCCCCTAACAGTCGGCACTAGGTCATTAATCGGGCCAGAAAGCCCCCCCCCTACCCCAGTAGAGCCCCTTGCCCTCCGATCATCTTTCTCAGCCCCCCAGGCGCCACTCAGCCTGGTACCCCCCCAGCCTGGATCCTGCTGCCAGGTCGGCGGTCATCTTGCTCCACCCTGCCCCATCTCCCCCCTTTCAAATTCATTAAAACTTGATCCAGGGCTTAACCCGACCGCCTCTTTAGGGGTCAGGAAGGATTTTTTTTCCCTACCACAGCATATTGGCGCAGCGTGGTCAGGTTTTTTTTGCCTTCCTCTGGACCAAGCCAGGATCAGAGGATTCAGCTATCCTTGTGAATCCACACCCCCCCGCCCCGCCCCTTGGTTCCACGGCGGCCATGGTTAATCGGCAATACTCGGCGGAGAACATTTGGGATCTGGGTCGATTTGCCGCAATTCTGTCGGCCGCCACCAAAAAAGCCCTAAGAAATCTGCGACTTGAGGATCGATCGACTGCCAGAAATCGCAGCCATTTACCCCAGCCTAAGCACATATCATGTGCTTTGATCAACACTAGATCGGCAGTAAAACACTGATTAGAAATCCATGATTTCTTATTGCGACATGACTTAGACTGCCTCTTTATTACAGAGAGCTGGCTCACAGCCGACTAACACCATTCTAGGAGAATTGGTGCCAGAAAACTACCGTATTATAACGGAAAACAGAATAGGGCAAAGAGGAGGAGGACTGGCGGTGATCCATAAGACGCGTCTTGCGATCACAAAACCAAGCCTCCAAAACCCTCTTCCATTCATGGAAACCCTTACTCTTCAACTGCAAGTAAACGGCCAGGAGACCGTCCGGATTCTACTCTGCTATAGGCCACCCGGCCCCAAGTCGCAGCTGCTCCCATCTTTGAAGGACTTTGTCTCCACTTATACCCTGAACAGCAAACACCTTTTGCTGCTCGGGGACTTCAACCTCTGGGCCAACTCCCCGCAAGACCCCATTGCCGACACCTGCATCGACCACCTGGAAGGATTAGGGCTTCAGCAACTAGTATGTGGGCCCACACATGCTTCAGGTCATACGCTCGATCTTATTTTCAGACAAGATCTGGAAATAAAAATCGTGGAAAATGAACCATTGCCATGGACAGATCACCATGCAATTAAATTCATTATTTCCGAATTCCCCCCTTAACAAAATCAAATCCAGTGACAACACACTGGACCAGATGTCAGAAGAAGCTCCACTCGGAACTCTTCAAAGCCACGTTAGGGGAAAAAATAAACACAATTCAGCCGCACCAAACAGCGGAAGAAACACTGGAGGCCATAAACACAGCACTATTGCAGTCAGCTGACTTGATAGCGCCGAAACGAAAGACCCAGATCCGGAACAATAACTCCAGCTGGTTCAACAACCAGCTGGCGTTACTGAAGCAAGAGCGCAGAAGGGCAGAAGCAGCCTGGAAAAGAAGCTCTTCAGATGAGAACCTCTCGATCTACAAGGCAATAACCAGAAAATACTACAAGCAAATCTTCGAAGCCAAGAAAAACTATTTTTCTGAGGCCATCAACGGTGCCCTAAACCGCCCCCGCGAACTCTTCAAGCTGGTCACTCAGACCATGAATCCAGGATGTCTTGAAGCCCCCAACTTGGATACACAAGAATTTTGCGATGAGTTATCGGATTGCTTCATTAACAAAATTGAGGCAATCCGGCAAAGCATTCAGCAAAACAATTGCTCTCCCAGCCCCCCCCCCCGTAGTTATTTACACAGCACCGGCAGTAATTCACCACAGTTAAGTGAGTTCACGCTGGAACCCATCTCCATTCAGACCACAAAAAATATCGGCACTCTGCGCAACAGCACTGCGCCAAATGATATTATCCCCACCAAACTGCTGAAGGAATGCGCCGACATCCTGGCACCCCCTGTCATGCAGCTTATCAACCAATCCTTCAGGGAGGGCATAATGCCCTCCCAGCTGAAGGAGGGCTTCATTCAACCCATCTTGAAGAAAGCCACCCTGGATCCTAAGGATCCACTCAACTGGCGCCCCATAACAGGCCTAAATGTTCTCTCCAAGGTAATGGAGAAAGCAGTGGTACAGCAGCTGCAACAGCATCTAGACACCCACAACTTACTCGACCCATTTCAATCAGGATTCCGTCCCGGACACGGGACGGAAACAGCATTGCTTAAGATATGGGACGACGTTCTCGAGGCCGCAGACGAAGGAGAATCTTCTCTTCTGGTTCTGCTGGACCTAAGCGCAGCCTTTGATACAGTAGATCACAAGCGGTTATTGACTCGACTGGCCAAAATAGCCAAAGTCGCAGAAAGCGATCTATCTTGGTTCTCTTTTTTGGAAAACCGATCGCAAATAGTGAAGCTAGGACCCTTCACTTCTGAACAACGCACATTATCGTGCGGGGTCCCTCAAGGATCTCCCCTATCGCCAATGTTATTCAACATCTATGTACGTCCTCTTTTTGAAATCATCAGCAGCCAAAAACTGCTCTATCATTCATATGCAGACGACACGCAACTGTACTTCCGCATTTGCAATAAAAAGGATCACCACCTCAATCTAGAGACTTGTCTCTCTTTGATAGAGGACTGGATGACAAAGTTATCTCAAACTCAACGAAGCGAAAACAGAACTTCTTCTGTTTCACGCCAAGCATAGGAATCAATCGGCAACAACCTGGATCCCCCCGCCCATTCTGGGCAAAATCATCACCCCTAGCGCTAAAGTCAAAAGTCTTGAGGTCATCTTTGACTCCGACATGACAATGAACGCACAAATAGGGTCAGTAGTCAGCGGATCTCACCATCTGCTGCGCCTACTACGCAGACTCACGCCTTTTATTCCCAAGAAAGACATAGCGGTCGTGGTGGGAGCGATTGTAAACTCCAGACTGGACTATGCAAATGCCCTTTACCTCGGACTCCAAGTACCAAATCGCTCGTCTTGAAGTCATTCAAAATACGGCCGCCAGACTTGTGACTGGGAAAAAACCCTGGGAATCAATCTCACCTTCACTGAGATCCCTTCACTGGCTACCAGTTAAAGACAGAATCACCTTTAAAGCTCTCTGTCTAACGCATAGATGTATCCATGGGAATGCTCCCCATTATCTATGCGAAAAATTAAAAGTTCACAATCCCAATCGTATTTTACGATCCACCAATCAAAATCGGCTTCAGATACCGAAAGCCAGATACAAGTCCAAAGGAGACAGGAGATTCGCTGTCCAGCATTCGGCTGGAGGAGAACTACTTAGTCTTCAGGAGAAACTCCATTCACATCTAGGCGTTTTGTCGCCTTACGCCCGACGCTGAAGCAGCCATAGATACGCTGGAGGGGCGAATTAACATTGTCGGCTATGGAGATGGTTCACATCTCCACGCCGAACGCCCAAACGCCCATACGCCTGAAGCTCAAACAAGTCCCGGACCCTTTTTTTCAGGCGTATCGGGCGTACGGGCATAGCCGGCAATGTTAATTCACCTCTTCTGCAAAAAATCAATAGGCGTTTTGTCGCCGCAAATCGCGGGGACAAAACGCCTATTGATTTGTCGCCGCAATACGCCGCTACAGCGTACGCCTAGATGTGAATGGAGCCTTAGACTCATCTCTTTTGATCTCAAAGGAGACAGGACCAACAAGCGCCCAGAGGCGATTAAGTTCGCATGTGCTGCGCTAGATACGTTTTTCATTCATTCAACATAGTAGAACGGCGTAGCATAGTAGAACGGCGTAACAGAGTAGAACGGCGTAACAGAGTAGAACGGCGTAACAGAGTAGAACGGCGTAACAGAGTAGAACGGCGTAACAGAGTAGAACGGCGTAACAGAGTAGAACGGCGTAACAGAGTAGAACGGCGTAACAGAGTTGAACGGCGTAACAGAGTTGAACGGCGTAACAGAGTTGAACGGCGTAACAGAGTAGAACGGCGTAACAGAGTAGAACGGCGTAACAGAGTAGAACGGCGTAACATAGTAGAATGGCGTAACATAGTAGAACGGCGTAACATAGTAGAACAGAGTAACATAGTAGAACAGAGTAACATAGTAGAACAGAGTAACATAGAATAGAAGTCTGGAAAGCGCCCTGTCCCTTACCCGATCGAGGCTTTGATCTCCTCTCTTTCTCCCGGAGGTGCAGGGAGCGGTGGCCACTGGTGCAGGGAGCAGCCTGGCGCTGCAGGAGTGGCGGCTCTGGTGTCCACTTCAAAAGTGTACTGCAGGTCTGGACTGAGGTGCGGGGAGCTTCAGCTCCAGTGTCCGCTCCTTCCATCTCCTACAGCATACTGTTCCTTTTCCACCTAAGCGATAGGCAAGCGATAGGCATCCAATAGGATCGCCTGACGCTTAGGTCAATCAGGAAACAGTTCTCACGACCTGCCTCCTGATTGGCAGGGAGGAACTTCAGTGTGAAAATAGTGAAACTTCATTCGCGATAGTCACACAACAGAATGTGTGTTTTTTTCTGGATTTTTTGATTGATCTTCTGTCTCCATCATATAAAACACACCCATGATAAAAATTATAGACCCTTCATTTCTTTGTCCAACCACTCAGGTCAAGTAGCACATTTCCCACCCAGTATTAGAAGATCTGTTGAGGTGCGGCCCTCTATATAAATCCCATGCTGGCTCTCTTCTTCTCCTCTCGGGAACTCTAGCGAAGAGTCCTTCCCAACTTATTAGTCATTTAGTTATATAAAGTGAATCCAACATTCAACCCTTAGAAAGCTTTTTAAATTCTCACCATTTTGTTCAATTTCTGGAGATCCAGAGGTCCGTGATATCGTCTCACCGAGCCCATACGAAGCTATATGAGAAAAACAGGGAAATTGACACTGAAAAGAGCTGAAGTACTTTTCATATGTTACAGTGCCTTGAAAAAGTATTCATACCCCTTGAAAATATTCCACATTTTGTCATGTTACAAATAAAACGTAAATGTATTTTATTGGGATTTTATGCGAGAGACACAACACAAAGTGTCACATAATTGTGAAGTGGAGGGAAAATGATACAAATAAATCTGTGAAAAGTGTGGGGGGGAGGGGCATTTGTATGGCGCCCCCCCCAGAGTCAATACTTTGTAGAACCCCCTTTCTCTACAAGTCTTTTTGGGGGTGTCTCTACCAGCTTTACACATCTAGAGAGGGACATTTCTGCCCATTCTTCTTTGTAAAATATCTCAAGCGCTGTCAGATTGGATGGAGAGTGTCTGATCAGCAATTTTCAAGTCTTGCCCACAGATTCTCAGTGAGATTTAGGTCTGGACTGTGACTGGGCCATTCTAACACATGAATAGGCTTTGATCTAAACCAGGGATATGCAATTACTGGAACTACAACCCCCCATGAGGCATAGCAAGACTGACAGCCACAAGCATGACACCCAGATGCAGGAGGCATGATGGGACTTGTAGTTTTGTAACAGCTGGAGGTCCGCTAATTGCATATCATTGATCCAAACCATTCCATTGTAGCTCTGGCTGTACTTTAGGGACGTTGTCCTGCTGGAAGGTGAAACCCCCCCCCCCCAGGTTTTATTAGAGCCTCTGGTCACGCGCTTCAAAAATCCACGGGGGCGGCACCCGTGCTCCCTCTATGCGAGGGGGAGGGGAGGCAGCAGTACTGGGAACATGTTACATGTTCCGCCCTTAAATTGTTCTCAAAACGTAAACAACTCCTTTAAAGAGGTCTGCCCCCCACCCCTGCAAAAATGAAAAGCCAACAGCTACACGTACTGCAGCTTCTGACTTTTAATAGGACACTTGCCCGTTCTGGAGTCGAGCGATGTTGGAACCGCAGCTGATGTTTCCATCAACTGTCGGGTGCTGCTGGCGCTATTGAGGGTAAGGGAACCCGTCGGTGTAGCAACATGGCTTGACGCCAAGTCCCTACTGTGCATGCGTGAGGCACCGCTGCGCTCTCCTACTTGTCCGGCGGAGGGGGAAGGAGCCAAGCAAAAAATGTGGATGGGGGCAGGAGACAAAAGAGCAGAAGTTCCACTTTTGTGTGGAACTCCACTCCAAGTAGTGTTAGAAGTATTATTTCTGGTTGGGTTCAGAATGTTTGTACCTGTAAGTAAATGATGTACAGAAGCATATACAGGAGTTTCCCAGGACAGCTCCACCCTTACCTGGTCGGAGAGGTTTATACGACCGTTCTCCAGCTTTGTGCAAAAGCCTCTTCTTCCACATCTGTTGCTTGGCACACTGTAACAGTTCAGGTTCTGGGACTGGAAGTCCTGAAATAAAAAAAATAAAAACTTGGATGTCGGAGTGGGTCATAGATACAGCTCTTTGCAGACAAAACGGTGCCAACCACAAACCAAAGAGAATCCTATCAGGGTTCCTTCACATCGGTGTGCTGTGGTAACACAAAAGGCCAAAATGCACAATACCTGAGAAGATACCTGTGTAATACAGGTATTCTGTTGCCACTTCCGGGCACAGACACCCGAGCCACCCAAGGGTATCTACGCCACTTCCTTTTCCATCCAACCCGCTATCTTCTGGGAGACACACAGGTCCCAGTGGGAACAAGCAGGGTGAATCACGCATGCACAGTAGGGAACCAGGAAGTGATGATGCAAGGCTTTACTTTCTGACTCCCTTACTGAAGATGGCAGCGCCTCCACACGAGAGCCGAGGGATGGATCGGCTTTGGGTGCCGACATCGTGGGCACCCTGGACAGGTAAGTGTCCTTATTTTACAAGTCAGCCGCTATAATGGGTTTTTGTTTTTCCGATGTCCAAACCTGTCTAAGAATTCTGCATCCCTCAATGGACCATAAACAAAGAATAATAATAATAAAGCTTTTCCTGCATTAAAGCTGAAGATGCGAAGTTGGGAGTCAGACCACCCCCCCCCCCCCCCCAAAGGGACTTTGACCAACTTCAAGATCAACACCACCCCAACTGCTCTATGGTTGGTTATTGCATTCATGAGTTTTACCCCCAGCACTGCGCTACCTTAACTGGCAATGGCGCGGTCAATGCAACGCTGTACACAAATAAAATGTATATCATTTTTTTTTTCCCCCAGACAAATAGAGCTTTCTTTTGGTGGTATTTCATCGCCACTTTTTTTTTATTATATAAATGAAGGATAAAAAAAATACTGAATTTTACACACACACACTTTCGGTTATAAAAACGTATCCAATAAAAAATAAAAATAAATCATGAGATATACACACATATATATATTTTACACACACACACACACACAATATTATATATATATATATATATATATATATATATATATATATATATATATATATATATTGTACAGTTCAAAAGTTTGGACACACCTTCTCATTCCAAGTTTTCTTTATTTTCATGACTATGAAAATTGTAGAGTCACACTGAAGGCATCAAAACTATGAAGTAACACATGTGGAATTATATACATAACAAAAAAAGTGTGACACAACTGAAAATATGTCATATTCTAGGTCCTTTTGCTTTGATTACGGCTTTGCACACTCTTGGCATTCTCTTGTCACCTGAAATGCTCTTCCAACAGTCTTGAATGAGTTCCCAGAGATGCTTCGCACTTGTTGGCCCTTTTGCCTTCACTCTGCGGTCCAGCTCACCCCAAACCATCTGAATTGGGTTCAGGTCCGGTGACTGTGGAGGCCAGGTCATCTGGCGCAGCGCCCCATCACTCTCCTTCTTGGTCAAATAGCCCTTCCCCCGCCTGGAGGTGTGTTTGGGGTCATTGTCCTGTTGAAAAATACAATGATGGTCCAACTAAACGCAAAGCGGATGGAATAGCATGCCGCTGCAAGATGCTGTGGTAGCCATGCTGGTTCAGTATAAATCCCCAACAGTGTCACCAGCAAAGCACCCCCACACCATCACACCTCCTCCTCCATGCTTCACGGTGGGAACCAGGCATGTAGAGTCCAATCCGTTCACCTTTTCTGCATCGCACAAAGACACGGTGGTTGGAACCAAAGATCTCGGACTCATCAGACCAAAGCACAGATTTCCACTGGTCTAATGTCCATTCCTTGTGTTCTTTAGCCCAAACAAGTCTCTTCTGCTTGTTGCCTTTCTTTAGCAGTGGTTTCCTAGCAGATATTCTACCATGAAGGCCGGATTCACACCGGAGTCTCCTCTTATCAGTTCTTCTAGAGATGTGTCTGCTGCAAAAGGACCTAGAATATGACATATTTTCAGTTGTGTCACACTTTTTTGTTATGTATAGAATTCCACATGTGTTACATTCATAGTTTTGATGCCTTCAGTGTGACTCTACAATTTTCATAGTCATGAAAATAAAGAAAACTCTTGGAATGAGAAGGTGTGTCCAAACTTTTGGTCTGTACTGTATCTCCCTCCCTCTCCATCTCCCTCCCTCTCCATCTCCCTCCACACACACACATTATATATTAAAAAGAATATCAGATTTCTTCATAAAATATAGAAGGGGTGTCCAAACTTTTGGTCTGTACTGTATATATCTCCCTCTCCCTCTCCCTCTCCATACATACACACACACATTATATATTAAAAAGAATATCAGATTTCTTCATAAAATATAGTCTGAAATGTATTCTGCTAAGTGTCTTTGGTTAAAATAATAATAAAAAAATACTGTATTTTAATTGGTTTGTGTGAAAGTTATAGCATCTACAAACTATGGTATATATCCTGCAATTATTAGACGCTATACTTAAATGGCGGCGATTAGTAACTCAGTGTGACCGATATTGTGGCGTACAATCTGGCGCTAATAGGCACTGGCTGGGAGGGTCACTAATTGACACCGATGTCGCTAGTGACACCAATACATTGAATGAAAAGGGGTTAACATCTAGGGGCAAGCAAGGGTTTAGCTGTGTGCTGCTGTAATGCGTGCTGCTTTTACTTACAAATCTGGCTGTTTTTTTCTCCCTGACTTTCAGGGAGAAGAAACAGCCAGATCACTGTTCCTATGTACATGGAGCTCTGTTTGTACGTAAACACAAAACTCTGGGATTGGACACAGTTGATCAGCAGTTTTCAGCTGAAATAATTGGCTGAAAACTGCTGCCAAACTCATGCTGTGTCCAATCACAGCACGAGTGTGCAAGGGGGCAAACCCAGAAGAAGGCCGGTCACATACAGGCGACTGTACCGGTTGCCCAATCACAGTATATTTACTCTTAGAAGTTGGTCCAGAAAAGGCCCAGTAACAAAATTTAAAGTACAAAAGGTACAAAAAAGGTACTACTGGCTAATAGGGTAACAGCATTGCCTAATATCTTGCACCTCCTCCCTCTAGGGCAGGGGTCTCCAGTTGTTCAAGAACTACAATTCCCATCATGCCTAGTCATATATGTGAATGTCAAGAGTTTTACAATCCCTCATGGGATTTGTAGTTCCGCAACAGCTAGAAGGCTGTAGTTTGGAGACCCCTGCTCTAGAGCACCACCAAAACACCCGTTGTCCGAGCAGTGATGTCACCCCCTTCATCATGTGACCAGTGCCTGGGTCTAGTCACTGCATTATGACTGTGCACTGCATTATGGGAAGAGATCTCATGCTCCCCCATAGGTGGAAGCATCAGGCATTTTTCAGTTCTTTACACAAAAAAAGAGGGACCCTATACAGAACAAGCATTTCACTTTGAAAAAATGTAATTTACCATTGACCCTACAGCACAGGTGTCAAACACAAGGCCCGCGGGCCAAAATCAGGCCCTCCGGGCCATTTCATGTGGCCCTCACACCTCTCCTGCAGCTGCAGGAGAGCTCCAGCCCTCCTCTGGTCCTCCTCCAGACCCTTACTTTCTGCTTTCAAGCAATGCACCCAGATTCTTCCCAGTAGCAGGATAAGGAAAGGGGGGTGCACTGTGATGTAAGGGAGGGTGGGGGGACCCAACTTCTGATGGTGGGGTGGCTCTTGACATCTAATGTGAGGGGGAGGAGAAGGGAGTCACCGCTCCAGATGGGTATGCTGAGATATCAATAACTTCTCAGGAAATCAGGGGTGCCGGTGACTTGTCGTTATGGTTCCCCTAACGAGATGGTTCCTTTAAGGACTGCGCAGGCGCAATCCTTGCTGCCGGGAATCTCCGAACCTCGGCTGGCATCCAGGCTCATTCCTTAACATCCCTGTGGATTGGAGGATGTTAAAAAAAGCCAGGAGGCCGAGCGAGCGGAGAGAACCGCCCGAGTGAAGTGAGGACGTGCTTCCGACTGGCCACTTTCCTCAAATTCCACATCGCCCTGAATGCCGGCCAAGGTTCGGAGATTTCCTTTGGCAAGGATTGCGCCTGCCTGCGCAGTCCTTAAAGGAACCAGTTCGTCAGATCAGTTTGCGCCTGCGCAGTCCTTAAAGGAACCAGCTCGTTAGCCGTAACCAGATCGGCAGATCACCGGCAATGCACAAGGAGGATAGAAAATAGACAGCCGCACCCCAAAAAACCTTTAGGTTGTCTTTATTGTAAAACAAAATGGAAAATTTACTACAAAATGCAGCAAAAAATAGGGATAGCCGCCTACGCGTTTCACACTATAGATCAGTGCTTAGCCATGGCTCATTTTACAATAAAGACAGCCTAAATGTTTTTTGGAGTGCGGCTGTCCATTTTCCAGCCTCTACTAATGTAAGGGGAGGAGATGTGCTGGACATCTAATCTTACAGATACAACCGGCCCTTTTGAGGGCAATCATAATGCTGATGCGGTCCATAATGAAAATTTTGTTTGACAGCGAAGAAAAACTTCTAAACTACTACAGATCTCCTCTAATACTAAAGATGTAGTCACTGCTCTGGTCTCGATTATGTTATGGCGCTTGCGTGTGTTGTGACGGGGAGTGTGATGGCTACAGCAATAGCATAAAGTAAATTAACTTTTGGCTCTGAGTGTCCATCATAGAAGGAGATCCATCATTACCCAGGGACTGTAAACTTGCATAGTTTTCATTCATGACTTCCATGTATAGTTGCAGCTGCCCAGAGTCCAATTTCCGCCATTCCTCCTCCGTCATGTAAACAGCGACATCATTGAACGTCACATGCATCTAGAAAAGAAGAAGAAAGCCAATCAATCAGTCTGAGAATCACACACATTTCTGTACTAAAATGTGAAAGGTTTTGGCTGAGAACTGCTATCCAGAAAATAGTGCAGCTCTGCAAAGTTCAGAAAGTCCCATCAAAATATCTCTACAAGGAGAGAGGCCATCAGGTGTCAATCATCCAATACGGCCCCCGCCTCACTCACAGTGGGGCCAATATATGGGGGTTGGGTAGCTCATTAAGTGCTGCTGCTCAGTTTTAGGCAAGGACACCCTTCCATTCATTGGGAACACTGCTGTGCCAGAAAACAGCCATAGGTTTCCCTTTAATAAATCCATACTGTATGCTCCACCCCAAAACCTCTGCATAAACTAGGCTTCTGCACCAAAGAAGCTTTACAACATATAGGCAGCACAGTGGTTAGCACTTTCTGCTTTACAGGGGCACAGTGGTTAGCACTCTCTGCTTTACAGGGGCACAGTGGTTAGCACTCTCTGCTTTACAGGGGCACAGTGGTTAGCACTCTCTGCTTTACAGGGGCACAGTGGTTAGCACTCTCTGCTTTACAGGGGCACAGTGGTTAGCACTCTCTGCTTTACAGGGGCACAGTGGTTAGCACTCTCTGCTTTACAGGGGCACAGTGGTTAGCACTCTCTGCTTCACAGGGGCACAGTGGTTAGCACTCTCTGCTTCACAAAACTAGGGTCATCAGTTTGAAGCCTAATGATGCTATCTGCGAGGAGTTTTCGTGTTCCCTCTGTGCTTGTGTGGATTTCTTCCCACACTCCAGAGGCATGACGGTAAGTTAATTGGCACCTATATACATGGTATACACACTATAACCCTATGTGTATGTATTCATGCATGGAAGATCAGAACCTTAGGACTAAGCTTATTGTACGTATGCATGGAAAATCAGAACCTTAGGACTAAGCTTCTTGCATGTAGACATGGAAGACCAGAACCTTAGGACTAAGCTTCTTGCATGTAGACATGGAAGACCAGAACCTTAGGACTAAGCTTGTATGCAGGCATGGAAGACCAGAACATCTTAGACTAAGCTACCAAGCTTCTTGTATGTATGTAGACATGGAAGACCATAACCTTAAAAGAAGCTTCTTGTATGTAGGCATTGAAGACCAAACCCTTAGACTAAGCTTCTTGCATGTAGGCATGAAAGACCAGAACCTTAGACTTATGCCCTATACACACGATCTGGCTTTTGCCCAGCCAAACGCGCATTAGAATTCTGACGGCATTCCATCGGAGTAAAAGAGAACATGTTCTCTATCTAAACTGACGGAATTCCTCAGAAAAAAAGCCCGATGGGGCATACACATGGTCGGAATTTACAATGGAAAAAGTCTGTCTGTTTTTTTCCATCGGAAATTCCGATCGTGTGTACAGGCTTAAGCTTCTTGCATGAAGGCATGGAAGACCAGAACCTTAAACTAAGCTCCTTGCATGTAGGAATGGAAGACCAGAACCTTAGACTAAGCTCCTTGCATGTAGGAATGGAAGACCAGAACCTTAGACTAGTAATAAACATTTCAAAAAAGAATATGTACAAGTAACGGCAAGGTATGAAGTATTCCTGATGTCCACACTCCTGGCGGAAAAGCCCAACAAAACAATAAATACAATTACACAGCCATAACAAAAAAGGGTCATACATGGCACGGTATCAGTAACCATCTCCTGTACATTAGGTTCAACGTTCCTAAATCAAAAGAACATACATCAACCCAATGCACCCCAAACAACACCCTCTGTCCAGGGTCCTAAAAAAAGTGTCCCGGGCTTTGGGGGTCTACTTGTATAGTTTATAAATATCTGTTCTTCTCCATGAATGTGGGATGCTGGGCGATTCTCCCCCCCCCCCCCAAAAAAATAAATCTGCATTATATATATATATATATATATATATATATATATATATATATATATATATATATATATATATATATATATATATATATATATTCAGGATTCAAATCAGGTTTTTTTTCCCTGGTGGACACTACGATGGTCCCAAGTTTTTAGGCGAGGTCGCACCTTCGGCCTAGTCCGCCGCGATCCTGGGAAAGGGCCACAGACTAGGCCGAAGCCTCACCTAAAACATCCTGCCCGCAGCTCGCCGCGATCCTGGGAAAGGGCCACAGACTAGGCCGAAGCCTCACCTAAAACATCCTGCCCGCAGCTCGCCGCGATCCTGGGAAAGGGCCACAGACTAGACCGAAGCCTCACCTAAAACATCCTGCCCGCAGCTCGCCGCGATCCTGGGAAAGGGCCACAGACTAGGCCGAAGCCTCACCTAAAACATCCTGCCCGCAGCTCGCCGCGATCCTGGGAAAGGGCCACAGACTAGGCCGAAGCCTCACCTAAAACATCCTGCCCGCAGCTCGCCGCGATCCTGGGAAAGGGCCACAGACTAGGCCGAAGCCTCACCTAAAACATCCTGCCCACAGCTCGCCACAATCCTGGGAAAAGGCAGCGAGCGGCGTCCAGCCTCGTGGCCTTTTCCCAGGATCTTGGCAAGCGAGGCCGCGCAGCGCCTGTCCTATGGGAAAAAAAACAAACAATCGATTTGCCCTTGCAACTCGATTTAAATCAATTTTTTTCCCCATCCCTAGTTCCGAGCACGTGTTATGTTACCTGGGGCTTTTCTGGCCATGCAGTTCATGCAGTACTGCAGTGTGGGATGTGTCTCCAGGTGCTCAGAAGTATCTAGGACCAGCATGGAACACAAGTGGCTGGCATTTGAGGCCGTTCGTAAGCAGAAGTGGTTTGTAACTCGAGTGATCGTAACTCGGGGACTGCCTGTATTCAAACCAAACCAAAAAAATAAATAAAATAAACCAACCAAAGGAGAGATTGGACGGAAAAAGTAAAGCACAGCGGCTTTGCAGCATTAGGAAGCAGAGTTCAATGTAATAAACAAATATGACTGCCACATACTGTATATGTTTGCAAATGATTAAAAACCAAAATATTAAAATTAATATAATTTTCTTAATATACATGGAATTATCAATATATCAACTTGGTCTCAAAAATTAGATTAGGTTACCTTTTATTAATCAGCTCTGGAAGGTGCAAGAGGAGACTGTGCTTCTGTCGACCTTCCTCTCCGGGACATCCTCCAGCTATGAACGTGGTCGGGTTTTATAGCCGGACGGGCGCGAAAATATAAACAGATGTTACACCGCGGATATCTTATCTAGAAGAGTCAGGATCACTACCCTCCCTTTATCTAGAAGAGTCAGGATCACTACCCTCCCTTTATCTAGAAGAGTCAGGATCACTACCCTCCCTTTATCTAGAAGAGTCATGATCACTACCCTCCCTTTATCTAGAAGAGTCAGGATCACTACCCTCCCTTTATCTAGAAGAGTCAGGATCACTACCCTCCCTTTATCTAGAAGAGTCAGGATCACTACCCTCCCTTTATCTAGAAGAGTCAGGAATGGATCACTATCTTCCGTTTAGGGCTGCAACCAACGATTATTTTCATAATCGATTAGTTGGCCGATTAGTTGTTTCTATTAATCTCTTAACCAGTACAGATCCACGCTATTGACAAAAGACGTCAACAGCGCGGACCTGAGCTGCCGGGGTCACATCTTTGGACATCAATGTTGTTGTAATTCCCCGCGCGTGCCACTGGGTGGCGCGCAGTGGGGAAAAACAGTGCCGTCGCATCGCCGAGGATTTGATGCGCGGTCGCGGGGATTGGAGGAGAGGGGTGGTGGTCAGTGTAGGGATTGGAGGGGAGGGGTGGTGGTCAGTGTAGGGATTGGAGGGGAGGGGTGGTGGTCAGTGTAGGGATTGGAGGGGAGGGGTGGTGGTCAGTGTAGGGATTGGAGGAGAGGGGTGGTGGTCAGTGTAGGGATTGGAGGAGAGGGGTGGTGGTCAGTGTAGGGATTGGAGGAGAGGGGTGGTGGTCAGTGTAGGGATTGGAGGAGAGGGGTGGTGGTCAGTGTAGGGATTGGAGGAGAGGGGTGGTGGTCAGTGTAGGGATTGGATGAGAGGGTTGGTGGTCAGTGTGGGGATTGGAGGAGAGGGTTGGCAGACACTGAGTGGTTGGTAAGGTGGATAAGTCTGGCAGCAGCATTCATGATAGACTGAAGAGGAGAGGAGCCTATGGAGAGGCGGGCCAATGAGAAGGGAGTTGCAATAATCAAGGCGAGAGATAACAAGGGAGTGAATGAGAAGCTTGGTGGTTTAATTTGTTAAAAAGGGGTGAATTTTAGAGATATTATGGAGGTGAATTCTACAAACCTTTGACAATGATTGGCCTTGAGGCTAAAATGACAAGTCAGAGTCTAGGATTAAAGGATAAGGATGGGTACTCACATGGGCCAAACATTGGGTGTTCCCCGAACAGGGCAAAATTTGCAGGGTGTCCACCCGCAAAACACCCTGCAATGCACAGTGCATTCTGCGCCCCGATTGGGCAAAGCTTTGCCCAATCAGGGTGCAGTAAAAGCTGGTTATTGAGTAATCAGCTGCCAAAGGGGCTTACCGGGTGAAAAAAAAAAAAAGGGGGGCTTTTAAAAAGGGAATTGAATCCCCAAATCCATACCAGACCCTTATCTGAGCATGCAGGAAAGGTGTGGGGGAAGACGAGCGAGTGCCTACCCTTCCCTAAACATAACAGGCCACATTCCCTCAACATAGGATATCACCTTTGTGCGGTGATATCTGAATGATGCCTGCACCACCGCTTGATCGTTCTTATAGGCGGTGGGAGGGGACACCCCCCCCTCCTGCTGCCATCCGGTGCTTCTCTGGGCTCTCCCATGCCATCGGGGGCCCGGAGAAAGGATCGCCGTGCGGCGGATGTGAAGCATAGAGAGATGACTGGTGACCAGATGGTCACCAGTCATCTCTATGACCGCCGGAGGCCCGGGCGCGATGTGATGACGTCACGCTCGGGTACCCGTAAGTAAACAAACTGCAATTGCGGCTAGTAAGAATGAGACGTGTGAATTTTTTTTCACGATCTCATGCTTTCCAGCCTGGAGGAGAGATGTAAGGGTCCTATTGACCCCGCATCTCTCCATAAAGAGGACCCGTTACACTGATTCCTATTACAAGGGATGTTTACATTCCTTGTAATAGGAATAAAAGTGTAAAAAAATAAAAGTGTAAAAAAAAAATAAAGCCCCTGTCCCCGGTAGCTTGCGCTCAGAAGCAAACGCCCACGCAAGTCCCGCCCACGTATGTAAACTTCGTTCAAACTACATATGTGAGGTGTCCCTGCGTGCGTTAGACCGTGTGCAACAATTCTAGCACTAGACCTCCTCTAACTCTAAACTGGTAACCTGTGAAAAATGTAAAGCGTCGCCTATGGTGATTTTTAAGTAACGAAGTTTGGCGCCATTCCATGAGTGTGCGCGATTTTAAAGCTTGACATGTTGGGTATCCATTTACTCGGCGTAACTTCATCTTTCATATTTTACCCCAAAAATTTGGCAAACTTTACGGTTTTGTTATTTTAATTCATGAAACCGTTTTTTGTTTTTTTTAAAAAGGCGTTTGAAAAATTATTGCGCAAATACCGTGCAAGATAAAAAGTTGCAATGACTGCCATTTTATTCCTTAGGGTGTCTGCTAAAAAAAAAAAAAAACATAATGTTGGGGGGTTCTGCATAATTTTCTAGCAAAAGAATGATGATTTGTACATGTAGGATAGAAGTGCCAGAATAGGCCCGGTATGGAGGTGGGTATAAAAGCCCGGTATTTGAAGGGGCTAAACAAAAAAAATAAAAAAAATTAAGAATATATTGTATATATGAAAATATTCTCTTATTTTGCACCCTTATTGGTCTGTTAACCGCATGCCGACCAGCCGCCGCAGTAATACGGCGGCAGGTCGGCACTGCTGCGTTAGAGCCCGTAGCTCTACGTCGCCACTTTCGACGGGCATGATCGCCGCCGGGCACACGCGATCGCTCGGTACAGAGCGGGGAACGGGAGCTGTGTGTGTGAACACACAGCGCTCGTTCCTGTCAGCGGGGGAAACGCTGATTTTCTGTTCATACAATGTATGAACGGAAGATCAGTGATTCCCCCTAGTAAGTCCGCCCCCCCCCCCCCATACAGTTATAACACAAATAGGAACACACTTAACCCCTTCCCCGCCCCCTAGTGTTAACCCCTTTTATAGTAATCCAATGCATTTTTATAGCATTGATCGCTAAAAAAATGCCAATGGTCCCAGAAATTTGTCAAAAGTGTCCGCCATAATATCGCAGTACTGAAAAAAAACGCTGATCGCCGCCATTACTAGTAAAAAAAAAAATAATAAAAATGCCATAAAACTACCCCCTATTTTGTAAACGCTATAACTTTTGCGCAAACCAAACGCTAATTGCGATTTTTTTTACAAAAAATATGTAGAAGAATACGTATCGGCCTAAACTGAGGAAAAACATTTTTTTTATATATATTTTTGGGGATATTTATTACAGAAAAAAGTAAAAAATATTGTATTTTTTTCAAAATAGTCGCTCTGTTTTTGTTTATAGCGCAAAAAATAAAAACCGCAGAGATGATCAAATACCACCAAAATAAATCTCTATTTGTGGGAAAAAAAGGACGCCAATTTTGTTTGGGAGCCACGTCGCACGACCGCGCAATTGTCAGTTAAAGCGACGCAGTGCCGAATCGCAAAAAGTGCTCTGGTCTTTGGACAGCAATATGGTCCGGGGCTAAAGTGGTTAATCATTGAAAAAAATAAAGGGATTTTTGAATACAGCTTACCTGTAAAATCCTTTTCTTGGAGTACATCACGGGACACAGAGCGGCATATTCATTACTATATGGGTTATATGGAGTACCTTCAGGTGTGGACACTGGCAATCTCAAACAGGAAGTCCCCTCCCTATATAACCCCCTCCCCTAGAGGGAGTCCCTCAGTTTTGTAGCAAGCAGTATGCCTCCCAAAATGGTCACCCAAAAGAGGGGTGGGAGCTCTATGTCCCGTGATGTACTCCAAGAAAAGGATTTTACAGGTAAGCTGTATTCAAAAATCCCTTTTTCTTTCTCGTACATCACGGGACACAGAGCGGCATATTCATTACTATATGGGATGTCCGAAAGCAATGCTTTAATGAGGGGAGGGAGACATCTTCCAAAGAAGGATTTAATTTTAGAGGTATACTCAGATACTAGTAAATCCAACTTAAACGAGAAATGTAAATCTCACATCAAATCAAGGGAGCCCCCTCAGATCCTGAGGAGCTTGAATCGCGGCCTGTAGTACTGACTGCCCAAAGGCTGTATCCGCATTCCTTCTTACGTCCAATTGATAAAATTTTGTAATGACTACGTTGCTGCCTTGCATATTCGAGCCATAGAGATCTGATGATGTGCTGCCCAGGAGGTGCCCCTGGCCCTGGTAGAATGGGCCTTTACCGACAAAGGAGGAGGCACCTCTTCAAACCGCAGGCCCGAACAATTAATTGTTTAATCCATCTTGCGATGGTGGATCAAGCGGCTGCCTGACCCATCCTGGGCCCTTCCGGTAAAACGAACACCACATCTGTTTTCCGAACCTTCTCTGTAGCTTTAAGATAGGCCCTTACGGCCCTGACAATATCCAACGTATGCAGCAACCCCTCCTTTCTAGAGGTGGGTTTTGGAAGAAGGATGGAAGTACCACATCCTGGTTCAGGTGGAAACTGGATATAACCTTTGGTAGAAAGGAAGGATGAGGACGGAACCCCGCCCTATCCTTATGCAAAATGGGATATGGTTCCTTACAAGATAAGGCTGCCAATTCCGATACTCTCCTGGCCGAAACTATGGTGATCAGAAATACCGACTTTCTAGTCAGTAAAATCAAGGTACCTCAGCCAACGGCTCAAGGGGTTGTTTCTGTAGGGATGACAGAACAAGATTTAAAGTCCTATGGACAAAGTGGTGACTTGACAGGAGGATTAATACGCAAGACCCCCTGTAAGAAGGTCTTTACCAGCGAGTGGGTGGCCAGCGGCCTCTGAAACCACACTGACAGAGCTGAGATCTGTCCCTTGATTGTGCTTAGTGCCAGGCCTTTATCCACTCCTAGCTGGAGAAAACTTAACACCCTGTCAATAGTATATTTACGGGAATTCCATCTTTTGGATTCACACCAGCCTACGTAGTTCCTCCACACCCTGTAATAAATCACCCTGGAGGCCGGCTTTCTAGCCCTAATCAGGGTAGGAATTACCTGCCTAGACAGACCTCTACCCCTGAGAATCAGGGATTCAGCCTCCAGGCCGTCAAATTTAGACGCTGTAATGTAGGGTGGAGGATCGGGCCTTGTGAGAGTAGGTCTGGTTGTAGAGGAAGAGTCCAAGGGTCTCCCACTGCCATCTTCAGGACTAGTGAGTACCAAGTCCTCCGGGGCCAAGCCGGAGCTACTAGAATGACTGGCTTGTGCTCCACTCTGATCCTGCGCAACAGGCGAGGGAGTAACCGTAGCGGAGGGAATGCATATAGAAGTTTGAATTGATGCCAAGGGCAAACCAACGCATCGGTTCCGCAGGCCATAGGATCCCTCGCTCGAGACACGAACCTGTCTAGTTTCTTGTTGAACCTGGATGCCATTATATCTACGTCCGGCATTCCCCACCTCTGGCAGATTGTCTGAAAGACCTGGGGATGCCGAGACCACTCCCCTGGCAACCGACTCTGGCGACTTTAAGAAGTATGCCTGCAGGTTGTCCACTCCGGGAATGAATATCCCGAAATGCAGGGTACATGAACCTCTGCCCACTGAAAAATCAAGCTCTTGAGCGGCCTGACTCCTGGTTCCCCCTTGGTGGTTTATGTATGCCAACGCCGTGGCATTGTCTGACTGGATTCTCAGCGGGAACCCCTTTAATCTGGAGGTCCATGCCAGAAGGGCTAGGCGAGCAGCTCTGATCTCCAAGATATTGATGGGGAGCTGCCTCTCTGCTTTCACCCAAGTTCCCTGGCGAGAGAACCCCTCGAAGACCGCCCCCCCAGCCTGCCAGGCTGGCGTCTGTGGCAACTACCTTCCAGACAATAGGGCTGAAGGATTTTCCCTTTAGAAGATTCTGAGGGTTCAACCACCAGGCCAGGCTTTGTCGGACCCTTGATGATAGCGTCAAAGGGGACTCTAAGGCATGTGCCCTCTTGCCCCAGGCTGCTAGAATGGCTGCCTGTAGGACGCGAGTGTGGATCTGAGCGTATGGTACTGCCTCGAACGTGGCCACTAGCTTGCCTAGTACTCGCATACACAGGCGAATAGTTGGTTTTTTCTTGTTTAGAACCAACTGAACCAACCCCTTGATAGCTTCGATCTTTACCAGGGGCAGGAACACCTTTTGCTGTTCTGTGTCTAACCTCATGCCGAGGTATTCCAACTGCTTTGTAGGCTGGAACGCTGACTTTCCCCGGTTTAGGACCCAGCCGAATTCTTCGAGGTACCGAACCGTGAGGTTTACTGCCTTTTGCAGACCCGGCCGTGAGTGATCTATGATTAAAAGGTCGTCCAAGTATGCTAGGACTGTGACCCCCTGGATCCTTAAATTGGCCAGAACTGGGGCTAGGATCTTCGTGAATACCCGGGGGGCCGTGGCCAGCCCGAAGGGGAGCGCCCTGAATTGGAAGTGTCGCTGCCCCACCGCGAAGCGTAAAAATCTTTGATGCAACTGAACGATTGGTACATGAAGGTAAGCATCCTTTATGTCTATGGAGGCCAGAAAATCGTCCTTCTGAAGCGCGGCGGCTGCTGACCGGATGGATTCCATCCGGAAGGAACGAACCCTTAGGTAACCGTTTAACCTCTTTAGGTCCAAGATTGGCCTGACATCGCCGTTGGGCTTTGGGACAAAGAGATTGGAATAGAAACCTAGCCCTTGCTCTTGGGCTGGCACTTCTATAATTACGTCCTGGCAAAGCAGGTGATCCAAAGCTGCCAGCATTGAGGCCTTCCTTGCTGGATCCGTTGGTAGCCTTGATTCTTGAAAATGAGGCGGAGGATACTTTAGAAACTCCAGTCTGTAACCTGTGGTTACCGATGCCCGGACCCATTTGTCGGGGATCTTGGCTCCCAAACTTCTGAGAAGAAACGAAGCCTTCCCCCCACCCGCGAGAGTGGGGGCGCCCCTTCATAAGGCAGACTTAGGGTCTGTTTTTGACGGCTTGCGATACCACGGCCTCTTACCCCCAGGGGCCTGTCCCTGCGATCTACTGTTAACGTTGGATCGTGCAGGCGGCCGTCGATACTGCCTGGAATTTGGGGGCCCCGAGACAGGAAAGAGCTGCCTTTTAAATGTAGGAGCCCGGAATGTCTTTTTGACCGGTAAAAGGGGTACTTTTGCCATTTGAAATAGTCTGAATATATTTATCCAGATCCTCTCCGAAGAGTCGTCCTCCATGAAAGGGAAACCCTGCCAGAAGCTTTTTGCATGGGGGCTCCGCCGCCCAGTTCTTCAACCATAAGAGCCTTCTCATGTGCACCAAAAATAGTGATAAACGAGAGGCCTGCTGGATGGAATCTTTTATAGCATCTACAGCAAAACACAGAGCTCTGGGAATGTCAGAAAACTCTTCTGCTTGATGGGTAGGCATGTCCTTTAACATTTCCTTTGTCTGGTCTTTTAACGCCTGACAAACACCAATCGCAGCCACCGCTGGCTGCACCACTGCTCCTGCCGTAGCAAAGGATGCTTTTAAAAGTGTCTCTAATCTTTTATCAACCGGATCTTTAAACATATGTATGTTTTCCACCGGGCAAGTTAGTGATTTATTCACACATGAGATGGCTGCATCCACTACTGGGAGCCTCCACCTCTTGGAGAATTTTTCCTCCATGGGGTAAATGACCGCAAATCTTTTCGGTGGCAGAAAAATCCTGTCCGGCCGTACCCAATCCCGAAAGATCAATTCCTCTAAAAGAGGATGGACCGGAAAAACTGCGTTGCTTAACGGAGCTTTCAAAGAGCCCAGAGAGGATACCGGAGGAACCTGAGGCTCTGGCAATGGTAAACTAAATGCCGAGCGGACCATGTCCGTCAAAGACTGTACCCACAGTCTTTCTGTCTGGGAGTCTGAAAATGGTTCCTCCGAGGCAGACCCCTCCATCCCTGAACCCTCTTGGTTCAGGTCTAGTTGATCCTCCTGTGATTCCAATTCCTCCGGCGAGAGAATCTCAGCATCTGAGGATATACCTCTTGGTGATGGGGATCTACCCCGTTTCTTACCAGGAATAGCTCTAGCGATCAATGCTGCTATTCTCTCTTCTAGCCCCCCTAGGGATACGGCTAGCATCTCCTCTGTGATAAACACAGGGTTGGGCTGATCTGGGCCAGCCTCCGCACCAGATCCCCCTAATGGCTCATCCAAGGCGCCTTTTATGTTAATAAGTTGCGGGGAAAGTATCGGCATATCATCAGAATCAGAAAGGGAACCCTTTTGTTTTTTGGTCTTTTTTGTACCCTTTGACCCCGAACCTTTGGAAGCCATAATACAAAATCGAGGGACTCCGCCCACACAACAGACTGTAGTGGCCAGGAGTACAAAACCAGAGTTTAGGGGACAATAGATCACTAATGCCCCAAAAACTGATGGGATCCCGTATGTTTTTTTTTTTTTTTTTTAAATATATTATATATTTTCTTTTTACAACATACAGTGACCCCAAACTTAGTTTGCCAGCCTCCAACCTGCTGCAAAAAGGGGAATTTTTTGGCTTAACAAAAAAGGCATTGGAACAAAGTCCAGCATGTACTACCCCTCTTCCGCCACCGGGAGTCACTGTTCTGCCGCTCTGCGTCCTCTCCTTCTGAAAATCAGCTTCAGACTGAGCACTGACAATGCCTGCTGTCTATAACAGCACAAAGGCGCGCCTCCTGTATGACGCCGCAGGCACGCCCCGCCCTCCTGTCTGAACGGCGCGAAAAAAGTCTATAAGACGCGCGCGCGCGTATGCCGGAAACAGGAGGAACATGGAGGAGCCGCGCTGCTGGAGATCCAGGAACGCAGAAACAGGCGGCAGATTCAAACCCCCGGCCAGGTAGGACTCTCCAAAGGCCCCTAGGGATCCTTACTAGCCCTAGGAAGAAAACAGCAGGTTTAGCTAGCAACACATTTTTTAGACAGGGGAACCTAGTGATGGGGGAGAAAGGGTGTCATCCTGTCTCTCTCAGACATAGTGAACAAGGTTGCCCATGCAGAGCATACTTAGGCTATCCCCCCTTTTAGGTTACCCCGGAGAGCCTGCTGTCGAACCAAGTCCCGCAGGCTCCCCCTTACCTGCTCCATGCAGCAGGATGTTTGTCCAGCAAACTGATCCAATCTTCTCCCATCTCCGTGGGTAGCGTAGTAGACCTTCAGGCCCTGGGGTCCTATGAAGGTACCCACTGTCCTGGACCTATATAGCACCCTGGCAAGCAGGAACTTATGGTTTTTTACAAACTCCAAGTCCTGGGCCCAGGGTCCAGCCCTCCAAAGAGGAGCATTATAGGCAAAACCCCACGGCTTGGGGCCTGGGTACTGTCCACTTTGGCACTGAGGCTCCTTGGACAGATCCGGTTAGCCCGCCCTTAATCCCAAGGATGTGGAGCAAAGCTATTCCGTGACCAACACCTAAGACACTGGCGAAAAAACTGAGGGACTCCCTCTAGGGGAGGGGGTTATATAGGGAGGGGACTTCCTGTTTGAGATTGCCAGTGTCCACACCTGAAGGTACTCCATATAACCCATATAGTAATGAATATGCCGCTCTGTGTCCCGTGATGTACGAGAAAGAAATATATATTTTTTTTTTCAATGATTAACAGACCAATAAGGGTGCAAAATAAAAGAATATTTATGTTGAAATGTTTCAAAAATTGATTTCCATGTTTGAACAGGTTGCATATATTCTGTCCGCTATGATGGTGCCAACCAGGAAAACATTTTGATTCCGGATTAGATTCCACCATTTCTAATTTAGAGAGCAAATAACAGAAAGGAACTGTTGGTGTTTACATACAGAAAGCTTAATCCAGGACGGTGAAATGTACACAAGGATCTCGGATTCTTTCCTGGAAAGGTGATCCTCGGTCAGACAGGTTGGAATTGCTGTGTGACACCTACCTGGAGATCAGTTCTGAAGATTTATCACTGCTAACTATATAGACAGACAACCAGGATGTAAAAAAAGGACAAAGCTCTGCCAAGAACAACAGTCAAACGTTTCACTGCACCAACCCCGATGTCTACATATAAAAACCGACAGGGCTTATGTTCATAGGAAGCCGGGCTACGAATATGAGGGTAAGGCAGTGGCAGTTGGTGGGCAAATTTGTTTTGGGTGGGCTCAAATAAACAGAAAAATACGGAAACAAAAAACATCAATTGCAGCCACAATTATCTAATCTCCATCTATCTTTTCTATCTAACATGTTATACTTACATGTTATACATATACATGTTATACCTCCACCGTGCAGCTTGTTTTGGCCCAGATCCTCATCTTCTGGGGTCCCCGGGCGGCTGTCTTGGCTCCTCCCCCGCATCAGCTAACCCCCTTCATGGGAAGCTCTCTCCCAAGGGGGTTAGCTTGCGAGTGCGCCGCATGTGGCCATCTTGGTCCAACCGGCGGCAAGGGCGACTCTGATGGGAGAATCGGAGGCAAGGGCGACTCTGATGGGAGAATCGGAGGCAAGGGCGACTCTGATGGGAGAATCGGAGGCAAGGGCGACTCTGATGGGAGAATCGGAGGCAAGGGCGACTCTGATGGGAGAATCGGAGGCAAGGGCGACTCTGATGGGAGAATCGGAGGCAAGGGCGGCTCTGATGGGAGAATCGGAGGCAAGGGCGGCTCTGATGGGAGAATCGGAGGCAAGGGCGGCTCTGATGGGAGAATCGGAGGCAAGGGCGGCTCTGATGGGAGAATTGGAGGCAAGGGCGCTCTGATGGGAGAATGTGTCATTGCCAGTTTTTTTGCATCGGATGCATGAAGGTGGGGGGAAAACACACACACACACCAAACCTTTAACTAGGCCCTAAATAATACACAGAATACATTTAATTACATTAAATTGTGACAAGATGTGCAAAATAGTGATAAATACGCATTCATTAATGACCATAAAAAGGTCCAAATCCCCCAAATTTTTTAAAAAAAAAAGTATAAACCTCCAGAATAAAAATAGGACAAGTCCCAAAAGCAGGCAGACTGTAGGCAGAGTTGTACAAAAAGAGACAGACATTCATGCCCTGTACATACGACCCGTTTTCTTGACATGCCAAAATCCGACGTCGCCCCCCCTCCCCCCGACGCGATTCCCCTCACGCCTGCCTTGCATACACACGTTCAGTCAAAAAAAAGTAAAACACGCGAGCCGAGTAACCAAGCCAAGACGGCTAAACAAATGGCAGACAGGTACCTTTTCCTTTCTCCTTCGATTCTTACAGCCTGAAGCCTTGTCGTTATAACTATGCAAATAGCAACTTTGCCAAAAAAGGTTATTTGCATGGGTACGGGGCATGCCCTTGCTCTCCGTGCGATAATGCCAGTGTCTAGCATTATACCTTGGCACCAGTAATTATATTATGGGATGGGGGTGACGTGCTGTCCTACTGCCACATAAAAAATTAAAATAAAATAAAAAAATCAGTAGAGGTCTGTGCAGTTCTTAGGGAACAGGGCCTGGAAGGGAATGTCTGTGCCGAAAAAGTTTAACCCCTTCAATACCAGGCTTTTATACCCACCTCCATACCGGGCCTATTCTGGCACTTCTCTCCCACATGTACAAATCATCATTCTTTTGCTACAAAATTACTCAGAACCCCCCAAACACTATATATGTTTTTTAGCAGACACCCTAGGGAATAAAATGGCGGTCATTGCAACTTTTAATCTTGCACCGTATTTGCGCAATAATTTTTCAAACTGATTTTCTTTGGAAAAAAATGGTTTCGTGAATTAAAAAAAAAAACAGTAAAGTTAGCCCATTTTTTGGGGAAAATATGAAAGATGAAGTTACGCCGAGTAAATAGATACCCAACATGTCACGCTTTAAAATTGCGCACACTCATGAAATGGCGCCAAACTTTGTTACTTAAAAATCTCCATAGGCAACATTTGAAAATGTGTACAGGTTACCAGTTTAGAGTTACAGAGGAGATCTAGTGCTAGAATTGTTGCTGGTGCTCCAACGCACGCGGCGATACCTCACATATGTGGTTTGAACAATGTTTACATACGTGGGCGAGAGTTACGTGTGCGTTCGCTTCTGAGCGCGAGATACCGGGGACAGGGGCGTTCATTTTTAATTTTTTTCACTTAATAAAAAAATAAATAAATTTTGATCACTTTTATTCCTATTACAAGGAATGTAAACATCCCTTGTAATAGGAATGCTGTGTGACAGGTCCTCTTTATGGAGAGAGGGTGGGTCAATAAGACCCTCACATCTCTCCTCCAGGCTGAAAAAAAAAATTCACCGATCTCATGCTTACTAGCGGCAATTGTGGCTTGGTTTACTTCCGGGTACCCGGGTGTGACGTCATCACATCGCGCCCGGGCCTCCGATGGTCATAGAGATGACTGGTGACCATCTGGTCACCAGTCATCTCTATGCTTCCTATCTGGCGCAGGGCGATCCTTTCTCCAGGCCCCCGAATGGCACGGGAGAGCCCGGAGAACCACCGTATGGCGGCGGGAGGGGATGTCCCCTCCCGCCACCTATAAGAATGATCAAGCGGCAGAACTGCCGCTATGATCGTTCTTATGGTGCGCAGGATCGCCGCCAGAACACAATATCTGAATGATGCCTCTAGCTGCACCTATCATTCAGATATCACCGCACAAAGTCCAGGACGTCATATGACGTCCACCCGGGATGGGAGATCCCCTTCGTGGACGTCATATGACTATGTGCAGTATTGAAGTGGTTAAAGCGAACTTGGTTATTTCCACAAGCAGGGCAGAGCAACCGATTCCTTTTTCCGGCTGCACATACCCACCCACCAGGAGGCTCAATCCTGAGGACTCTCCCCATCCCCATGTGACAGCACTGAGAAAAAAAAATCACTAGCATATTCTCTAAATCAGAGGTGTCCAAACTGCGGCCTGGGGGGGCCATATGCGGCCCTTCGCTTGCTTTTATCAGGACCTTGGGGTGTTATTTTTATTTACCGACACCAATGAAGGGCAACATTTCTCCCAGTGACACAAACGATGGGGTACAAATCCTACCAATGACAAACGATGGGACACAGTTCCTCCCAATGGCACCAACAATAGGGGCAAATTACACCAATGATGGGGCATAATTCCTTCCCAAGGACACCACCAATGGGGCCCTATAACGAAACGTCCCACACTCCGCTTGAGTGTTTTCGTCATATACAGCTTCCTCCTCAGGCTGAATATAGATATCAGATATTCCAACCGCTGACAAGCACCAAACAAGATGATACTTGTTTGATTGCTGAACATTGACTGTTTATTAGAACCAGAATAAAAGTCTTATATACAGTAGAAGAGGAGGTCCAGCCCCCTCCTGCTCATATTACAATACACCTGCAACCAGAGGCGTATCTATGGCAAGCACTAAAACTGCGCCCCTGTCAAAACATTTGAAACCCATCTTTCAGGTAACCTTAACAAAAAAACAGCTAACAAAACTAGTGCTATTTATCATCCCTTGTGATCCCTTGGGTAGTGACATATCCTCTTTATGTAGAAATCTGGGGTTTATTGGACCCCTGAGCCCTCCTCGGCCAGTTAAATGCAGAACCAATACTGGAAGTGATAAAATCTTCATCACCTAAGGCCTCAGTTTTCACAGAGGAGAGGGAGAAACTGATGTTCCTCCTCCTTTGTGCGCTGCCAATCTGACAAGATGGAATGGGAGTGCCCGGGTGAACAGGGGAGGGCTGTAGCTAAACGCAGCAGGGATAGCGCGGCCATTGACCATTAGCGAAGGTGCTGAAAAGGAGATCCTGCCTATGTTCGGGAGGAGGGAAGAAGAGACCCTCAGACCCTGGTAAGTGCCTTGCTGTCCAGCCACTCAACAACGCCCTCTTCATATGGCACTTGCCATGGCTGCCATACCCTAGATACGCCACTGCCTGTAACCAGAAACCTTAATTAACATGAGCTAATTAACTAATCCCTTAAATCAGCCGATGTGACTCCCTAACTACAATACACATTATCATACATATCGACACAGAACTCCATACAATAGCAGGGCTTATTAGCACAACCAACAATGGGTGATAGAGTACTAATAGTTATACTAGACTCATTTAAATTATAAACAGACAGGTGGCTGGAGTTCATGACATCAGCATCTAACAGTATGTGTCCCAACATTATGAATCAGTCACTCTTTCGAATATGTCATATACAGGGTTCCCAGAGTCTGTGTGTCTTTGGGGGGGGGGGGGGGACATGGACCTGAATCCAAAAGCAACACCACCTCAAGGGTCCCCAGGCATACAACTCACAAAGAGCACCATTCCCCCAAATGCCAGGGCCCATGATCGGTAGGCAAAAGGCTAGCAGTCAGTCCTCTCCAATACTAATCATGGGGGATTGTATACTCCCAATGGCCACAGTGCGCCGCCCCCCCAAAGTCTGAAAGACAGTAAACCGGCCCTTTGTTTAGAAAGTTTGGAGACCCCTGCTCCAAATTGTGTTTTTTTTTTTTTTTTTGTCTCCGATGGAAAAAAAAGAGAACCTGTCATTCACAGCAAGGCGGAGTAGCGGACAAAAGTTTTCTCCAATTATCTTACTGAAAAAAGAAAAGGATTGTTCAGAGCTGGATTAACTCTTTGTGGCAAGACTGGGCACAGATAGGAAATCTTATACCAAATCTTAATTTGGGTTTACATCCACTTTAAGCCTGAAGGACCATTTATTAGATCTTTTTTGCTTACTCTTTAAAGCGGAGGTTCACCCTAAAAAATATCTATGTACTAAAAAATAAAAACAATCAAAATCTACTCCAGATACCGAAAGCCAACTACAGGTCCAAAGGAGATAGAAGATTTGCTGTCCAGGGTCCCAGACTATGGAACGCTTTGCCAGTCAGTATTCGGTTGGAAGAGAACCACTTAGCATTCAGGAGAAAGATCAAGACCCATCTCTTTTGATACCAAAGGAGACAGGAACAACAAGCGCCCAGAGGCGATTTAGTTAGCATGTGCTGCGCTATATAAGTTTTTCATTCATTCATACCATAACTTTTCCGCTGTACATACCGTTTAAAAGTTCATTTTCACCCAGCTTCCGGGTTCTCTCTCCCGCAGGGAATAGGCGTTCCTATGACGAGGCGTAGATGATCGACGTGCGGTTAAGGCGCGTCACGCGTTCCGAAAATAGCCGAACTGGGACTCGGCTCTATACGGCGCCTGCGGTGTAGAGCTGACTGCGCAGGCGCCGTATAAAGCCGAGTCCCAGTTTGGCTATTTTCGGAACGCGTGACGCGCCTTAACCTCACATCAATCATCTACGCCTCGTCATAGGAACGTCTATTCCTCACGGGAGAGAGAACCTGGAGGCCGAGTGAAATATAACTTTTAAACGGTATGTACAGCGGTAAAAAAAAAAAAAAAAGTCCAGCATACTGTACATATCCGAAGTATCATGGATGTAATGGTATACAATTGTTTTAGGGTGAACCTCCGCTTTAAGGGTGTGCTGCATCGAAGGGAATTTTGTGACAGCTGAATCTGCACATTTATAAAAAGGGATAGACTTAAAGAGAGACACATACCAATGCCGTTTACATGCGAGTGCATTTATATGGGTTTATAAGGTGAGCATCTCCGCGGCTGCATGGAGAAGCGCAGGATTTGGCGAAGGAGTCCTGTCCTCTCTGGTGCAGACTGCTGAGACAAGGTGGGGGCTGAGATGGGGGGGTGCCGTAGCTACAGGAGGGGGGGGGGTCCTCTCTTTGCACTCTCTGGTGCAGACTGCTGAGACAAGGTGGGGGCTGAGATGGGGGGGGGGTGCCGTAGCTACAGGAGGGGGGGGGGGTCAGGGCCACATGAAATGGCCTGGAGGGCCACATGAAATGGCCTGGAGGGCCACATGAAATGGCCTGGAGGGCCGAATTTAGCACTCTGGCCTTGGGCTCCAAGTCTTTCCAAAGACAGGCTGCATGGTCGAGTTGCCAGAAGAAAGCCATTACTACACGAATACCACAAAGTATCCCGCTTACAATACACCAAACAGCACAGAGACAAGACCCAAACCTTCTGCCACAAAGTCATTTGGAGAGATGAGACCAACATGTAGTGTTTATGGTTGTGGCCAAAGAAGCTACATTTGGAGAGGAGACAACAAGATACACCATCACTACTGTGAAACATGGAGGTGGATCTCTGATGTTTTGGGGATGTGCGAGTTACAAAGGCACAGGAGATTTGATCAAAATTTTGGCAAGATGAATGCAGTATGCTATCAAAAAATACTGGAGGAACATTTCATTCATCAGCCAGTAAGCATGGGACGTACTTGGACATTTCAACATGACAATGATCCAAAACACAAGGCCAAGTCCACCTGTCATTGGCTACAGCAGAATAAAGTGAGGGTTCTGGAGTGGCCATCTCAGTCTCCTGACTTCAATATCATTGAGCCCCTCTGAGGAGATCTTAAATGTGCCGTTCATGCGAGACAGCCCAATCATTTTCAGGAACTGGGGGCTTTTTACCATCTCAGAAGATAAACAGCCTCGTCCACAAATGCTACAAAAGACTTCAAGCTGTCATTGATGTTAAAAGGGGACAAAAAACGAGGAACTGCGGTGGCTCAACGTGATTGGCACTGCGCTGACAAGCCGTTCACCTCTGCAGCCAAGGGTTCGGATCCCGGTCTCGGCCACATGTGAATTGAGTTTGGTGGTCTCAGCCCGGCTCCCGGTGGGTGTGCTATGCAAGGTACGCCTGTGCTTAGTACGCCCACCCCCCCCCCCACAAAAACCACCACACTTGCACGCACACGAAATTGGTTTAACACACACGCACTTTGGCCATGCGGTCTCCTAAAATAAAGAGAGGCGAAGGACCTACAGGGCTGGCTGGGTGGGCTAGGCCCCCTCACTCCCTCATATGGGGAGTACCTCTGCCCCATTGAGCCCCAGTTGGGCTCCCAAGAAGAGCAGGTAGGGCGGGGTGAGTGGGAGGCCCCCCCTCACACCCGCCATTGCCACCAGGGGCATGGAGAAGGATGGCAATTGCCTCCGGGGGGAGGGTCTGCCTACTCCCAACTCCTGCATTCCGGCTCCTCTCTCTCTCGAGTTCACGCACAAAAATACACTTTAAAAAAAAAAAGGGGGACAAAAATGCGTAAAAAATAAATTAAAAAAAAGCACTCTATTATATACATGCACACACACACGGTCAAAATAAGTATTGAACCCGTCATTTTTCTCTGTAAATCTATTGGTAAAGGTGATATTGACATGAAATGTTCCCCACATGTCGGTAACAATCCATACATACAAAGACACCAAAACAAACCCGTTCAGGAATGCAGTTCTGTGGAATAAAAATGGAAGGACACAGGGAAAAAGTATTGAACACATAAAGAAAGGAAGGTGCAAAAAAAAAAGCATGGAAAGCCAAGACACCAGCTTAAATCTATCAGCTGCTTCCGTCTCACCTGATGGCCTATAAGGTGTCTCATTACCAAGGTGTCACACAAAAAATAGATCTCATGATGGGTAAAAGTAAAGAGCTCTCAGGACCTTTGCAACCTTATTGTTGCAAAACATACCGATGGCATTGGTTACAGAAGGATTTCTAAACTTCTGTGTTCCAGTGAGCACTGTAGGGGCCATAATCCAAAAGTGGAAAGATGATCATTTCACCATAAACCAGCCACAATCAGGTGCTCCTCAAAAGATTTGACAGAGGAGTGAAAATTATCATCAGAAGAGCTGTCCAATAGCCAAGGACCACTCATGAAAGACCTGGAATTATCAGGATACACAATAAGTAATGAACTCACCCGCCATGGCCTGTACTCACGCTCACTACGCAACACTCCATTGCTGGACAACATGGTGAAGCTTGTTTCAAATTTGCTGCACTATATTTAGACAAGCCTGTTGTGATGGACTCCGGATACCCTGTTGGGCATTTCCACCCAAGAAGCTGCTTCCCAAGACCAACAGATCTGGCTATGGAGACCCCAAGGACCAGACAAACACCAGTCTTGGAGCGAACTACAATAAGAACTGCTTTGAGAAACACACACACTGAATTTATACAGAAAACCATCAGATAAGGGCTACTCCCATTATATCACACAATGGTCACTTTAGACCAGGGGTCTCAAACTGGCGGCCCTCCAGATGTTGGGAAACTACAAGTCCCATCATGCCTCTGCCCGTGGGAGTCATACTTGTAACTGTCAGCCTTGCAATGCCTCATGGGACTTGTAGTTTCGCAACAGCTGGAGGGCCGCCAGTTTGAGACCCCTGCTTTAGACAGTGGAGCTAATCCTATTATGACAATGACCACCCCAGACCGATCCGACTCCTCCATAGAACTAACTTATGCATAAGAAGCCAAAAGAAATTTGTTACCAGCTCTGTCTGGATAACTTAAAGCGGAAGTAAACCCATAACACTCCCATTAGTTGTGCTCTCAACCAAACTGTCAGACCATCCAATGGCTGGTATCATAACTGATCACATGCGCAACATTATGGCAGTTGTAGAATAAACAGAGGCAAAGATGGCAGCTTCCTTGGCTGAAAACCACCTGGCCTTCAGAAGAAAAATCAAAACCCATCTCTTCTGAGACTCTCTTAAGGAATGGATACCAAGCGCCAAGAGGCGATTCAGTTTGCATGTGTTGCGCTATATAAGTTTCTCACTCACTCAAAACGATGGGGGGGGGGGGGGGGCGTTTTACTTACACTTTAAGAACACACTAAAAACCGAGTTCTCCAGGCAATGGTTCTCCTTCAGCACAAAGTCCGTGGCACCTGTCAGAGGAAACCAAAATGGAACTCTTTGGATGCCATAATACACACCATGTTTGGAAGTCACATCACCCCAAAAACACCCCCCATACCAACAGTGAGGTTTGGAGGCGGGAAAATCATGGTGGGGGCAGGGCTGATTTTTAGCCTACGGTACCGGCAAACGTCCTATCATAGAAGGAAGGATGAATGGTGATAAAAATCTGCCGCCATCTACCAGGATGATGAAGATGAAAACGAGAGATGAACATCTCAGGAGGACAATCATCCCAATCAAGGAAATTCTACATTGGTTTCAAAGAAAAAAAAGCTGTTAGAATGGCCCAGCCAATCACCTGACTTGAATCCAATAGAAAAATCTATGGAAAGAACTAAAAATCATAAGAGTTCATAGAAAAGGCCCACGGAACCTTCAAGATTTGAAGACCGTATGTGTGGAAGAATGGGCCGAAATCAGACCTGAGCAACGCATGCAACTCGTTTCTCCATACCGGAACATCTTCAAGCCGTCATTACAAAGAATTTTGTACCAAGTATTAAATACATTTCGGTTCTTTGCAATATTTGTAAAATTGAAAATACATATTCAACCCTTAAATACATTTCAGTTGACGGGTTCAATACTTTTTCCTTGTGTCCTTCCATTTTATTACACATAACTTAATTTCTGAGCTTGTTTTAGTGTCTTTGTATGTATGGATTGCATGGCTTGTTACCGACATGTGGGGGAACATTTCACTTCAATATCATCATTACTAGGGTTGTCCCGATACCGATACTAGCTCGATACCGAGCATTTGCCTGAGTACTTGTACTCGGGGCAAATGCTCCGATGCTTCACCCGATACCTGGGCAGTCAGGGTGATCAGTGCGGTGGGGGAGTTACAAGCACCGATCACCGCTGACTGTCCTTGTATCCTGCTCCATTCTGCTGCTGTCCCCCTCCGTGCTGCCGCCATGCCCCCCCTCCTTGCTGCAGCCGGCATGCCCCCCTCGATCTGTCAGGATGGAGAGCGGTGGTAAGAGCCGGTAAACCTGGCTCCCTTTTCCGAATGTACAGAGTCAGTGATCACTGACTCTGTACATTCACATAACTGAAACATTGTAACCTCCTGTGATTACAATGTTTCAGTTTATGAATGAAGAGCTGCTGTCTGCTCTCCTTTAATTTTCAGCGCAGCTGAGGCTGTAGAGAAAGGGACTGGGGAATTTGTGTCCCTAGTCCCTTTCCCTGTCTCAGAGGGGAGATGTCAGAGGTCTGTTAACACCACCCCCCCCCCCCCAACAGGGCTGATAAAAAATAAAAAATAAAGGAATTGCAATAAATAAAAAAAAATAATTGTAAAAAATAAAATAAAAAACACTGACACTGTACATTCCCCCACCCCCTTAAAAAAAATAAAAAAAAAGCATTGGAAAAAAATATTAAACAAATTGTAAAAAAATAAATAAAAATTAATAATTAAAAAAAAATGACGCATGTGTCACTGTCACATGAGATTAAAAAACAAAAAAAAAAAAAATTATCGGTAATCGGTATTGGTGAGTACTTGATAAAAAGTATCGGTACTTGTAGCCAACATGCTATCTGTCGGGCCCACTGAGGGATTAGCTAACTTTGGTCACCACTGTGAATGCTAACAAAGATAGATAAAGTGCAGCAGCATGAAACGAGAAGCGATGTAACAGGAGATAGGCCCTTTCATTTCATGAGGGCCAAGGCATGCTGGGGAGGCTCCCTAAAACAGGATTTCCACTAGAACCACCTTTTCATAATGCCATGAGGACCAAGGGTAAGGTTTCCCACAACAGGGTTTCTGCTAGGCCCACCTTTTCATAATGCCATTAGGATCAAGGCATCCTGGGGAGGTTTCCTACAACAACAGGGTGTCTGCTCGGCTCCCCAATACCCAATTTATACCCTATGCAGATCCAAGAAGAAGAGATGGATCAGAAACCAGGAGTAAGGTAGATTGCAAGGTGGCACTAAGGAAAGAAAGAAGGGGAGCCAGGGAGAGGATGAGGAAAGCTAGAGGGAAAGAAGGGCCGGGAGGAGGTGGAAGAGGAAAGCTAGAGGGAAAGAAGGGCCGGGAGGAGGTGGAAGAGGAAAGCTAGAGGGAAAGAAGGGCCGGGAGGAGGTGGAAGAGGAAAGCTAGAGGGAAAGAAGGGCCGGGAGGAGGTGGAAGAGGAAAGCTAGAGGGAAAGAAGGGCCGGGAGGAGGTGGAAGAGGAAAGCTAGAGGGAAAGAAGGGCCGGGAGGATGTGGAAGAGGAAAGCTAGAGGGAAAGAAGGGCCGGGAGGAGGTGGAAGAGGAAAGCTAGAGGGAAAGAAGGGCCGGGAGGAGGTGGAAGAGGAAAGCTAGAGGGAAAGAAGGGCCGGGAGGAGGTGGAAGAGGAAAGCTAGAGGGAAAGAAGGACCGGGAGGAGGTGAAAGAGGAAAGCTAGAGGGAAAGAAGGGCCGGGAGGAGGTGGAAGAGGAAAGCTAGAGGGAAAGAAGGGCCGGGAGGAGGTGGAAGAGGAAAGCTAGAGGGAAAGAAGGGCCGGGAGGAGGAGGAGGAAGAGGAAAGCTAGAGGGAAAGAAGGGCCGGGAGGAGGAGGAGGAAGAGGAAAGCTAGAGGGAAAGAAGGGCCGGGAGGAGGAGGAGGAAGAGGAAAGCTAGAGGGAAAGAAGGGCCGGGAGGAGGAGGAGGAAGAGGAAAGCTAGAGGGAAAGAAGGGCCGGGAGGAGGAGGAGGAAGAGGAAAGCTAGAGGGAAAGAAGGGCCAGGAGGAGGTGGAAGAGGAAAGCTAGAGGGAAAGAAGGGCCGGGAGGAGGTGGAAGAGGAAAGCTAGAGGGAAAGAAGGGCCGGGAGGAGGTGGAAGAGGAAAGCTAGAGGGAAAGAAGGGCCAGGAGGAGGTGGAAGAGGAAAGCTAGAGGGAAAGAAGGGCCGGGAGGAGGTGGAAGAGGAAAGCTAGAGGGAAAGAAGGGCCGGGAGGAGGTGGAAGAGGAAAGCTAGAGGGAAAGAAGGGCCGGGAGGAGGTGGAAGAGGAAAGCTAGAGGGAAAGAAGGGCCGGGAGGAGGAGGAGGAGGAGGAGGAGGAGGAAGAGGAAAGCTAGAGGGAAAGAAGGGCCGGGAGGAGGAGGAGGAAGAGGAAAGCTAGAGGGAAAGAAGGGCCAGGAGGAGGTGGAAGAGGAAAGCTAGGGGGAAAGAAGGGCCGGGAGGAGGAGGAGGAAGAGGAAAGCTAGAGGGAAAGAAGGGCCGGGAGGAGGTGGCAGAGGAAAGCTAGAGGGAAAGAAGGGCCGGGAGGAGGTGGAAGAGGAAAGCTAGAGGGAAAGAAGGGCCGGGAGGAGGTGGAAGAGGAAAGCTAGAGGGAAAGAAGGGCCGGGAGGAGGTGGAAGAGGAAAGCTAGAGGGAAAGAAGGGCCGGGAGGAGGTGAAAGAGGAAAGCTAGAGGGAAAGAAGGGCCGGGAGGAGGTGAAAGAGGAAAGCTAGAGGGAAAGAAGGACCGGGAGGAGGTGAAAGAGGAAAGCTAGAGGGAAAGAAGGGCCGGGAGGAGGTGGAAGAGGAAAGCTAGAGGGAAAGAAGGGCCGGGAGGAGGTGGAAGAGGAAAGCTAGAGGGAAAGAAGGGCCGGGAGGAGGAGGAGGAAGAGGAAAGCTAGAGGGAAAGAAGGGCCGGGAGGAGGAGGAGGAAGAGGAAAGCTAGAGGGAAAGAAGGGCCGGGAGGAGGAGGAGGAAGAGGAAAGCTAGAGGGAAAGAAGGGCCGGGAGGAGGAGGAGGAAGAGGAAAGCTAGAGGGAAAGAAGGGACGGGAGGAGGAGGAGGAAGAGGAAAGCTAGAGGGAAAGAAGGGCCGGGAGGAGGAGGAGGAAGAGGAAAGCTAGAGGGAAAGAAGGGCCGGGAGGAGGAGGAGGAAGAGGAAAGCTAGAGGGAAAGAAGGGCCAGGAGGAGGTGGAAGAGGAAAGCTAGAGGGAAAGAAGGGCCGGGAGGAGGTGGAAGAGGAAAGCTAGAGGGAAAGAAGGGCCGGGAGGAGGTGGAAGAGGAAAGCTAGAGGGAAAGAAGGGCCGGGAGGAGGTGGAAGAGGAAAGCTAGAGGGAAAGAAGGGCCGGGAGGAGGTGGAAGAGGAAAGCTAGAGGGAAAGAAGGGCCGGGAGGAGGTGGAAGAGGAAAGCTAGAGGGAAAGAAGGGCCGGG
The DNA here is from genome assembly GCA_029574335.1 of Rana kukunoris. Classification (NCBI taxonomy): domain Eukaryota; kingdom Metazoa; phylum Chordata; class Amphibia; order Anura; family Ranidae; genus Rana; species Rana kukunoris. The sequence continues at coordinate 482,262,338 of CM056053.1, forward strand.
AGGAGGTGGAAGAGGAAAGCTAGAGGGAAAGAAGGGCCGGGAGGAGGAGGAGGAGGGAAAGGAGGAAGAGGAAAGGAAGAGGAAAGCTAGAGGGAAAGAAGGGCCGGGAGGAGGAGGAGGAAGAGGAAAGCTAGAGGGAAAGAAGGGCCAGGAGGAGGTGGAAGAGGAAAGCTAGAGGGAAAGAAGGGCCGGGAGGAGGAGGAGGAAGAGGAAAGCTAGAGGGAAAGAAGGGCCGGGAGGAGGAGGAGGAAGAGGAAAGCTAGAGGGAAAGAAGGGCCGGGAGGAGGTGGAAGAGGAAAGCTAGAGGGAAAGAAGGGCCGGGAGGAGGTGGAAGAGGAAAGCTAGAGGGAAAGAAGGGCCGGGAGGAGGAGGAGGAAGAGGAAAGCTAGAGGGAAAGAAGGGCCGGGAGGAGGAGGAGGAAGAGGAAAGCTAGAGGGAAAGAAGGGCCGGGAGGAGGAGCAGGAAGAGGAAAGCTAGAGGGAAAGAAGGGCCGGGAGGAGGAGGAGGAAGAGGAAAGCTAGAGGGAAAGAAGGGCCGGGAGGAGGAGGAGGAAGAGGAAAGCTAGAGGGAAAGAAGGGCCGGGAGGAGGAGGAGGAAGAGGAAAGCTAGAGGGAAAGAAGGGCCGGGAGGAGGAGGAAAGCTAGAGGGAAAGAAGGGCCGGGAGGAGGAGGAAAGCTAGAGGGAAAGAAGGGCCGGGAGGAGGAGGAGGAAGAGGAAAGCTAGAGGGAAAGAAGGGCCGGGAGGAGGAGGAAAGCTAGAGGGAAAGAAGGGCCGGGAGGAGGAGGAAAGCTAGAGGGAAAGAAGGGCCGGGAGGAGGTGGAAGAGGAAAGCTAGAGGGAAAGAAGGGCCAGAGGAGGAGGAAGAGGAAAGCTAGAGGGAAAGAAGGGCCAGAGGAGGAGGAGGAGGAGAGCTAGAGGGGAAGAAGGGCCGGAGGAAGATGAGGAAAGTTAGGAGGGGGAAGAAGGGGTGGAGGAGGATGAGGAAAGCTAGGAGGGGAAGAAGGGCCAGAGGAGGATGAGGAAAGCTAGGAGGGGGAAGAAGGGCCGGAGGAGGAAAGCTAGGAGGGGGAAGAAGGGCCGGAGGAGGAAAGCTAGGAGGGGGAAGAAGGGCCGGAGGAGGAAAGCTAGGAGGGGGAAGAAGGGCCGGAGGAGGAAAGCTAGGAGGGGGAAGAAGGGCCGGAGGAGGAAAGCTAGGAGGGGGAAGAAGGGCCGGAGGAGGAAAGCTAGGAGGGGGAAGAAGGGCCGGAGGAGGAAAGCTAGGAGGGGGAAGAAGGGCCGGAGGAGGAAAGCTAGGAGGGGGGAAGAAGGGCCGGAGGAGGAAAGCTAGGAGGGGGGAAGAAGGGCCGGAGGAGGAAAGCTAGGAGGGGGAAGAAGGGCCGGAGGAGGAAAGCTAGGAGGGGGAAGAAGGGCCGGAGGAGGAAAGCTAGGAGGGGGAAGAAGAGCGGGTGGAGGCGGAGAGATAAAAGCCTGGGAACATCGAGGCCATCCATCATATGCGACACATGCTGGTTGGGGGGGTAGCAAAGGCATAAGACAGCCACGGCTCCCAAACTTTCCGAAACTTGGCATGAGTGTCGTTGCGGATGCTAGACATCTGTTCGTTGAGAATCAACGCGGTCATGCGATCTAACCCCCTGGAATGGAACAGATGGTTTCTTCCAAGATGGGCAATTGTTCATTTGGCTGACAAAGATGGGTAGAAAGCGAGCTTCCCTTGGTAGACAAACATGCCCGAAATTGGGGAGTGTAGCAGCTCAGACTTGGCTTCTCTTTGTATCGGGAGGTTGAATAAAGTGAATAGGAGGCCAAAAACTCAAGACCAGAAACCAGTCTAGGGCACGTCCACCGTGCACAAACAAGGTCTTACTGTCATTTTTATGGTTGATGGTGTGACACCTTAAAAGTTCTAAATGGTGCACTAAAGATATTTACCAACATCAGTTTCACCTATGATTTATTATTTGCTAAAACATTAAAATAAATTAAAAAGTACCCACCTGTTCCCAACAGACGTGCCCGCACCGTTAGTGGACCTGTGATGTACATTGAAACCCAACATTGAAAAAGAAGAGGATAAAACTAGCTGCCTGACGAAACAGCTGAGCAGGTCTTCAGAGATTACAAGACAATCCATGTGAACGCTCTCAGAAGACCAATCTCCTATAGCTACAAAGAGCAACACAAACAGTCAGTCAGTCCTCAGAATAAAGATTGCCTACACCAATCACAAGATAGAACACAGCACACAGGTGTCAGACGTGGTGAAAAAAAATCCTCTACTAGCAGCCTACTCCCATTGGCAGTATTAGGGCGATTTTAAATCAGATGTACAATGTCTGGAAGAACGTATGGGCAACATGTCCTCTCAGAGAAACTTTCTACCACACAGAGTACGAGAGGAATATAAGGTGGTCGCTGGTTTCCATGGAGGGCTTCAGGTGTTGTGCATGCGGGACTAAAATAAAAATACACGCGCGCTGTGAAAACCAAAAAACAATAAAATGGAACATTCAGAGGCCTGATCTAAGCGAGCAACGTTCCAGGGTAAAGAATAGATGCATTTGACTGTACAAAGCTTTATCACTTACACCCTGCCATCGCCCATTCAGAGTGAAAGACGGCTGGCTTTAGTGGTAACCTGATGGGTTCAATGTCTCACTGCACCTCAGTGAGTTGGAGATAGGTCTACCCATGTCCAACCTGGAAGAGCCTGCAAACTTAAACCATTCACTGCAGCTCTTATTGTTGAATTACAATCTTAATCAGTAGGTCCGACCGACACCTCCTCATGGGGTAGTAGGACTGTGACGTTAGCAGGGAGCGAATTTCAGCCTGCTTTCTGTTGAAAACGAGTCACAGGAGTGCAGAACGAATTGGCTGCCGGACCAGCTTTGTCCCATCACAGCAGGAGCACGTCGCCAGCCACATGTGCCCCAGGCTCACGGCACAAAATCAGGTACCTGTAAGTGATTTGACGCAGGAGGGCGGCCCTGCCGCAGTATATCTGCGTGGCCTGGTTCTTAGGGGGGTTGAAGAGAAGGGTTTTCAGGGTTCCAAAGAATGGGAGAAGCTCGGGAGAATTCCTGGGAGGCGAGTATGGGAGAAGGTGAGCTATGCCTTGTTTCCACTGCACGGAACGGTTCGGGTCAGTAAACTTGGAGCAGTTAGGATGGGACCGGTCTATTCTCATGAGTGTTTCCACTGCAAATCGGACCGTCAGGGACTATTCAGGTTTTAGAAAAAATTCCTAGCGCGTCCACCAATCAGTGAGATGTATTTGTAGGTCCGCCCTAATGGAACCGTTCCACTTTCTCTGGACCCTCATGAGAAGCAGGACCCTTGCTGGTGCGGTTCGCTTTCAATGGAAACACCCAAAATAGCCAACCGTACCGAACCGATCCGCTCAGTGGAAACGAGGCACTAGAGAGCAGGGGTCTTGGGAGGACCGAAGAGTAGTTTGGTTGATATTTTGAGACCAGCTTAGTGATGTAGCTTGGAGCAGAGTTGTGGATGGCTTTGCAAGTTTTTGTTAGTACTTCGAATTTAATTTTTTGGTTGAGCGGGGATTTGCAGAAAGGGGTAGAGAACACTAAATGGAGGCCAGTGGAGGGATCGGCAGAGAGGGGTGAAGGACACTGAAGGGATCGGCAGAGGAGGGGTGAAGCACACTGTATGGAGGCCAGTGGAGGGATTGGGAGAGAGGGGTAAAGGACACTGAAGGGATCGGCAGAGGAGGGGTGAAGGACACTGAATGGAGGCCAGTGGAGGGATCGGGAGAGAGGGGTGAAGGACACTGTATGGATCGGCAGAGGAGGGGTGAAGGACACTGAATGGAGGCCAGTGGAGGGATTGGGAGAGAGGGCTGAAGGACACTGAACAGTTGGTAAGGTGGATGAGTCTGGAAGCAGCTTTAATGATGGACTGAAGGGAAGATAGCCTATGTGTAGAGGTAGGCCAATTGAGGCGGTTAGATTTGGACAGGGATTGGTTGTGGGGCAGAAAGGAGAGTTCATATTCCAGGATTACACCTAGCACCCTTGCATATAGGGACAGGTTGATACTTGAGCCATTGATCTTAAAAGAGAGATCAGGGTAAGGGGTACGTGGAGAAGGAAATATTATGCGCTCAGTTTTGCATAGATTGAGTTTGAGGAAGTGGTGCGATATCCAGAGTGATATGTCCGTGAGTAAATCAGTTATATTGAGGAGACTGATGGGGTGAGCTGAGGGGTAGAGAGATAGAGTTGGGTGCCATCAGCGTAGAATATTGAAAGTCATGGGAGGTAATCGACTCACTCAGGGTGGAGGCATAGATCGAGAATAGGAGGTCCAAAGACAGAACCTTGGGGGACCCCAACGGTAAGAGGGGTAGGAGAGAATGAAGATGAACTGTAAGTGCCACTGAAGAAGTGGCGAGATAGGTAAGATTCGAACCAACTGCGAACACAGTCACGGAGACCAAGGGAATCATTTTTGAGGAGGAGGGGATGGTCAATTCTATTGAAGGCAGCAGAGAGGTCCAAGAGTGAGAGTATGGAATGGTGACTGTTGGTTTAAATGGTTAGCAAATCGTTTGAGGGATTTCGGAGGACAGTTTCTGTGTGGCGTTTCGGGGGCGAAATTCGATTGAAAGGGGTCAAGAATGTTATTAAATTGCAACACAAGGATTGGTGTGCACAGGATCCAACATATTACATTGCAACACAAGGATTGGTGTGCACAGGATCCAACGTATTACATTGTAACACAAGGATTGGTGTGCACAGGATCCAACACAAGGATTGGTGTGCACAGGATCCAACACAAGGATTGGTGTGCACAGGATCCAACACAAGGATTGGTGTGCACAGGATCCAACACAAGGATTGGTGTGCACAGGATCCAACACAAGGATTGGTGTGCACAGGATCCAACACAAGGATTGGTGTGCACAGGATCCAACACAAGGATTGGTGTGCACAGGATCCAACACAAGGATTGGTGTGCACAGGATCCAACACAAGGATTGGTGTGCACAGGATCCAACACAAGGATTGGTGTGCACAGGATCCAACACAAGGATTGGTGTGCACAGGATCCAACACAAGGATTGGTGTGCACAGGATCCAACACAAGGATTGGTGTGCACAGGATCCAACACAAGGATTGGTGTGCACAGGATCCAACACAAGGATTGGTGTGCACAGGATCCAACACAAGGATTGGTGTGCACAGGATCCAACACAAGGATTGGTGTGCACAGGATCCAACACAAGGATTGGTGTGCACAGGATCCAACATATTACATTGTAACAACAATTGGTGTGCATAGGAGCCAACATATTACATTGCAACACAGGATAGCAGCTTATTACAATAAAACAAAGGATCCTACTCATTACATTGTAACAAAGGATTAGCATGCAGAAGATGCAGCTTATTACATTGCAACATTAGATTGGTGTGAAAAGGATTCAGCTTATTACATTGTTACAAAGGAACCAATGTATTACAACGTAACACGGGGTCAGCATACATAGGATCCAACTTATTACATTCTAACACAGGATTGGCATACACAGCGTGCAGCTTATTACATTGTAACACAAAGGATCCAACTAAATTATATCGCAACACAAGAATCGGCATACATGAGATGCAGCTCATTACATTGTAACACTATGGGCCAGATTCTCGTACATTTGCGGCGGCGTAGCGTTAGCCATTTACACTACGCCGCCGCATCGTACTGGAGCAAGTGCTTTATTCCCAAAGCACTTGCTCCGTAGTTTGCGGTGGCGTAGCGTAAATGGCCCGGCGTATCCCCGCGGAAAACGAAGGGGGCGGCTTGTATTTAAATTAAGCGCGCCCCCGTGCCGATTGAACTGCGCATGCGCCGGCCGCGACGAAATCCCAGTGCGCATGCTCCAAAGGACGTCACATTTTCTCAATGTAAACGACGTAATCGTAGCGTACGCCAGCCCCATTGAGAATCGACGTACGCAAACGACGCAGTCCCGAGGCCATACTTAACATGGCATCCGACGGGACGTCGTAAGGTTACTCCACATCTTAGCAGGGGTAACCTTAAGCGAACGAAAACGACGTTAACCATGACTGGGCGGCGTAAAAGCGTTCGGGAATCGGCGTATTAGCCTCATTTGCATAGGCAAATGAGAAAACAACGTAAAGGCCACCTAGTGGCCGGCGATGTCATTACATCTACGATCCGCAAGTGTAATTGTTTTACACTTGGCGGATCTTCACCGGTATCTATGCGTAAGTGATTCTAGGAATCACACGCATAGATACACGGCCAAAAAAACGGCGATACGATGGGGTATCTGAGATACCCCGTCGTAGCGCCTCTGAGAATCTGGCCCAAAGAATCAATGTGCACAAGATGCAGCTTATTACATGTGATCACAAGGATCCGACTTATTACATTGTAACACAAGATCGGCGCGCACAAGATGTGGGGTATTACATTGAAACAAAGGATCCTACGTATCTCATTGTAACACAGGGTCGTCATACACAGTATGTAGCTTATTACATTGTGACAAAGGAACCAACCTACTACATTGTAACACAGGGCCGGCATACATAATATCCAGCTTATTACATTGTAACACAGGGCCGGCATACATAATATCCAGCTTATTACATTGTAACACAGGGCCGGCATACATAATATCCAGCTTATTACATTGTAACACAGGGCCGGCATACATAATATCCAGCTTATTACATTGTAACACAGGGCCGGCATACATAATATCCAGCTTATTACATTGTAACACAGGGCCGGCATACATAATATCCAGCTTATTACATTGTAACACAGGGCAGGCATACATAATATCCAGCTTATTACATTGTAACACAGGGCCGGCATACATAGCATCCAGCTTATTACATTGTAACACAGGGCAGGCATACATAGCATCCAGCTTATTACATTGTAATACAGGGCCGGCATACATAATATCCAGCTTATTACATTGTAACACAGGGCCGGCATACATAATATCCAGCTTATTACATTGTAACACAGGGCCGGCATACATAGCATCCAGCTTATTACATTGTAACACAGGGCAGGCATACATAGCATCCAGCTTATTACATTGTAACACAGGGCAGGCATACATAGCATCCAGCTTATTACATTGTAACACAAGGCCGGCATACATAATATCCAGCTTATTACATTGTAACACAGGGCCGGCATACATAATATCCAGCTTATTACATTGTAACACAGGGCCGGCATACATAATATCCAGCTTATTACATTGTAACACAGGGCCGGCATACATAATATCCAGCTTATTACATTGTAACACAGGGCCGGCATACATAATATCCAGCTTATTACATTGTAACACAGGGCCGGCATACATAATATCCAGCTTATTACATTGTAACACAGGGCCGGCATACATAATATCCAGCTTATTACATTGTAACACAGGGCCGGCATACATAATATCCAGCTTATTACATTGTAACACAGGGCCGGCATACATAGCATCCAGCTTATTACATTGTAATACAAGATTGGTGTGCACAGGAGTTTGCCAATTACGCTGTAACAAAGGATCAGCATGAACAAGACCCGGTTTACTACACTGTAACATCCCTAACACTGCAGAGGACTGGATACCCCAACACCGCCTCGTCCCATCTACACATCAGTGTTACTGCAACATAAATTGTACAATACTGCTCTATTCACCCTCCAATAAATGGGTGCCCACCAAACATACCCAAGTTTCATGCTTTGTGTGAGTGAAGTGACGATTTCCTTCAATGCCAACAGAAGATCACAGAGAGAGAGCCCGTTGTGCACCGACACCGACCCCGACTCCAATTCACAAAGGGGAATTTCCCTGATTTACCCCCAAATATAAACCGTGGACATGGATTACCTTGGCTGGGAGTGTCCTGGCCATGGTAGCGTACAGAGAGTAAACATGTATGCATGGATAGATAGGATATCTCCTTCCTAGGAGCAGCCTCTCTCATAGTCCGTGTCAGAATCTATCGGGTAATCAGCGACCTGCTGACACCAGAACTTCCACCAGACACAATCACTAAGCAGGTGGTTTGGGAGTTCACAATCAATTCCAACCACACACACACATGGAGGCTTTTATCCCGAAGATCAGGGAACAGGTGAGCTGCTTCTTCTTAAGAGTCTATATTCCCCATCTGATTCTTATGCTGGACATACGAAAAAATCGTCCGAACCCACTTTAGAAAAAACTGACCTTTTGGTCGTGAGCGCAAACGATATTGCCATCGTGTAATGACCGATAAATCGTTCAGTGGACATAAATCCCAAAATATTTGGTTCAATTTTTTTTTACATATACCTAGTGCAGAAAGTTCGGACGGGAAACACATTAACCTTTCCGATTTATCGTTCGTTCGGCAGAAAATTCCCAAACTTGTCCTTCGTTTTTTCGGCTCGAAAATGTCCCAACGATTATCGATTTTGTGCCTGTTCGAAAAACGAACCAACTGTCTGAACGACCGAATTTCGGACGAAGGTTCGTAGAGTGTATGGCCAGCATTATTTTATTACATTTTAGTTTTTTACCACCCGAGAAAAAACACAAAGGCCCCGATTCACAGAGCACTTACGCCGACGTATAACAAGTTACGCCGACGTAAGTGCAAATGTGCGCCGTCGTATCTGTGCGCCAAACCCACAAACAGAGATACGCCTGAAACCAGGCTACACCCCGCCGGCGTAACTTACTAAAGCCCCGTACACACGGTCGGACATCCAACAAAACTTCCCTTGGATTTTTGTCCTAATTGATTTGTCCGATCACACCCATAGCATACACACGCTCGGACTTTTCTGCAAACTTTTCTAAAACTTTCCCATCATCACGTGGTTGTTCTGCTCTTTTCTGCTCTTTACTGCCACCCTTTGGTTAACTTCTGCTATTGTTGGTTGATTTTAACATTGGTTCTGAGCATGCGCATTTGTAATTTGTCCAAAAGTCCGATGGTTTGCTGTACACACGATCGGACTTTGCACCATCGGACTTTTGTTGCCTGAAAGTTGGTCCGTTCGCAGACCCAACTTTTTGTCCGATGAAAGCCAAAAAAGTTGGTCCGATGGAACGTACACACGGTCGGACAAATGCGAAAAGTGTCGGATTTTGATGTTGGTTGGGCAAAAGTCCGACCGTGTGTACGGGGCTTTACGCCGGCGTAGGGTGGGCGTACATTGAGGCTGGGTGCATGGTGCCGCTCCCATTGATTAGCCATTCAAACATGCAAATGAGGTAAATACGGCGATTTACGAACGTACGTGCGCCCGACGCAGGCTACGCGTGTAAGTTGTACGTCCGGCGTAAAGTTATTCCCTATAACGGAGGTGTAACTCAGCAACAGACATGCTCAGGTCTGCACCAGGGAACACAAGCCGGTTTACGTAGGACGTGGGTCTGGCTGGGCGTAGGTTACATTAAGGGTGTACACAGTGATCCGGCGTATCTTAGGCAGGTGTTCCGACGTGGTTGTGAGCATGCGCGGCGCATGCGTAGTTCGTTAAACGTACTTGTCTGGCGCTCGGCCCATCATTTGCATGGGGTCACGCCTCATTTTCATGGGGTCACGCCCACTTCCACTGGCCTGCGCCTTCGAAAATACGCTACGCTGGCGCATCTTGGTGAGCAATGGCTTGCTGAATGCTGCGCCGATGTAGTGTACTGTATGTGCGCTACGCTGGCCCGCGCCTTCGAAAATACGCTACGCTGGCGCATCTTGGTGAGCAATGGCTTGCTGAATGCTGCGCCGGTGTAGTGTACTGTGTGTGCGCTACGCTGGCCCGCGCCTTCGAAAATACGCTACGCTGGCGCATCTTGGTGAGCAATGGCTTGCTGAATGCTGCGCCGGTGTAGTGTACTGTGTGTGCGCTACGCTGGCCCGCGCCTTCGAAAATACGCTACGCTGGCGCATCTTGGTGAGCAATGGCTTGATGAATGCTGCGCCGGTGTAGTGTACTGCGTGTGCGCTACGCCGGCGTAAATGTGCGCCCACTCTCTGTGAATCTGGGCCATTAATCACATTTCATAGACATTTTCTAAACTTTTCCTTCGCCTTTTAAGCTCTAAAAAGGTAGAAAATGATTATCAATCTTCACCCGCTAACCGTTCGACCGTCGGAATTTTTTTATTTTTTTCGACTGGAAAACCGCTCGTGTGTATGGAGCATAAGCCCCGGTTCACAATGAGCTGCGGGAACGAAGCCGTGCGAGTTCATCTGAACTCGCCCGATTTCACTCCCTCATGTCGGTTCCGATTTCTACACTGATGTCAATATAAATTGCAGCCCGAAATCGCAAAAAAAAGTAGTACAGAAACGACTTTTAGAAATTGGTGCGGCGTCGCACCGATTAGGACGGTGCCTTGATGGCAATTGCTGCCGATTTGACAAATCGCAATGGAATGCACGTCAAAAACGCTCCAGTGAGAACCAGGACTTAATGTCGCACAATTTTTCGTCTCATGTATGGCCACCATCATGGGCATCCGCTCCATGGGGCAAGGGGGGGCAATTGACCCCCCCCCCCATGAAAACCGAGAAGGTGTTGAAGAGTTTTGCGGCCACAGCTATTTGAGCAGTCCCGGGTTGGATGTCACACAGGCACAGCGAGCAGAGTGAAGCTGCCTCCCCTCCAGTGTTTATGTGTACACAGGTGGAGGGAACCTGCTGTGCCTGTGCTGATCTAAGGTACTGAATGGGATGGGGGAGGGGGTTTGTGCTGAATGGGGGGTCCATCTGTGCTGAAGGGGGATGTGCTCAAGGGGGGTCCATCTGTGCTGAAGGGGGGTCTGTGCTGAATGGAGGGGTCTGTGCAGGATAGGGGGGTCTGTGCGGGATAGGGGGGTCCATTTGTGCTGAATGGAGGGGTCTGTGCAGAATGGGGGTTCTGCGCTGAAGGGGGGGTCCATCTGTGTCCATCGTTTTAGCTGCGCTATTCGGCCGCTATCGGGGTGCTTTTAACCCCAGCTAGCATTTGAAGAAAGGGTTAAATGCAACTGTGTATCACCGCTGCCGAAGCACCCCTCCCTGAAAAAATTTCAGTGGACGCCCATGGTCACCATATGGGCCGGATTCTCAAACAACTTACACCGGCGTATCTATAAATACGCCACGTAAGTTCTAGGATGCCCTGTATCCAGGAACCTAGATACGCCAGAAATATGGCTTCAGCCGACCGACGTAAGTTGCCGTACGCCGTCGTAACTTAGTTGCATATTTACGCTGGCCGCTAGGGGCGCTTCCGTAGATTTACGAGTAGAATATGCAAATCAGCTAGATACGCCGATTCACAAACCTTCTTGCGCCCGGCGCATTGATATACCGCGTTTACGTAAGGCGTACGTCCGGCGTAAAGTTACCCCTGCTATATGAGGCGCAGCCAATGTTAAGTATGGACGTCGGAACAGCCGTCAAATTTTACGTCCTTTTCGCAATTCGTACGCGAATAGGGCTGTGCGTAAGTTACGTTCACATCGTAGGCAGTGTTCGGCGTATCTTAGGCTTTTTATCCGACGTGATTCTGAGCATGCGAACTGGGTTACGTCCACGGACGGCGCATGCGCCGTTCGTTCGGCCATGCATCTACATGGGGTCACGCTTCATTAGCATACAACACGCCCCCTACCTGCCTACTTTGAATTACGCGGGCTTGCGCCGGCCCATATACGATACGCCGCCGTAACTTAGCACTTGCCTCTCTAAGTTGCGGCAGCGTATCGTAAAAAAGATACGCTACGGCGCCCTACGTGGATCCAGGCCTAAGTGTCTGTGTGTACTCCTCATTTGCTTTTTTATATTGACAAATTTTTATTCTGAACCCCCAGAATTATGAGTGCCCTGGGGGTGCCCAGAATTATGAGTGCCCAGGGGGTAGTGATGAGGTCCCGTGATGCCGGCCCCGACTCTCCAAAAGTATCAGAAGCCTGGACTGAGGTGAGTATAATTTTGTATCTTTTGTGTAAAATCCCTTTTTCTTTTTACCACTTTAACCACTTAAGGACCCATTCACGCCGATATACGTCAGCAGAACGGTATGGCTGGGCACATCCACGTACCTGTACGTGGTTCTTTAAGCCCAGCCGCGGCGTCGCCGGCGCTCCGTGACCGCGGGACCCGATCGCCTCTGGAGTCCCTGGAGCTGAAGAAACGGGGAGAGCCGTGTGTAAACACAGCTTCCCCGTTCTTCACTGTGGTGGCGTCATTGATCGTGTGATCCCTTTTATAGGGATACACAATGGATAATGTCACACCTACAGCCACACCCCCCTAGAGTTAGAAACAGACATGCGGTCACACATAACCCCTTCAGCGACCCCCTTGTGGTTAACTCCCAAACTGCAATTGTCATTTTCACAGTAATCAGTGCATTTTTAATGCATTTTTTGCTGTGAAAATGACAATGGTCCCAAAAAGGTGTCCAAATTGTCCGCCATAATGTCGCAGTCACGAAAAAAAAAAAAATTGTGACTGCGGCCATTAGTAGTAAAAAAAAAAAAAAATATGTAATAAAAATGCAATAAAACTATCCCCTATTTTGTAAATGCTCTAACTTTGGCGCAAACCAACTGATAAACGATTATTGCGTTTTTTTTTTTACCAAAAATATGTAGAAGAATACGTATCAGCCTAAACTGAGGGAAAAAACATTTATATATATTTTGGGGGATATTTATTATAGCAAAAAGTAAAAAATATTGTATTTTTTTCAAAATTGTCGCTCTATTTTTGTTTATAGCGCAAAAAATAAAAACCGCAGAGGTGATCAAATACCACCAAAAGAAAGCTCTATTTGTGGGGAAAAGGACGCAAATTTTGTTTGGGAGCCACGTCGCACGACCGCGCAATTGTCAGTTAACCACTTAAGACCCGGACCAAAATGCAGGTAAAGGACCTTGCCCCTTTTTGCGATTCGGCACTGCTTCGTTTTAACTGACAATTGCGCGGTCGTGCGACGTGGCTCCCAAACAAAATTGGCGTCCTTTTTTTCCCACAAATAGAGCTTTCTTTTGGTGGTATTTGATCACCTCTGCGGTTTTTATTTTTTGCGCTATTAACAAAAATAGAGCGACAATTTTAAAAAAAATGCAATATTTTTTACTTTTTGCTATAATAAATATCCCCCAAAAATATATAAAAAAACATTTTTTTTCCTCAGTTTAGGCCGATACGTATTCTTCTACGTATTTTTGGTAAAAAAAATCGCAATAAGCGTTTATCGGTCGGTTTTCGCAAAATTTATAGCGTTTACAAAATAAGGGATAGTTTTATTGCATTTTTATTAATTATTTTTTTTTTACTACTAATAGCGGCGATCAGCGATTTTTTTCGTGACTGCGACAATATGGCGGACACTTCGGACAATTTTGACACATTTTTGGGACAATTGTCATTTTCACAGCAAAAAATGCATTTAAATTGCACTGATTACTGTGGAAATGACAGCTGCAGTTTGGGAGTTAACCACAGGTGGCGCTGTAGGGGATGTGAGACCTAGTGTGTTTGTTTACAACTGTAGGGGGGTGTGGCTGTAGGTGTGACGTCATCGATCGCGTCCCCCTATTACAGGGATGACGCGATCGATGCTGCGGCCACAGAGAAGCACGGGGAAGCCGTTCTTCCGCTCCAGGGACAGATCGCTGCACTCCAGCGGCGATCGGGTCCGCGAATCCCGCGGTCCCGGAGCTTCGGACCGGGTCGCGGGCACGCGCCCGCGACCCACGGCTGGGTACTAAAATCAACGTATATATACGTTGATGTGCCCAGCCGTGCCATTCTGCCGACGTAAATGTGCAGTAGGCGGTCCTTAAGTGGTTAAAGCGACGCAGTGCCGAATCGCAAAAAGGGGCCTGGTCATTTACCTGCATTTTGGTCCGGGTAGTGGTTATGTTATGTTTATCATAACATGAGGTATAAAAAGTGAGAAATCCACCCCCCCCCCCCCCACATAACACATCCTAGTAATATACAATGAACTTTGGATCACCTCATGTTATTATAAACATGTCCAAGCTAGATCTGTAAATAACCTGTCACTGAAAGCAAAAACAGAGAAATGGACTTTATAATTTGGCAAGTTTTCATCTGGAATTCTGTTAATTTGCACTGAACATTACAAGAGGATTAATCAGTGCTGGATTAACTGTGTGTGGCAAGACTGGGCACAGATGATAGGAAATCTAATGCCGCGTACACACGATCACTTTTTGTGATGAAAAAAAAATGAAGTTTTCTAAAAACGTCATTTAAAATCACCGTGTGTGGGCAAAACGTCGTTTTATGTCTTAAAAAAAACGACCGTTTCAGCAGACATCTCCGCTCGTGTGTATGGGCTAGCGGACAGATTTCTCCACCCGACAGATTTCAAAGCATGCTTTGAAATCTATCCGGTGGGAATCTGTCCGCCCGACATGTCTGCTGGTTAGTACACTTACCAGCAGACATGTCGTCCCCCACCGCCGCCGCCGAATGGATTCGGCGCATGCGCGGAAGTGTTTTACTTCCTGGTGCGGTGACGTAGCGGTGACGTGGCGGCGTCAACGTCACCGCCGCGTCACCGCGCCGTCCGGCGGCGGGGAATTTGATCCGATGGTGTGTACACGCCATCGGATCAAACTCCCGATCGGACATATCTGATGGAAATGGTCCGCGGACCGTTTTCATCGGATATGTCCGATGGTGTGTACGCGGCCTACAAGTCTGTCTCGCAACGAAACTAGGGAGCTAAAGGGGAAATCCCAGACATCATCCCAGTCATCGTTGTCCAGCGTAGGGATATCTCTTTGCCAACAAGCCCAGAGCTTATCCATGGGAGGGAGAGACACAAAAATCAGATGCTCATACAGACGAGATGTTGGTTTTTCAGCACATCTGGAGCGAAGTGTCTTCTCCAACCCTGACTGAACCACCATGCAGGAGGAGTGTGGGAATTGGGCATTAAACGCATGTGACAGTTGTAGGTACCGAAAAACATAATGATCCGGTAGATTATGAGTCTGTGCGAGTCGGGACAAGGGGATTAAAGTATTGTTCTCTGTTATATGCGATACAAGTTTGATGCCATACTTGGTCCAGACATATGGATCCGGCATGTTGTAGAGATGAGTTAGGCGGCGTACACACGACCGAGGTTCTCGCTGAAAACCAGCGAGAACCTTGCTGGAATATATTCGGGTTCAGCCAAAGCGGAGCGTTCGGCAAGATCTCAGTAGATCTGTATTTCTCCACCGTCAACCCCGCTCGCCATGCGCGTATGGTGGTGCATATGGAGGGGGTCAGGGGGTAGGGGGCACGAGGTCCCCTATAAACCAGCAATTTGAGTGCCTCCAATGAACCTACCACTGCCGCCTCCAGGGCTATAGCTGAATTTGAGGCATCCGGATCTAGCCACCACGCCACTGTCACCAGTTGTGCGGCAAGGTAGTATTTAAAACAATCTGGGAACGCCATACCCCCTTGTGTTTGCGGTCTCATTAAGGTGCTTAGTTTATATCTCGGTGGGGAGGAACCCCAGAGGAAGGAAGAAAAGATCTGATTAAGCCTTTTAAAGAAAGATTTTGGAATCCACTGCGGGGAATGACGAAAAAGGTAAGCGAGTCTGGGAACGATCTTCATTTTAATGAGGTTAATTCGGCCCCATAAGGACAGCGGCAAATTACTCCACGATTTGAGCTTAACCTTTATATCCAGCAACACTGGGTCTAAGTTGAGAGAAATAAAGTCTGTTGCTCGGGGGGAGACAATTACACCCATGTATTCTGCTTATTCTTCTTAAGAGTCTCAAGTCCCGGTTCTGTCAGTCACTAAGTAGAGACAACGATCTCTCTCCTCCTCTAGTGAGCCACATTCTCTCCCCCCTCAGTTAGAACGCATTTAGCGCCTTGTACACACGAGCGGATTTTCAGACGGAAATATAAGCTTTTCGTCGGATATTCCGTCCTTGTGTATGCCCCATCTGACTTTTTCAGTCGTAAATCCCGACTGAATTACATAGAGAACATGTTCTCAATTTTTTCGATGAAAAAAAAAAATTCTGAATCTCCGTTCGTCTGGAGGCAATTCCAACGGACTAAAAACCACACATGCTTGGAAACAATTCGACGCATGCTCGGAAGCATAGAACTTAATTTTCTCGGCTCGTCGTAGCATTTTTTTTTTCTCTTTTTTTAACCACTTAAGACCCGGACCAATACGCTGGTAAATGACCCAAGGTGTTTTTGCGATTCGGCACTGCGTCGCTTTAACAGACAATTGCGCGGTCGTGCGACGTGGCTCCCAAACAAAATTTGCGTCCTTTTCTTCCCACAAATAGAGCTTTCTTTTGGTGGTATTTGATCACCTCTGCGATTTTTTTATTTTTTGCGCTATATACAAAAATAGAGCGACATTTTTGAAAAAAAAACACTATTTTTTACTTTTTGTTAAAAAAAAAAATCAAATAAACTAAATTTTAGTCAAACATTTAGGCCAAAATTTATTTAGCCACATGTCTTTAGTAAAAAAAAAAAATCGCAATAAAAAAAAATAGCTACCTAGCGGGAACAGCGACACTGATACAGCGATCAGAAAAATGATCGCTTAGTGACGCTGGCAATAGGGAGTGAAAGGGTTAACTAGGGCGGTGATCAGGGGGTTAAAACTTTATTAGGGGGGGTGGGGGGGCTATCCTGAACCTAACACTAACTGTTTTTTACACTGCCTGTCACACTGACACTAAATGCAGTGATTAGATCACTGCATTCAGTGACACTGTGACAGGGGGGTGGGGGGGGGGCGATCACAAGGGGTTAATATGCCTATGTGAGTGTGTGTCAGTGTTGTGTTGGTGCACACTTACTTGTGATGTCTTCTCTCATCAGCAGCGCTGGGAAACAGCGCTGCGATGAGAGAATACATCATTTCCTCCTTCCTGTGTAAACACAGGAGGAGGAAGTGACAGGCTGGGAGCGCGCTCCCATTGGCTGGGAGCGATCGCGGGGGGGCGGGTATTCGCCGACATCCGCCCCCAGATCCCGGATCGCTCCCGGAGCCAGGGGGACCCCCCGCACGCCGCGGAGGGTGTCCCGATGGGACCCCCGAACCGCACTTAGGCGGGGACGTAAATTTACGCCCTTGTGCCTGTACGTGCCATTCTGTGGCCGTATATGTGCGTGCGGGGGTCCTTAAGTGGTTAAAGTGTATTGTGTGCGTGAACTCGAGAGAGAGGAGCTGGACTGCAGGAGTTGGGAGTAGGCAGACCCTCCCCCCTGGAGGCAATCGCCATCCTTTTCCATGCCCCCGGTGGCAATGGCGGGTGTGAGGGGGGCCTCCCACTCACCCCGCCCTACCTGCTCCACTTGGGAGCCCGACTGGGGGTCTAGCCCACCCAGCCAGCCCCGTAGGTCCTTCGCCTCTCTTTATTTTAGGAGACCGCATGACCAAATTGCATGCGTGTTAAACCAATTTTGTGTGAGTGCAAGTGTGGTGGTTTTTTGGGGGGGGGGGGGGGGGTGGGCATACTAAGCACAGGCGTACCTTGCATAGCACACCCACCGGGAGCCGGGCTGAGACCACCAAACTCAATTCACATGTAGCCGAGACCCGGGATCCGAACCCTTGGCTGCAGAGGTGAACGGCTTGTCAGCGCAGTGCCAATAACGTTGAGCCACCACAGCTCCCACTCGTCGTAGCATTTTACGTCACCCTGCGTTCTCAACGGTCGGATTTTAGTGTGACCGCGTGTATGCAAGACAGCTTGAGAGGAATTGCATCGGAAAGAGTTTATTCCGATGGGAAAACTGGTCGTGTGTACAGGGCATAGGGAACACATTTAACTACTTGATTGACCCCCCCCCCTCCTTCCCTGTCAGTGACATTTATACAGTAATCAGTGGCTGTTTTTAGCTCTGTTTGCTGTATAATAATAATGTCAATAAATCTCAAAAAAAGTGTCCGTTCTGTCCGTCGCAATGTTGCAGTCCCTATAAGAAAAAAAAAAAAACGCAGATCGCCGCCATTACTAAAAAAAAAAAAAAATCTATAAAGCTATAAATCTATGCCCTATTTTGTAAATGCTATAAATTTTGCACAAACCAATCAATATACACTTATTGCGATTTTCATTATCGATCAGTTCCTCCTGCGATTAGTTGGTCTGCTAACGGCACGCACCTTCCTCCCTGCCTGTCGGTCCCGCCTCCGTCCGAGTCTTCTTTCGGCTACAATCCCCTGTGTACAAGTCGCCGTTGCTGTGTAGCTTTCTCATAGCGGCACTCATGTGACCGGGCACGTCTGCCTCTCTCCTCTCTGCTGATGTCAGCCCCGCCCGCTTTGCTGTCTCGAGGGAAGAGAGAGGCGAGGAGCAGCCAGTCACATGAGTGCTGAGCTGCGATATAATAAAAGGTACATAGCTGCTTACTTGTAAAATACAGTGACTGAGTGAACTTGGCAAAACATTAATTTTGGCATTTCTAAAAGGACAAGTACCCCATCATAAGTAGTAGTGCCCCATCATTGGTGTTCCTTGATCCTGAGGGGGATAGCGGCCCATCATTTGTCATCCTGGAGCGGGGGGGGGGGGAATAGTGGCCCAGTGTTCCTTGATCCTGGGGGGAGGGGGAATAGTGCCCCATCATTGATATTCCTTGATCCTGGGGGGGGGGGGGATAGTGGCCCATCATTGGTGTTCCAGGAGATGGGGGGGATAGTGGCCCATCATTGGTGTTCCAGGAGATGGGGGGGGGAATAGTGGCCCATCATTGGTGTTCCTAAGGGGGACTAGTGCCACATTATTGGTGTTCCTGAGGGGAATCGTGCCCCATCATTGGTGTTCCTGGGAGGGGGAATAGTAGTGCCCCACCATTGGTGTTCCCAGTGGGTGTTTCATCTTGGGTTTCCTGAGGGGATCGTGCTCCATCATTGGTGTTCCTGGGAGGGGGAAAAGTAGTGCCCCACCATTGGTGTTCCTGAGGGGAATAGTGCTCCATTATTGGTGTTCCTGGGAGGAGGAATAGTGGCCCATCATTGGTGTTCCTAAGGGGGACTAGTGCCACATTATTGGTGTTCCTGAGGGGAATCGTGCCCCATCATTGGTGTTCCTGGGAGGGGGAATAGTAGTGCCCCACCATTGGTGTTCCTGAGGGGAATCGTGCTCCATCATTGGTGTTCCTGGGAGGGGGAATAGTAGTGCCCCACCATTGGTGTTCCTAAGGGGAATCGTGCCCCATCATTGGTGTTCCTGAGAGGAATAGTGGCCCCGTCATTGGTGTTCCTGAGAGGAATAGTGCCACTGTCATTGGTGTTCCTGGGAGGGGGAATAGTAGTGCTCCACCATTGGTGTTCCTGAGGGGAATAGTGCCCCCGTCATTGGTGTTCCTGGGAGGGGGAATAGTAGTGCCCCACCATTGGTGTTCCTGAGGGGAATAGTGCTCCTTCATTGGTGTTCCTGGGAGGAGGAATAGTGGCCCATCATTGGTGTTCCTAAGGGGGACCAGTGCCACATTATTGGTGTTCCTGAGGGGAATCGTGCCCCATCATTGGTGTTCCTGGGAGGGGGAATAGTAGTGCCCCACCATTGGTGTTCCTGAGGGGAATCGTGCTCCATCATTGGTGTTCCTGGGAGGGGGAATAGTAGTGCCCCACCATTGGTGTTCCTAAGGGGAATCGTGCCCCATCATTGGTGTTCCTAAGGGGAATCGTGCCCCATCATTGGTGTTCCTGAGAGGAATAGTGGCCCCGTCATTGGTGTTCCTGAGGGGAATAGTGCCACCGTCATTGGTGTTCCTGGGAGGGGGAATAGTAGTGCCCCACCATTGGTGTTCCTGAGGGGAATAGTGCTCCTTCATTGGTGTTCCTGGGAAGAATAATGCCTCATCATTGGCGTTGCTGGAAGGGGGAATAGTAGCGCCTCACCATTGGTGTTCCTGGGGGGGGGGGGGGGCGAGCAGGGAAATGGTGTTCTTTTGAGTAATTATTTTATATAAACCAAAAAATTGCATATTCGTTTTTTTTTTTATGATTTTTTCCAATTAATCGAAACAATAAAAAAAAAAAAAAAACGGCCAACTAAACGATCATGAAAATAATCGTTAGTTGCAGCCCTACAAACAAACAAACAAATAACAATAAAATGTTTTGGCCTTTAAAATATTCACCATACTTCACAAGACGTTTTTGGCAATGTACATAAATCTTCTGGAAACTGTCAGCGAAGTCGATTTGAAGTAATCACTCGCAGAACCGCTGTCACACATCCTTGGATTGCCGCCACGTCCGCAAAACGTGCGCCTTTCATGACGCTCTCCAGACGGGAAAAACAGAAAGAAGTCCACAGGCCACCAGATCAGGGAGAAGTACGGTGGATGATCGAGAACAGGTACGCCGCGCTGAGCCAAGAATTGGCGCACACAAATCGCACATTGCGCAGGTGCGTTATCTTGTATCAACAGCCACTATCCAGACCATTCTGTGCAGTTCTGTCCAAACATGGCGGGTGCGTCGTACCAACCACTTCAAAACTTCCTCGTAGAATGCAGTGTTCGTGGTTTGACCCTCGGGAACAAATTCCTTATGGATGATGCCATTGTTGTCGAACATTGTCTTGACCTTGATACTTTTATGGGTCACAGGGAAGACGGTGAACGCCATTCCACCAATTGCCGCTTGGATTCCAGATGGAACTGGTAGCACCAAGTCTCATCATCCCCTGTGACGATGGTTGGCAGAAAAGATTGATCCTGGTCACAAATCTCCAGATGTTTCCATCCGTTTGTCTATCAGATTTTGTGCCGCACAAACCGTTGTGGGAACGGGTCTTCCGCTTGCCCTAATCTTTGCAGACCTAATGTCCAATTCCTCCGCCATCAATCGTAGAGTCAGTCGCCAAACTCGTGCCAGCATTTGTCGCACTTGCTCGACTATGTCTGGGGTTCTGCTCGTAGACGGCCGACCCCAACGTGGCTTATCCTTGGCCGTTTCCTTCCACTTTCACCAACATTCCAATGCGTCTCCATAGCTGTTGCTCCATTGCACTGTGACCCTACCTCTCGCACTGACTACGTTCCACTGCCCGCAGCATATTTACCTTGACAGCCATGTGTACTCCACGCTAGGTGGCGCCTCTCAACAAATTGCAACTACCACTATTTTATTCTACAGTCGTCTACATTTAAATTCTTTGGGGGTTTTAAGTAATTTTTCTAGCAAAAAAATGCAGATTTTAAACATGGGTGAGAAATTGAAAAACTGACCAGAACACAAAAATTGTTCAAGTGAAAGACTACCCCTTTCTTTATATGCTGAGCTGGCCCATCTGTTGGAATGTGGATGGACCAGACACGTTTTATCACTTGTCTGGATCTTACGCTTTCTTGTTTATTCATCGGATGATTGTTTTGTATTATTACTATTATTAAAAGTATAACTTAACAGGTAAAACTTTTTTAGTTTTGGATGAAGTAAGGAGGGTTTAGAACACCCGTCAGGTTTTTATTGTTCTGTCTGTGGCCCCCCGTTGGGTAGATACCCCCCTCTCTATATATCCTGTTTACCGGTATGACCAAGATTGCAAGAAAATTACCAATTTTTGGTAGTCATTAGAACAGTAATAGAAGGGAAATCTTCCAATGGGAAAATAGTTCTGGTGACAACCATGGATTTCCTCACTTTGGAGGGATTTCCTGCTCTGACTATGGAAAAGGACACAAGAAACACTACCCCCACTCCATGTGACAGAGAGACATCTCTGACTGAATCCTCCCAACTCTTTCTAGCAATGGCCATTGGTTTACACTAAGCCTGGGTCCAGTCTCTCTCCAGCAATGACTATGGGTTTACACCACACCAGAGTCCAGTATCTGCAGCAATAGCCATTAATGTACACTGAGCCTGGGTCCAGTCTCTCCAGCAATGGCCATGAATTTACACTGAGCCTCGATCCAGTCTCTCTTCAGCAATGGCCATGGGTTTACCTCAGGCCAAGGTCCAGTCTCTTTGCAGCAATGGCAATAAACACCAAGCCAAAGTCCAGTCTCTCCAGCAATGGCCATGGGTTTTCACAAAGCCAGAGTCCAATCTCTCTCCAGCAAACAATAAACAATGGCCATGGGCTTGCAACGAGCCAAAGTCCAGTCTCTCTCCAGCAATGGCATGAATCTACACCAAGCCTAGGTCCAGTCTCTCTTTAGCAATAGAATATAGAAGGTAAATAGAAGTAATAGAAGGTAAAATCTTCCAATGGGAAAATTGGTTCTGGTGGTGACAACCAGGGATTTCCTGCTTTGACTATGAAAAAGGAAACGAGGAACACTCCGCCCCCAAACAATGTGACAGACAGAGAGACATCTTTGTCCGAATCCTCTGAGTCTTTCTAGTATTATAAGTTTACACCAAGTTTGGGTCCAGTCTCACTCCAGCAATGACTATGGGTTTACACCAAACCAGAGTCCAGTCTTTTTCCAGCAATGGCCATGGGTTTACCTCAAGCCAAGGTCCTGTCTCTTTCCAGCAATGGCCATGGGTTAACACCAAGCCAAGGTCCTGTCTCTTTCCAGCAATGACAATGAACACCAAGCCAGAGAGTCCAGTCTCTCCAGAAATGGCCATGGGTTTACATCGAGCCTGGGTCCAGTCTCTCTCCAGCAGTGGCCATGGGCTTGCAACGAGCCAGAGTCCAGTCTCTCTCCAGCAATGGCATGAAACTACACCAAGCCTAGGTCCAGTCTCTATTTGGCAATAGAATATAGAAGGGAAATAGAAGTAATAGAAGGTAAATCTTCCAATGGAAAAATTGGTTCTGGTGACAACCAGGGATTTCCTCACTTTGGAGGAATTTCCTGCTTTGACTATGGAAAAGGACACAAGGAACACTAACCCCCCCCCCCCCCCCAAACAATGTGACAGAGAGACATCTTTGTCTGAATCCTCTGTGTATTTCTAGAAATGGCCATGGCCATGTGTTTACACTTAGACAGTCTCACGCCAGCAATGACTATGGGTTTACACCAAACCAGAGTCCAGCCTTTTTCCAGCAATGGCCATGGGTTTACATCCAACCAAGTTCCAGTCTCTTTCCAGTAATGACAATGAACACCAAGCCAGAGTCTAGTCTTTCCAGCAACGGCCATAAATTTACACCGAGCCTGGGTCCAGTCTCTCTCCAACAATGGCCATGGGCTTGCAACGAGCCTAAGTCCAGTCTCTCTCCATCAATGGCCATGAATTTACACCAAGTCTGGGTCCAGTCTCTCTTTAGCAATGGCCATGGGTTTGTGGCAAGCCAAGGTGCAGTCTCTCTCCAGCAATGACCATGGTTTACACTAGAGCTGCACGATTCTGGATAAAATGAGAATCACAATTTTTTTGTTAAGAATAAAGATCACCTCTGTTATTGCTTCCCGGGACCGCATCATACAGGTAAAAAATTTCCAGCAAACCCACTCCTGCTAGGTTACACAAGATGGGTCTCCTGCCCTCGGCTGCCTGTTTCCGCGGCTGTGGCCAAGAGGCCGATTTCTTACACTGCTTCTGGTCATGCCCGGTAGTCCGGGACTTCTGCGAAGAAGTGGGTGCTTTCATCTCATTGGCGCTAGGCCTCCCAAACATAATCTACCCAAGAACAGCCTATTAGGCATTTTTGGCAAATTACACCTATCATCACATGCCAAGAGACTGCTCCGTATACTCTTCTTCTATGTTAAAAAAGCTATTTTACTGTCCTGGAAGGGCGCACAGACCTCTCTGAAATCCCTCTGGTTAAAACGTATTAATGATGCTATCCCACTGTATAAACCTACTTTTGAACTCCGAAAACGGAACAAAACC
Source organism: Rana kukunoris (assembly GCA_029574335.1). Lineage (NCBI taxonomy): Eukaryota > Metazoa > Chordata > Amphibia > Anura > Ranidae > Rana > Rana kukunoris. The sequence goes on from CM056053.1 coordinate 482,286,181, forward strand.
ATGCACAAAATTTGTGGTAGATGGTTGGCTAGTCCGCTAACCCTTTCCCAGCACTGATTGTACTACTCTTGCTTGACCATTGATGGGCCGTGCCTCACGGATCTCTAATGTCTGGACCTCCGCTTTTGCTATTATCCAGGTATTATACCTGAGCCTTTACCACTGTGCCTACTTTACATTTTGCACTGATGTCAGTTTATTTTCCTATGTTTGAGTGTATTGCCTAATGTTTATGACCAGGTTGACTGGTGGTATTGTTGTTGTTTTTTTGTATGATTCTGTTTGTTGGTTTGTCTTAAACCTAATAAAAATATCTTTAAAAAACAAAAAAAGAATAAAGATCATGATTCTCTGCATAACATCATCTTTTACATTATACAGAAAAATAATAATGGCCAACTCCACTCTCCCCACCTTATGGTAGGAGGTGACTTCAACCTAGTGGCCCATTATAGAATTGACAGAAGATGCATAGGAACCTCCAATAAGGCCTTCCCAAGGTCCCTTCAATACTCCCTAAGGTCTCACCAATTAATAGAACACTTTCTACTCCGACCCTCATGACAGCAATCTTCGTCTCAATTACATTTTCTGCTCCCCTATTTTAGTTGCGAATTCCACCTCAGCGAACATACATGTGTGTCCTTGGTCTGACCACCATATAGTATCCTGTAACCTCTCCTATATAGGTCTTTCCAATGCCACTAGGGCCTGGCGCCTTAATGACTTCTTACTAACCCCGCCATAGTAAGCCAGCCAATTATCTGAACGCCTTAGTCAATACTTTAGAAATAATGACAGATGGTATTTCCCCTACACCTCTATGGGCAGCCCATAAAGCTGTGATGAGAGCCCATCTTATAGAAAATCCCCCTCAACAGAAAACGCAAAAAAAAACTAAAAAATAATCTCACTTTAGATCTTGAAAGACTATATCACATACACAGCCAAACCCCATCCTAGGAATTACTGCTTCAAATTAACGATAAAATTACAAGATGTTAATGGTAACCTCACAACTCACCCTAAAGAAGTCTTAAAGATAATCTCCTCTTACTACCAAAAACTCCTTTCAGGTCAGGTCCTTCATCCCCGCACTGCCCCACCCCAGACCTGGCTAGATGCCCTCTCGCTACCCAAGCTAGCTGATGAACAGCCACAGATTTTTTAACGCTCCTTGTAAGGAAGAGGAAATTGCCTCTATCATCTCCTCAAAATGTTTCAAAAACCCCTACGGGTTCACCGCACCATATTAAAAAAAAAAATTACGGACCATCAATCCGCAAATCGGCTAAACTTCATAACCATATTTTGAATAGTAAACCATTTCCGGAGGACAAATATTTCCCTAATTCCAAAACTGGGTAACGATCAAACCCTTCCCCAGAATTTTCACCCCATTTTGGTCATTAATAACGACTTAAAGATGTTTGACCGTATGTTGGCAAATCGTTTGGCATTGGTTATCCCAACATTGATCTCCCCTGACCAGACAACTTCATACCATCTAGACAGATCACTGATAATATACATTTAGCAGCTAATGTCATTCAGGACGCTGAAATCTATTCGGTAAGATATTGCTCTTGAGCCTAGACATTAATAAAGTCGTTGACAGTGTACTCTGGCCCTATCTGAACACCATTTTGTCCAAGTTTGGCTTTAATGGTGAATCTATTAAAGGATTTAGGGCTCTTTATCATCTTCCCCAGACCTGCATAAATCTCCCAGGTTGCAACTCTGAGTACTTCGCTCTGGGCCGCGGAACTAGGCAGGGTCGCCCCCTTTTGTTTGCTTTGCTTTGGCAATTGAACCACTAGCCCAGCTCTATTTCCTCCAACCCTAATATTAAAAGATATGTTAATAATACGGAACAATACCAATATAAGGGGGATAAGAGCAGGCGAAGAAGAGCATAAATTAGCTGCGTTTGCGGACGATGTTCTATTTTTTGTGGGAAAACCAAGTTCCACGCTCCCACATTTAATAGGTAACATCAAACAATATGGGGAAGTATCCAATTTTAAGATGAACGAGTCAAAGACAGAAATATTGAATATAAATATCAACAAAGAGGTAGAACAACTGCTCAAAGAAAAGCACAATTTTAAATGGCAGAAAGAGATAAAGTACTTAGGAATAAAATTAGCAAACTCCCTCAAAAGTTTATAAAGATCAAACTATATCCCCCTATTGGAAGAAATAAAAGATGAAATCAAAAAAATTAAGAACCGGCCGGTATCCTGGTTCGGAAGGATAAATATAGTAAAAATGATGTTAATCCCGAAAATTCTGTATAAGTTCCAAATGGTTCCTATAGCCCTACCACAATCTTACTTTAGAATACTTAACTCCCTGTTATTAAATTACACCTGGAATTAAAAAAAAACACAGGATATCTTTTCAGGTCTTAAAACAGGAAAAAAGATATGGGGGCCTAGCGGTACCGGATATCAGAAAGTACTATAATGCGGTGGTAATCTCCCGCATAATAGAGTGGTTCAAAGAGAAGAACGACAAAAGATGGGTTCAGATTGAGAGTGCACTGGCAAAGACACAGTTAGGTAGAATAATCTGGAACCCACCACAGTTTAGACACTTAGATATAAGGACACATGAAATAACACATATAGCATTTAGGATATGGGATAGAACACATAAACAGTTCGGGCTAGTCTACAACTCTCCACTTATTGATAACAAAAGAAAAGTGTAGCGCTAAGATTATGTGAAAATTAAACATATCACGCAATAAAGCATCATATAAACATACAAAGTGAAAAGAATCTAAAACACATAAATCATGGTATAAATGTGTAACTTATAACTCAAAAAAGTTCATATCTCTAAATATGAAATTTCTAGGGGATGAGTCTCAATATTGATTCTCAATCCAATTGTCCAAATGAACGTGACAATAATAGGAATAGTGTTGATAGCAGATCCACCACCAAGGAGAAAATTAGGAGGCTTACCGGAAAACGTGGACTCAACTAAGCATTGAACTTAATGAGTCGCTAAAGCGTGTGTGTGATGATATCCGGACAGCAGACCTTCTAATGGCAAGGGAGGGATGGAATCTCAATGCTGGTCAACTCTTCATGTGGTAGATGGAAGCCAAAAAAATATATAGTACCAGGGCCAACATACAGGGACCGTAGGCTCTTTACACAGGATCCAAAGAGCTCAGAGTGCAACAGTGAGGAGAGGAAAAACAAATGCGTACATAGTGTAATACCGTTTAAAATCTTTACTCTGATGTTCAAGATACAAATCGTTACACTCACATTTCAGCAGACATATCAAAGCATGTAAAATCTAGCAGTGGAGTCAGCAAGAATCCCGATGCGTTTCGATCAAACGATCATCATCTGGGGTGCCATTGAGGCATTGAGATTCCATCCCTCCCTTGCCATTAGAAGGTCTGCTGTCCGGATATCATCACACACACGCTTTAGCGACTCATTAAGTTCAATGCTTAGTTGAGTCCACGTTTTCCGGTAAGCCTCCTAATTTTCTCCTTGGTGGTGGATCTGCTATCAACACTATTCCTATTATTGTCACGTTCATTTGGACAATTGGATTGAGAATCAATATTGAGACTCATCCCCTAAAAAATTTCATATTTAGAGATATGAACTTTTTTGAGTTATAAGTTACACATTTATACCATGATTTATGTGTTTTAGATTTTTTTCACTTTGTATGTTTATATGATGCTTTATTGCGTGATATGTTTAATTTCCACATAATCTTAGCGCTACACTTTTCTTTTGTTATCACTTGTTTTTGGTGCAGAATTGATCCAATTTTGTGGTTTTTGGCAGCTATTTTATGTTTTGTTAGGTAGCGCGGTGTTATATGTACTAGTGTATATATATTTTTCAACTCTCCACTTATTGACTTAAAAGAGAATGAATTTTTTGCACCAGGTTTAAAAGGGGAGGGCGGGAATTGGATAAAAAAACGAACACAAGTAAAAGATATCACTCATAAGGGCAAAATAATGACACTTCACGTGATTAAAGCCAAGACCGAATGCACAGGGTGGAACAAATGGCGATACCTGCAGCTGTCCTCCTTCATCAGGAGTCTCCCGGGTCCAATACGGGAACAGAAGGAATATAAACCACTGGAACAATTATGCCTGGTTGAAAGTTCAAAAGGGAACATTTCAAAAATATACAAACTCCTGATGAGGGCGGAGGAGCCAGGGACGCCCAGGTATATACAAAAATGGGAAAGAGAACTTGAAATTACTAGGGGGGAATCGTCAGTAGAAAGAATAATCAATCTAACCCATTCTTCAGCTATAGATGTGAGAACGGCAGAGATGAACTTCAAACTTATCCAACGGATTGACAGAATAGCTGAAATGGAAGACCTAATTCTACAGGCTAAAGACTCTCCCACGGAGTTTTACGAAAAATGGGCTTGCTGGACACTCTTTACTAAAACTGATGAATTTAAGGCAATATCTCTTCAGCCTTCCTCAAATCAGACTTGAGGTGATAATTCTTTTTTTTTTTTTATCTTCCCTTCCTTCCTCCCCCTCTTACCCTTTTGTTTATTACATTTCTAATGTAATATTGTTATTTTAAATTCATTCCATGATTTCCAATTTTTATTCTCTTGTTTTTGATGCCCCAAAATTCGAAAACTATTGATGTATAAGTTAACATTTACTTTAATTTTAAACAAAAATATGTACTGATGTTGTTGCTATTCTTGTTTTCTCTCATTTGATATTACAATTCTGCTACCTACCGTGTTTCCCCGAAAATAAGACGTACTCCGAAAATAAGCCGTAGCGGGATTTCGACGCAAGATAGAAATATAAGACACCCCTCCGAAAATAAGACGTAGCGATGTAGTGTCGAATCTCCGAAAATAAGATGTAGTGTCGAATCTCCGAAAATAAGATGTAGTGTCGAATCTCCGAAAATAAGATGTAGTGTCGAATCTCCGAAAATAAGATGTAGTGTCGAATCTCCGAAAATGAGATGTAGTGTCGAATCTCCGAAAATAAGATGTAGTGTCGAATCTCCGAAAATAAGATGTAGTGTCGAATCTCCGAAAATAAGATGTAGTGTCGAATCTTGTAGTGATATCTTGTAGTGGTACAACCAGACAAGATGAGTGCAAAAAGAAAGAGTTATTCTGTTGAGTACAAGAAAGGAATTGTGGAGGACTCCTGAGGCAAGAATCTTACGGCTTTTTGCAAAGAGAAGAAGTTGGATATCCGAATGGTCCAAAAATAACGTGCAGAATACAATAATCTCAGTCTACAGGTGGACAGAGGAAATGCTAAGAAGCGCAAGTGTGGTTCAGGTAGACAACCTTTATTTTCTGTAATAAAAATAAGACACCCCCCGAAAATAAGCCATAGTGTGATTTCTTGAGGAAAAAAAAATATAAGACGGTGTCTTATTTTCGGGGAAACACGGTATGTTACTTTATTTTATCTACATTTAATTATATGTTTACTATATTATTTATTCTGAAATACCAATAAAATCTTTTAAACGAACTTCAAACTTATATCCGGATGGTATGCCTCTCCAGATAAAGTCAGTAAATATAAAGAAGGGCAGTCATCAGATTGCTGGAGGGGCTGCCCAATTAAGGGGTCAATGGCCCATCTATGGTAGAATTGCCCCAAGATTAATAGTTACTGGAAAAAAAATTCTATCACTTATCAAGGAAATAACTAAAAAAGAGATCAAAGAAGAGCCCTGGACAGTCCTGTTCCACGGAGGGGTAGAACCGATAAAAGAATATAAAAAAAACTTTGATACCCCACCTCCTTAACGCAGCAAAGCGGTTGATCCCCAAAAAATGGAGGGATAAGGATAGCCCTCAGATTTGGGAATGGATCGATTCGGTGGAGGAAACCTATAGGAGGGAGGAGATAAAATTAAGAGGGGCGGATGACAGTGATGACACACGAGACAAGTGGGGACCATGGAGAAGTTTTAAAAAAAACTGGAGCTTTGCAGAAAATCTAAGAATTGGCTGAGATAGTAGGGCAGGCATAACTCTAAACTTAAGTAGAGAGTACTGGGAGGTAGGGAAGGGATAGTGGAATCATGAGATGGAGGGAGGGTGGGAGGGGGAACAAGGGAGGGAAAACCACGTCTTTTACTTTGGATAGTACCGAAAAAAAAAAATCATACTTCTGAAAGAAAGAATTGAGAAGCCACAAATGATGCGTTGAACATAGCGGTAAGCGAAGGGCGGCATAGTCCGTGAGCTTGTCGGAAAGACGGTATTCCGAGTCAATGACTGATGTGAAAAAAAAAAGATATGTTAAAAGTAACCAAGAATTCAGGCTGCATTCACACTATAACGCGCGTATTTTGCCGCAACAAATTGTGGTGTATTGTACCGTGATTTGCCACGAGAAAACGGGTCGTTTTAACCTTTTTTTTCTAGGTGAACCTGAGTTCCCCCACAGACTTCAATTCAGACCTAGAGTTTTCCAGCTGGACCTCCACAGGGTCTAGTACCTCTGCACTCTCTACTGCAGGGCTCTTCCTTTTGCTCATTTGGGCACCTAAAAACTGAATTTTGCCTTACACAGATCTGTATTTTACAAATACAACACTTTTTCTCTAACACCTTAACCATAGGCGTAGCATAAGGGGTTGCAGGTGTCACAATCGCAACCCCACCCCCAGCTCCAGGGGGCTCCTGCAGCCTCCCTGACATTATCATATCCTCCACAAAATCCAGCTCTGATCTGCCCAAGGGCACCGCAGCCATTCTCCAGTACTGGGCTTTCCACTTTGCCTTCCACAGTCCATACCCTTTCGTTCCCATTGGCCGGGGACAAGCTGAGAGCCATTTCATGAATGGAGAGGAGCACAGAGTACAGCCCAGGGGCCAGGTCAACTTTTGCATCGGGGCCCACAAGCTTCAAGCTACACCTTTGACCTTAACCCAAGTTGTGGAATTGGCTAAATCATCATTTGAATACCTATGCGGGGGAGCCTCTAGAGATAGGGGGACTATCCCAATCTTATACCAGTACCTTAATGACCACAAAACTATGACCATATCAACAGCTATGATGGGAGAGAGAGACCATTGGTCCCCCTGGACATTTCTTTTTCTTTACCCTCTACTAGGTTTATTCTTCTAATTATCTGATATACCAACTGTAATGGAAGATGCTTTGAATGGTTGGGATTTTTGACCTTCGCACCAGATAAAGCCAAGCCAAGAGAATGAACTTGGCCCTGGTTTAGTCTAATTTATTCTACAACAAATTAACTTTATATTTCTTTATAGGTTCATTAAATTCTATTCTCTTCATAAATGACATAATTATACTATATTATTTCGATAAACTTAATTTCTCAATTCCTTGTTGTCAAATAGCTGCCATGAAGCTAAGATTATGGTCGAAAGACCATTTGCCAGAGGTCACTAAATCCTGGGCTGTTCCTGAAGCCCGGACTTTTCTCCCAGCCTTTTCGCAGCTGCCCGGCTGGGCTGTCCCCGGAGCCCGTGGCCACCCACTTAGCCTCTTCGCAGCTGCCCATTCAGTTCATGGCATGGCTCGGGGCCAGAGACTAGAGGTCAGTTGACTGGTGAGGAATGTGAAGTCGGAGGGGCTGGAAGGGACCCTATCTCCTGATTTTACTGTTAGGGGTCCCCACAACTAGGAAAAGGTGGAGAACCAATGCTTTAGAGGGTGTCATGACAGGGGTATGTCTTGAGGAACTCCTTGTCCCCATCTCTAATGCTACATACACACGTCTGTTATTCATGTCATGGAAAAAAAATGTTTTTGTGTTTTCTCTCAAGCCTGCCTTGCATACACACGATCATGAAAAAAAAAATGCTCGAGCAAAGCACGGTGACGTACAACGGCACTATAAAAATGGGAAGTTCCATTTAAATGGCGCCACCCTTTGGGCTGCATTTGCTGATCCTCGTGTTAATAGAGTTTGGTGAGAGAGACGATTTGCGCTTTTCAGTCTGTTACAGCGTGACGAATGTGCTATCTCCATTACGAACACTAGTTTTACCAGAACAAGCTCATAACTTGCTTCTGAGCATGCCCGTTTTTTTCCTCCCTGCATAAGACCGTTTTTAAAAATGGCATTTTTCTCATCATGACAACGATGATATTCGTCAATCAAGCTAGCGTAGCAGACCCACCCCACACCCCCCTGAACGAGATGACTCAATGGACTGAGTTCCCACCACCTCTAACCGACTACCTTTTCTTTTCCATTTTAGGTTGGACCTTAGGTCATTAATATTCGCGAAGACTATATTCTTCTTGACTGCCCTTTCCCCCTCCATTGATGAAATCTACCCTGCCCCAACTAGAGGCTTTGAGGCCACCACACTACATCCCACATCCCCCATTCCACATAGAAACCCATTCCACTCAGTTTTCTTTCCTATCTGTAATATTGTCAGGGGACCAGCTCCATCCAGCCCCAGCTCCGTGACAGGTCAGCTCGGGTGCGCTCGCCTGGGCTGCGCGCGCGCATGCGCGGCGTAGCGGCGCGCCGTGTGCACAGGCACGCGCGCGTGACGGCGTGCGGGAGCGCGCGCGTGACGGCACGCGGGAGCGCACACAATCTCGTTCCGCCCCTGGCCAATCAGAAGCCTGAGCGGCTTATTTAAATCAGCTTCCCACAGTCCTCTGGTTGCTGGTTTGTAAACAGTGTTTGAGTACCTGACTTGTTACCTGTTATTGGATTCTTCACCTGCTTGACCTTTGGCTTACGTTCCCGGACCTCTGCTTTCTCCAATCCCTTGACCTTGGCTTGAACCTGGACTCCTGGCTTTCTCCTGCCCTTTGTACCCCGGCTTGAACACTGGACTGTCTGCTTCTCTAGAAACCCCTGACCACGGCTTGTCTCATAGACTCCTCTCCTGCCTTGTCCCTGTCTACCGGAACCTCGCTCCAGTCTTCCCGTCTGCTGCAGCTCCGAACCATCCCGGTTGATCTTCCGCCTGTCCCTGCTTGACCTGCCGGATCTGCATCTTCCCGCTGGTACCGGTGCCTCCCGGTGCGTCCTTCCCCCTGTCCCAATCCCAGGGGGAGGATCGCGCCAGGTCGCAAAGGTGAGCCGCCCTCAGCATCTCGGCCTTGGTAAGTGTTCCCGTGATAGTACAAACCAGCCAGATGTCTGAGGCCGACAGGGCGCGCTCACCCTTTGAGACTTTATGCCAACAAGTCTCGGCACTAACTGAGGCGGTGCAAAAATTACAAGAAGGGTACCTACAGATGGATGGCCGTCTTCAACAACTAAACCCTACACCTGGACCCGCAGCCCCTTCGGTGACCCCAGGATCAGGGGCGTCCACCTCTCAGCCTGCTTCAACTCCAGCAGTAGTCGTGTCTCACCCGGAACCCCGGGTGCCTACACCAGAGCGCTTTGCAGGCGACCGCAAAAAGTTCAGGGCCTTTAAAAATGCTTGCTCTCCGTATCTGGCCTTGCAACCCAGGACTTTCTGCTCTGAGGCCGTAAAAGTGGGCTTTGTAATCTCGCTCCTTTCTGATGAACCTCAAGCCTGGGCCCACAGTCTGATGGAGCAAAGAAATCCGATATTGGACACATTGGACTCCTTCTTTGAACACATGTCCAAATTATATGACGACCCTCTGCGTTCTGCCACGGCCGAGGCTACCCTCCACAACTTGAATCAGGGCAGGAGGCCCGTTGAAGACTATATTGCGGAGTTCAGGAAATGGTCCGCCGACACTGGATGGAATGAGGCGGCCCTGAAATACCAATTCCGCCAAGGACTATCTGAGTCCCTCAAGGACGAGTTGGCTCGAGTCGATCCCCCCGTCTCATTGGAGGGGTTGATTCAGTCGGCTACCCAGCTGGACCGACGCCTTCGGGAACGGCGGGCGGAGCGTTTCCAAACAAACCCAGTTGGATTCCACCAACGTCCCAGTTGGATTCCACCAAGATTCTCTCCCGGTCCTCCGTCGCTCCCGGTCCCACCGGTCTCCTCCCTTCCAGACCCCGAACCCATGCAGCTCGGGATTATCCGGCCTCCTCTCACCCCCGAAGAAAGGCAGCGAAGACGCCAGTCCAACTTGTGTCTGTACTGTGGCGGGGCTGGCCACTTCCTTCGTTCCTGCCCGGTGAGACCCAGTAAGTGTAAACCGCCACCCGCCTTCAATTGCCACGTTACTAACCTACCACAGACTTATGTTGTTCTTTTTCTTTCCTTACAGCTCCCGGAGGGGGCAACCCGGCTGCCAGCCATAATTGATTCCGGAGCATGCAGCTGCTTCTTGGACTCTGCCCTGGCCCTGAAGCTGCATGTTCCCTGCCGCCCTAAGGACTTTCATCTGCAAATCCACCTAGCGGACGGCTCTCTTCCCCGGTCTGGACTTGTCACTCAGGAAACCCAGCCAATCCTTGCCATTTCTGACACAGGTCATCAAGAATTTCTTTGCCTGGATTTGATACCTTCTCCACTGTTTCCCATTATCCTGGGACTCCCATGGCTGCAGGTCCACCAACCCTGCATAGATTGGCACAAGAAGGAGATCGAGTTTTCATCCGCCTACTGTTCACAAAACTGCCTCCTACCCGCCCAGACCTCCTGTTCCACCCTAGCTACTATGTCGGACAATTCCCTTCACATCCCTTCTGCTTATGCTGAGTTTAAGGACGTCTTCGACAAACGACAAGCTGATCAACTTCCTCCGCATAGGCCATATGATTGCCCTATCGACCTCTTACCCGGATCCAAGATCCCTTTTGGCCGTATCTTCCCCTTGTCCGAGACGGAACTAGTCGCCCTCAAGGCGTATATTGATGAAAACCTAAAGAAGAAGTTCATCCGCCCTTCCTCTTCTCCTGCTGGGGCGGGGATCTTCTTCGTCGAGAAGAAGGATGGGTCCCTCAGACCCTGTATTGACTACAGGGAGTTAAACAAAATTACCATCAAAAATAGGTATCCGCTACCTCTCATCCCTGAACTATTCCAACGGTTTCGGGCAGCCCAGTTCTTCTCCAAACTAGATCTCCGAGGGGCCTACAATCTTGTCCGGATCAGAGACGGGGACGAGTGGAAGACGGCCTTCAGATCCAGGTTCGGGCACTTCGAATACCTGGTGATGCCGTTCGGCCTCTGCAATGCCCCTGCCACGTTCCAGCACCTAGTCAATGACATTTTTCGCCAACACCTAGATGACTTCCTAGTTGTCTATTTAGACGATATCCTCATCTTCTCGGTCTCTCTCGAGCAACACCGTTCCCACATTAAGAAAGTCCTAGCCATTCTCAGGGAGCACAAATTATACCTCAAAGCCGAGAAATGTGAATTCGAAAAGACAACAATCCAATTCCTGGGGTTCATCATTTCTACTAGTGGGATTGCTATGGACCCGCAGAAGGTCAAGGCGGTCCAAGACTGGCCAGCCCCAGGCGACAAGAAGGCCATACAACGATTCATTGGTTTCGTCAATTTTTACCGGAGGTTCATCATTGGCTTCTCATCTATTGTAGCCCCCATCACTAAGTTAACACGTCAGGGGTGTCGCTTCTACTGGTCCCAGAAAGCACAAGAAGCATTTACTCAACTTAAACTGATGTTCTCCTCTGCACCCGTCCTACGGCACCCTGACCCAGCTCTGCCCTTCGTCTTGGAAGTCGACGCCTCTGAAATAGCTACTGGCGCCATCTTATCACAGAGACAGGGACCCAAAGCTCTCCTCCACCCGGTGGCCTACGCATCCCGGAAATTGACCTCCCCAGAAAGGAACTATGATGTGGGGGACCGGGAACTGTTGGCGATTAAGTTCGCACTTGAAGAGTGGAGATATCTCTTGGAAGGGGCTCTCCATCCTATCCTAATCTTTACGGACCACAAGAATTTGGAATACCTGCGAACGGCCAAACGCTTAAGACCTAGGCAAGCCCGCTGGGCCCTCTTTTTCACTCGCTTCAATTTCCACATCACCTACAGGCCCGGCTCAAAGAACGGGAAGGCGGATGCCCTTTCTAGGATGTTCTCAGATACTTCCATCCCACCGGAACCTAGTACCGTTTTGGCCGCCCAGAACTTTTTTTTAGTCTCCCAAACAGACTTGCTAAACTCCCTAAAGGAGGCATCCAAAGAATGTGCCGACCAAGCTGCATCTGCCCTAGAGAGACGGGACGATTTGCTGTGGTCACGGGGTAAAATCTTTGTACCTGCGGTACTAAGGCAACGAGTACCAAGTACGTTTCATGACCATAAATTAGCGGGCCATTTCGGGTTACGAAAGACTGCCGAATTGCTCAGCCGTTCCTTCTGGTGGCCAAAGTGGAGACTTGACTGCAAGACCTATGTTTTATCCTGCTCCCGCTGCCAACGCTGTAAAGGGCCCAAGACCAAGTCCTGGGGCCTATTGAAACCTCTCCCAGTTCCGGAACGCCCATGGACAGAGTTGTCCATGGACTTTATAGTGGATTTACCTCCCTCGGAAGGCTTCACAACAATTCTGGTCGTGATCGACCGCCTGTCCAAACTGGCCCATTTCCTACCCATGATTGGCACACCCTCTGCGGCTGACACGGCAAAAATCTTTTTCAGGGAAATTGTGAGACTGCATGGGGTGCCCAAAAGCATCGTGTCCGACAGAGGGGTGCAGTTTACGTCCAAATTCTGGAGGGAACTCTGCAGAACACTGGAAATCAAAGTCTGTCTCTCGTCCGCCTATCACCCGCAATCCAACGGTCAAACGGAAAGAACCAACCAAACGTTAGAACAGTACCTCCGCTGCTTTTGCTCCGTATCACAGAACGATTGGGTGTCTTTATTACCATCGGCAGAGTTTGCCTATAATAATTCAGTGCATGCCTCCACTAACCAAACTCCTTTTTGGGCGAATTTCGGCTATCATCCTTCCTCCCTTCCGGACTCCATCCCTGAAACACCCGTTCCAGCGGTCCAGGAACACCTAACTCACATCCAACAAAACTTCCAAAAGCTCCGGGAGGTCATGCAGCAGGCACAAGAAAACTTCAAAAGATTCTATGACAAGGGGAAGAAGGAGTGCCCTGCTTTTGAAGTAGGGGACGAGGTCTGGCTCTCCTCTACTAACCTCAAACTACCAATCCCTTCACAGAAACTGGGCCCTAGGTTCATCGGCCCATTCCGGATCAAACGGAAAATCAATCCCGTGGCTTTTGAACTAGCACTACCTGAAACTTACCGGATCCATCCGGTCTTTCATGCCTCTTTGCTCAAACCAGTCACGGTAAACCCGTTCCCTGGGAGAGAAGAGCTTCCACCTCCGCCAGTGGAAATTGAGGGAGAGAGGGAGTTCGAGGTGGAGACCATTCTGGGTTGCAGAAAAAGGGGAAGGCAGCTCCAATATCTAATCAAATGGAAGGGATACCCCCCTGAAGATAACTCCTGGGAGCCTTCCAGAAATCTGCACGCTCCCCGCCTGATACGAACCTTCCACCGTGAACATCCGGAGTTGATGGACAGTTTGGGCGTCCGGAGTCCGCCCCTTGGGGGGGGGCACTGTCAGGGGACCAGCTCCATCCAGCCCCAGCTCCGTGACAGGTCAGCTCGGGTGCGCTCGCCTGGGCTGCGCGCGCGCATGCGCGGCGTAGTGGCGCGCCGTGTGCACGGGCACGCGCGCGTGACGGCGCGCGGGAGCGCGCGCGGGCGCACACAATCTCGTTCCGCCCCTGGCCAATCAGAAGCCTGAGCGGCTTATTTAAATCAGCTTCCCACAGTCCTCTGGTTGCTGGTTTGTAAACAGCGTTTGAGTACCTGACTTGTTACCTGTTATTGGATTCTTTGCCTGCTTGACCTTTGGCTTACGTTCCCGGACCTCTGCTTTCTCCAATCCCTTGACCTTGGCTTGAACCTGGACTCCTGGCTTTCTCCTGCCCTTTGTACCCCGGCTTGAACACTGGACTGTCTGCTTCTCTAGAAACCCCTGACCACGGCTTGTCTCATAGACTCCTCTCCTGCCTTGTCCCTGTCTACCGGAACCTCGCTCCAGTCTTCCCGTCTGCTGCAGCTCCGAACCATCCCGGTTGATCTTCCGCCTGTCCCTGCTTGACCTGCCGGATCTGCATCTTCCCGCTGGTACCGGTGCCTCCCGGTGCGTCCTTCCCCCTGTCCCAATCCCAGGGGGAGGATCGCGCCAGGTCGCAAAGGTGAGCCGCCCTCAGCATCTCGGCCTTGGTAAGTGTTCCCGTGATAAATATGTACCCCATATTACACTATTACTGGAGACTTGGGTAAACTCCGAATGAACCATCACAAACCTCACTAACTGTCTCAACAGCTCTGGCAAGAAGCTACACCCACCCCACCCCAATCCTTCTCTCACACACTTCAATACACTAGCTCCCTTGGCACTCCCCCCTCATTTTATCCTAAAACCTCTCATTCCATTGGGAGGCCCAACAGAGTGAACCAATTACATCACCACGCCAAATGCCCAGGTAACCAACACCTTCCTTCATAACCCTCCCTATATCTACCCTCCTCGCCCCACCCCAGAATAACTCTCCACGCTCTGAACATCACAAATCCCAAATAGGTATTGATTAACACACCTTGGTATGGAATATCCCCTCTTTCCCCCCTTCCAGCAATTAACGCATTTTATAGAGCACACTCTCCCAAATTTACCCACCCCTTCTTTCACACATTACAGAATACGGCGTCCCGTCCTGTGGGAAAACATGTGCTCCACCCGTTCCACCTCAGATCCCCTTTTTAATATGTGGGGACCTGACGAAGACCCCCTTTTCCTAGGCAGGGACCTAATTCCCCAGCCTAGGAGGTATCATGAATATCTACTTAATGAATTGCTACACCATAATTCTCTAACCCATGTTGTTTTTTCTTTCCCTACTGTGTTCTCCTTCCCAGGTACCCTCCCAACCTCTCACCCCATCCCGTCTGCACGGAGTGGTCCGGACATCAGCTGCACGTGGAATCACGGTAAGGCGAAAACCTTGGTTTGGCTACCATGGCACCTCTGAACCTATTATCACTCAATGTTCAAGACATGAACATACCACAGAAGCGATCCAAAGCATTTAGGCTTTTCCAATCAAAAAAGGCTCATATAGTATGCTTACAGGAGACACATTTCACCCCGAACACAACCCCTAAATATTTCCATTCAGCCTACCCACAAATATACACTGCATCAGCCCCAGTAAAGAAGAGAGGTACTCTTATAGCTATCCATCGCTCTACCCCATTTACTTTGAACTCAGAGCTTAAAGACCCAGAGGGGAGATACCCGATTCTAACGGGATATATCCTGGACACAGCAATCACGATAGTTTCTTATTACGCCCCCAACCTTAACCCATTGCCATTCATGTCCCACCTTCTTCAAACCATTAACTCCCACAAATCAGGGTCCCTTCTAATATGCGGAGACTCCAATCAAGTCCTCCTCCCATTCCTAGATAGATCGCCTTATATCCAACAGAAACAACAACCCAAATGGAATCTCCCCAACCTTCTCTCGAAATACAATCTTGTAGACTCTTGGAGAGAAATGAACCCCACTAGACGTAATTATACATACTTTTCTAATCCACACCAGTCATTTAGCAGAATAGATCACGTATTCCTAACAATCGGAATGCTACCTGAAGTTCTCGCCTCAAACATAATACCCATCCCATGGTCAGACCATAACGCTATCCTCACGTCTATAGCATCTACTATCCCCAAAAAACATGACCGCTCCTGGTACATGCCAGAAATTTTACTCAACCATCCCTCCCACAGTTTAGTAATCGAACAATCCTTGAGAGACTACTTAACTCATAACGCAAGCCCGGACATATCGGCTCTCACACTGTGGGAGGCTCACAAACCGGTCCTAAGGGGGACCTTCCAAAGACAAATAGGGATCCTCAAAAAAGAAAGATTACAAATGGCATCAAAGCTGGAATCTGAATTTAACTTAGCCTACATGGACTTCCAAAACAATTACTCGCCTAGAACCAAAGACCGACTGGACAAAGCCCGCCTTGAATATGACTTATTTCTCACTGAGTCAGCCAACAAACACTTAAATAGATCCAAGCACACTTTCTATAAATCTGCCAACAAACCGGGGGCTTACTTAGCGAGATCTCTCAACTCAATTAATAAATCCTACTCCCCTGTAAAATTGAAATTGGCAAATAGCGTCTTATCCAGTAACCCCCTAAAAATCGTACAAAAATTCAGCGCCCACCTGAAAAAGTTATACTCGGAAACAAACACATTTAGCGTACAGGACACAGACCTCTTCTTCTCAGATCTCCACCTACCACAAATGGTCCTGACGGCTTCGCAGCTAAATATTACAAGACATATGCAGAGCTTCTTTCACCAAGATTAGCCGATGCATTCAATGACCTGCTAACGCAGAAGTCATTACGTCAAGAGTCGCTCCTCGCCACAGTCTGCATGATCCCAAAACCTCAAGTTGACAACACCCTGTGCGAAAACTTTCGCCCCATCTCAATGCTGAACATAGACATCAAAATTTTAGGAAACGTCTTGGCGACCCGCCTAAACAAAACAATTGGGTCCCTGATCCACCTCGATCGGGTAGGTTTCATCCCCAACCGTCAGGCGGGGGACAACATTAGGAGGGCAAGCTTGTTGGCACATTTCGCAAAAAAAAGAGGTATCCCAGCATGCTTCCTCTCTCTGGATATAAAACAGGCGTTTGATTCTGTATCCTGGTCCTATCTAAATTATGTATTACAAAAGTCGGGCTTCGGTCCCAATTTCGTGACATGGATAAGGAAATTATATGATAATCCAAAGGCCTCTGTCAAGTATGCAGGATACAGATCGGACTCATTTTCCATTGAGAGGGGCACAAGACAGGGATGCCCGCTTTCCCCGCTCTTATTTGCCCTCCTGATAGAGCCTCTAGCGCAAAAGATCAGGCTGGACCCCAAAATTCTAGGCTTAGAAGTAGGTGGCCATAAACACAAACTATGCCTGTTCGCGGATGACATCTTACTCTTTCTCGCATCTCCCAAGTAACAGGCCCAAATTTAACGTCCTTACTAAAACAATTTGCGTCTTTTTCAGGACTGGTTATAAATCCCAAAAATGCATAGCCCTCAACGTATCCCTCCCACACACGGAACTAATTGCAGCTAAATCCGGCCTTCCATTCCAATAGTCAGACAAAAGCATCCCATACTTAGGAATCCACCTGACAGCCTCCTATTCAGATGCTTTTTCATCTAACTACCCATCCCTTTTAAAACAAATTTCAAACCTCCTAAACTCCTGGGCCCATTTACCTTTGTCGTGGATCGGCAGAATTAACGCAACCAAAATGTCAATACTACCTAAACTCCTCTACTTCTTCAGAGTACTCCCTGTCCCAGTCCCTCCTTATTATCTAAGGCTGATACAGAAAAGAGTTTCCAACTTCATATGGGGATCCGCCAGACCAAGGATCAAACACCAAATCTTACATCTCCCCAAAACAAAGGGTGGATTGGGGCTACCCAATTTCGCGAATTATTATAGAGCAGCACAATTAACCGACCTAGTGAAATACCACGCCACACGTGACTCTCCCCTCTGGGTATCTATTGAAGCGGTGGACTGTGACCCTATTTCAATTTCCAACATATTATGGATCCCCCCCCAAAACGCGCAAACTCATCCACAATCCTATCATTAAGCACTCTCTCTCCCTATGGGATAAATCGAAAACCAAAAACAAGCTCCTATCCCCTCATATCCCACTCTTATGCTTCCACAAAAACCCGGCATTTTACCCAGCTTGGGTATACCCCAACTCATTCAAAGAATGGGCCAAGAAGGGCTGCACAAATTTACACAAGCTAATGGACTCATCGACATTTAAATCCTTCCCCAATATTTGTAATACCTACGACTTACCACAATCTGAACTATTCAGATTCCTACAAATAAAGAACTTCTTCAAGCCATACGTCGATTCCGCACCTCACCCTCCTCGCTTAACTGCCTTTGAAAAACTTTGTACAAATGATCCCCCCACCAGGGGAAGGATCTTGATAATATACTCTAAGTTACTGCTCAATTCTGCACCAGAAAAACTTCCCTACGTAAGCAAGTGGGAAAAAGACTTGGATCTAGAACTAGAAACTTTAGAATGGAATCAAATTTGGAGCAACACGAAATCAGCATCGTTAAATGTAATAGCAAGTGAAACTAATTATAAGGTACTTACAAGGTGGTATCTAGTTCCCACCAGAATTGCAAAATATGTTCCAAACTACCCTGATCAATGTTTCAGGGGTTGCTCTTCCCCAGGACCATTCTTTCACGTCTGGTGGTCATGCCCTGCAGCACATTCATTCTGGTCAGAAATTTTTAAAATAATAAGCCACTTCGTGGGTATCAATGTCACAATGGATCCTAAATTGGCATTGTTGAATCTGAAACCGGATAATATCCCACACAAACAATTTAAACTAATCCTACAGCTTACCACAGCTGCGAAACAAACACTGGCCAAAGCTTGGAAATCCCCCAACTTACCTCTCAAAGAGGTAATAAACAGAATGAATGTGGCATCGACACACGCCAAAATGATGGCAATAGATCAGGACTCGATAACCGGATTTGAAAGAATATTGGAAACCTTGGTTGGATTATGTTGTACCCGGTGTAAATACTGATGCTGTTATATTGCCATGGTAGCCCAGCCAATCTTGATAAAATTCCACTTACAGTAACAACAGGCAACAAGAACCGGACCACTCCTGCAGACACCCCTCCCCCCCCCTTTTTCCCCCTACCCCCCTCCCGCCTCCCCTCGTTTTGGATGACAGTTTGGAAAGATATTGTTACTAACGTTATTAACTTCACTTTATGAGCAGGTTTTGTTGAATCTCTTAGATCTACACATTAGCACATCTGTTTGTCCTACTAGCCCAGCCATCCCTAGGGCTTCTCAAGATAAACTAGGTATTCTATAAAAGATCAGGTACAAACAGTCCGATGGGCTCCTACGCAAATGTACACTTTTATAGATCATTTGTAATGAACGTTTCTCCAGATGTGCTGTGATTTTGATTATATGTTATAAACTTACTCTGTAACCTACCTACTTTCTGACCTTGTACAAACCGTAAACTTCTCAATAAAGACATTTTGACGAGGAAATATGGTCGTGTGTACGCAGGATTTTAACTAGATAGGTTTGTGGTCTTTTATAATAACGTATCCAGTACCGAGGGGTATATAGCGGAGATTATTTGTGACCTGAACATACCTCACAAGTACTCAATTATCTTACCACACAGACGCAATCTTGTTTATTCAAATTATATTGAATAAAACGACACCCCTGAACGCGTATACAAGAAATCGGTGGTCCGGCACTTAGTGGACGCGGCGAAGGCGTGTATCCCAATGTGCTGGAAATCCACGAGCCCACCGAAGTTAGCCATGTGGCTAAAGAAGGTGGATGACGTAAACACCATGGAAGACTTAGTCCTGACGAAGCAAGACAGAAATGAGCAATACTCCCAAACATGGTCCCTATGGAATGTCTTTAAATATTCTGCAGAAGGCCAAGCCCTTAGGGGCGCCCCTTAGCTATACCAGACGATCGGCACTCCCAGCTGCCCTCTACAAGGACACTCCATTTTGATCTTTTATCGCGATCCGCTGGAACATGCGGGCCAGACGTGCTCGTGACTCCCCCCCCCCCCTCCTACTTTCCCCCCCCCTCCACCCCCGCTCTTCCTTCACTCTTCTCTTTATCTCTACTCTTACTTACATGCTCTTAGAAAAAGGGAAAACGCAGTGGACTGGACATGTGGACTGCTGCCTTATTGATTCACCTTGTCAAGCCGGGGCCCCTACCCCGGAACTCACGGGAGGCTGCAATGCAGGAAAATTCAGTTTGATGTAGATTAAAGTACTATTATGTGTTGCCTACCCGCCTGCCTTAAACGGTACTTGTTGATGGAATGTTGTATTCATGCCTATGGGCCAGATTCATGAAAGGTTACGCTGGCGGATCGAGTGATCCGCCAGCGTAACAGTGGCTTTGAGCCGGCGTTTCTGTTTTCTGTAACCAGAAAACAAGAAACGCCGGGTTGAAGTTCCGATGCGAGCAGCGTAACTGAGTTTCGCCATCGCATCGTTACTTCAACTTAAAAATGGCGCCGGGGGCGTTCCCGCCGATTTACGCTCAAAAAATATGTTAATGAGCGGAAATCGGCAATTCACGATCGAAATCCGGCGCGACGCAGTGACGTTACGACGTTTCCGGACGGGATACGCGGCGCATAGATATACCTACATGGGGCTGGAGTATCCTATGTTAGGTATAGGCGTCGTCATCGCGTCGGGAAAAAAAAAAAAAAACGTCGCTTGCGTAAAACGGTCATGAATGGGAATGTGACGTCATTGACGTTCATTCACAGATTTTGGAGCATGCGCACGGGGATGTTTTGACACTCGACGCATGCGCAGTACGTCGGCGGCGGGATCGCGCGTAGTTAGCATACTACACGCCCCGTACCCGCGACATTTGAATTCCGCCGGCTCATTTGCGATGCGCTGCCGCAACTTTAGGAGCAAGTGCTTCGTGAATGACAGCACTTGCTCCTAAAAATTCGGCAGCGCAACGCAAATGAGAAGCGTTACTCCAGAGCAAAGATGCTCTGGAATACGTGAATCTGGCCCTATGTACGCGCCAGTTAGGTGCTAGCTCTTTATATGATGTTATGTACTACTACCGTTGCGGTTCATGTGGACCGGTTCTCTGTTATGTATAAATAAACAATTTAAAAAAAATTATATTTCTTACCCTTTTTTCTGTTTGTTTTTTTATTAAATTTTTTATTCAGTTGTTGTTTATAACTTTAACAAAATAAAAGAATAAATGAGAGACGTATATTTGTACCATTTTATCTGGTTTCTCAAAATGTACTTACCGATCTCTCTGTGCCTACACATTTTGTACTTGCCTGAAATACCTCAATAAAACTTTTGTAAATTAAAAAAAAATTGGGCTTTACTGTTTAGTGTGTTTTTTTCATTCATTGAAGTGTAATTTTACCTAACAAAATGCTTTTGAAAGAACACTGCACAAATACAGTGTGACCATAAAATATTGCAACGACCGCCATTTTATTCTCTGGACACCCCAGAGAATAAGATACAATAAAATACAAAGTGCAAATTTAATAAAAATACAAAGTGCAAATTTAAAACACCAGTGAAGCCCTATCATGACCATATAGTAGGGTTGTCCCGATACTAGTATCGGGACCGATACAGGAGCATTTGTGTGAGTAAAAAAAAGATATATGGAAAGGCTCCTGCGCTACCAAGGGGGATGGGTTGGGGTGAAGTGGAGCTGGGAGGTGGACTGGGGATACTGCAGCAGACCCCTAACACTCTGTCCTGGGCAGAGAGAAATTGGCATATAAAAAGGGAGGGGGTGGTGTCTGCGGTGAAATAGTGAAAGGGGGGGGGGGGGAATGGGTGAATATGTGTGAGAATGGGGCAGGTGACTGGTGGGGTGGATGGTGAATGAAGGTGAATTTAGGACAACATAATAACCAACATTATACAATGAACAATGTGAATGGTTGTACACATTAAGGGTGATTACTTGATCAAGTTCGTTCTTGATCAAGTAGCAGGTACCCTCTTCTAAGATGGCCAAATAGTCACTCAAAGCAATGGACCTCTCAGGTAGCATACATGATGAAAAAGAAACAGACCATAGCGCAATCCCGCAAGGTAAAAAACACATTTAATAAAAAATAGGGCCCTAAGGAAGTCACGTGGTGTGACGAGACGCGTAGGGATTGAGGAGCCACAGAGTCCAGACGCCTGACGCAGAGTGTTCCACCTGACGTCTGTTTGTTTTATGCCCATTGGATCGTTTTTAAATGCGAGTGTTATTTTTTATTAAATGTGTTTTTTACCTTGCGGGATTGCGCTATGGTCTGTTTATTTTTCATCATGTATGCTACCTGAGAGGTCCATTGCTTTGAGTGACTATTTGGCCATCTTAGAAGAGGGTACCTGCTACTTGATCAAGAACGAACTCGCTGTTCGTGGGAGATAGGCCCATCATCCATCACCCTGTGGTGAGTGGATGCATGAGTGACACAAGCTGTCCACATAGAAGTTTTTGTATTGTCACTCACCCGCTTCTACCTGCTTCATTTTTTTTACTGCTGAGGAGTGCTTCTGCTGCTTGCCCTGCTGAGGGATCATTGTCCTCCACCGGGAGGTGCTGTAGGCTATCCGTGCAATAGCCTTGAGGTGAGGAGCTGGGGACCACCCGAGGCGTTTTCTGTTGTCACCCTTTCCTGGCACCACTATTTCACTCTGGACTTTCCTGGACATTTTGGTTTTTTCACCAGAGACTTTATCTATTCATTTATTTATTCATTCATTATTTTGTGTATCCAGAGGCATTCCCCCATGGATTTTTCTCTGGTCTTATAGTCTGTTTGGATCTAGTATTGTGTTTTATTCAAAGTTCTTTTGGTTTCACATTGCACCGGCTAGTTTTTGTTTCCCTTTGTTGTCACAATACTTATTGGTAATCACCCTTAATGTGTACAACCATTCACATTGTTCATTGTATAATGTTGGTTATTATGTTGTCCTAAATTCACCTTCATTCACCATCCACCCCACCAGTCACCTGCCCCATTCTCACACATATTCACCCATTCCCCCCTCCTTTCACTATTTCAGCGCAGACACCACCCCCTCCCTTTTTATGTGTGAGTAAAATGCTCCCGATGCCAGATCCCATACCCGGAAGTCGGCGGATTGAGAGGGGGCAGAGCCAGTGGGGTAGCGTGGGGGGCGCCGTGGCACTGAATGCAACATTTCGGGAAACGCCAGGCAGTGTGTGTCACGGCGGTGCTGGCCTTTCCGTGATCACGGCGGGGCTAGTTCCGCCTACGCCTAGCCTCTGGACCAATGTGCTTTCTTCCCCTCCTCCAGGTTCCCCCTCACCTCCGGACACCCTCTCTTCACCTTCTCCAGGCTGATGGAAGACGCAAGCTGCAGGTGAGACTCAGTCAGCCAGAGAGAAAGATTATAGAGTTTAGACAAGTCAGGATTGGTCAATATATAGTGTAGTGGACAAAGCAGTGGTCAGTGTAGTGTAATGGACAGAGCAGTGGGGAGTGTAGTGCCATCCATCCGTCAGTGCCCATTATTCAAATGGTCACATGACATTTAAAAAAAAAGTATCCGTATCGACGAGTACTTGAAAAAAAAGTATCTGTACTTGTACTCGGTCTTAAAAAAGTGGTATCTGGACAACCCTACCATATAGGTATGCCAATGAATTGCGGTCGTCAAAGTCAAGGTGGGCCTGGTGTAGGTAGATGTAATGCATATGTCAAATGTTATCGTATGCACAGGATATTAAGGTGTAAACACTGGTACAGAGATGCAAGACCGCAGGCTCCTTACAGGGTACCCTCAAACACCAGACCGTTCCCTAGAAAAAGCAGTGTCCCAAGTAGTAGGCAACCGTCTTCGTTTAATGTGGAGGGAGCACCAACCTCCCCGCCATCCATCCACCCGAGTAGAATATTAATATATCACCATTTTTTAATAGCACTTTGTATTTTAATCTTATTGTATAATAAACTATATTTAGATATTTTGTGTATTCTGGTGTCTAAAAAGTCCATTAGAGTTCACTTATTAATATTCTCTCTCCTGTAATGGCAATGGGCCTTCACTGAGCCAAAGTCCAGTCTCTCTGCAGCCACAGCCATTGTTTTTTTATTGAACCAGGGTCCAGCCTCTCTTCAGCAATGGCCATGGGTTTTCACCCAGCCGGAGCCGAGTCTCTCTCCAGCAATAGCCATAGGCTTTTACACAGGTGGAGTTTAGTCTCTCTCCAGCAACGGCCATGGGTTTACACCGAGCCAGGTGTAATGAAATGTCCCACACTCCGCTCGAGTGCTTCCGTCATATACCACTTCCTCCAGTCTGCATATATATATTAGGCATTATAGCCGCATATTACAACCAAGAACTAGGCAGGGCTTGTTTGGCTGCAAAGCTGGAACTCTTCATTTGAACAAGAATACAGGCATTTATACACTTGAGAAGGACATCCCCTCCTCTTTGCATGACACAGGGTGGATTTAAGCCAAGGTGCAGTCTCTCTCTAGCAATGGCCATGGCTTTACACCAAGCCAAGCTCCAGTCTCTCTTCAGAAATGGCCCTGGGTTTACACCAAGCCAAGGTCCTGTCTCTCTTCAGCAATGGCCATGGGTTTACTTACACCAAGCCAAGGTCCGGTCTCTCCCCAGCAATGGCCATGGGTTTTCACCCAGCCGGAGTCCAGTCTCTCTCCAGCAAAAGCCATAGGCTTTTACCCAGGCGGAGTTTAGTCTCTCTCTAGCAAGGGCCATGGGTTTTCACCCAGCCGGAGTCCAGTCTCTCTCAAGCAATAGCCATAGGCTTTCACCCAGGCAGTTTAGTCTCTCTCCAGCAATGACCATGGGTTTACACCGAGCCAGGTGTAATGAAACGTCCCACACTCCGCTTGAGTGCTTCCGTCATATACCACTTCCTCTAGTCTGCATATAGATATTGGGTATTATTATTATTACCCGACTGGGGTTCTCGGTCACCCTGTGCCCCTAGTACACACAGGGTGACTTACACATAGGATGGGCTGGGGGAGCTGGACAAGGAGTTTCCAATGTTCTCCAAGGTAAGCTGTGTCCCACAAGCCCCCTGCCCAAAGTGACTCCCGTCACACCAGGGTCCAGTCTCTCTCCAGCAATAGCCATGGGTTCACACCGAGCCAGTGTACAATCTCTCTCCATCAATAGCCATGAATTTACACTGAGCCGGAGTCTGTTCTCTTTGGCAATGGCCATAGGTTTACGTCAAGGTGCAGTCTCTCTCTAGCAATGGCCATGGGTTCACGAGTCAAGGCTCTCCAGCAATGGCCATGGGTTTACAATGAGTCAAGGCTCTCCAGCAATGGCCATAGGTTTACACCAAGCCAACATCCAGTTTCTCTTCCGCAATGGCTACGATTTTACACCAAGCCAAGGTCCAGTTTCTCTTCAGCAATGACTATGGGTTTACACCAAGCCAAGATCCAGTTTCTCTTCAGCAATGGCCATGGGTTTATACCAAGCCAAGGTCCAGTCTCTCTCCAGCAATGGCCATGGATTTACAACGAGTCAAGGCTCTCCAGCAATGGCCATGGGTTTACACCAAGCCAATATTCAGTTTCTCTTCAGCAATGGCTATGGGTTTACACCAACCCACGGTCCAGTCTCTCTTCAGCAATGGCCATGGGTTTTTAACCAGCCAGAGTCCAGTGTCTCTCCAGCACTTGCTCAACAAACTTTGAATTAGAGATAGATTAAGACACAATGGGACCCTAGGCAAGGTAGCAGCTTCTTCCCCTATCTCTTTGATTAACACTGATAAAGGATTGCAACAGACAAACATAACCCACAGATGGCGCTTCCGGTCACCAACTGCCAACAGAAGCATCGGCATGATGCAGGGTGGGGTAAACTCTACCTCCTCCAGTAACATGACACATAGGTATTCAACAGTAGACAGTCTTATCAGCAGGGAGGGCTGTCAGAGGAATCCCCCCCCCCTAGTTTACATGATGACACAATGTGGGGTAAACTACATTCAGTAACAAGAGACGCACACAGGAGGGGCTGCAGGAGAACCCCCCCCCCCCCCCCCAGCTAACCACATACACATATATATTCCCATAATTAGTTGCTCCCAAGGCAGACAGAAACAATAGAACAATGGGATACAGATACAGCCACACCTCAAACAATCTAGCAGTCTGAAAGGTGAAATTATTTATCTTCATATATCTTGAGGGACATTGTTCAGAAATATTAATGTCACAAGTGAAAGAGCCGCTTCACACTTTTAGCACAAACCACACATATAGAACCCAGGACAACAGGGGGTAAAAGAAAATGTTGAGTCCGGTGTGGTTGTGAGGCGAGTAGGGTTAGGAAGACCCGACTGGGGTTCTCGGTCACCCTGTGCCCCTAATACACACAGGGTGACTTACACATAGGATGGGCCGGGGGAGCTGGACAAGGAGTTTCCAATGTTTTCCAAGGTAAGCTGTGTCTCACAAGCCCCCCGCCCAAAGTGACTCCCGTCACACCAGGGTCCAGTCTCTCCAGGGTCCAGCAATGGCCATGGGTTTACACTGAGCCAGTGTACAATCTCTCTCCATCAATAGTCATGAATTTACACCGAGCCGGAGTCTGTGCTCTTTAGCAATGGCCATAGATTTACATCAAGGTGCAGTCTCTCTCTAGCAATGGCCATGGGTTCACAACGAGTCAAGGCTCTCCAGCAATGGCCATGGGTTAACAATGAGTCAAGGCTCTCCAGCAATGGCCATGGGTTTACACCAAGCCAACATCTAGTTTCTCTTCCGCAATGGCTACGATTTTACACCAAGCCAGGGTCCAGTTTCTCTTCAGCAATGGCTATGGGTTTACACCAAGCCAAGATCCAGTTTCTCTTCAGCAATGGCCATGGGTTTATACCAAGCCAAGGTCCAGTCTCTCTCCAGCAATGGCCATGGATTTACAACGAGTCAAGGCTCTCCATCAATGGCCATGGGTTTACACCAAGCCAATATCCAGTTTCTCTTCAGCAATGGCTATGGGTTTACACCAACCCACGGTCCAGTCTCTCTTCAGCAATGGCCATGGATTTACAACGAGTCAATATTCAGTTTCTCTTCAGCAATGGCTATGGGTTTACACCAACCCACGGTCCAGTCTCTCTTCAGCAATGGCCATGGGTTTATACCAAGCCAAGGTCCAGTCTCTCTCCAGCAATGGCCATGGATTTACAACGAGTCAAGGCTCTCCATCAATGGCCATGGGTTTACACCAAGCCAATATCCAGTTTCTCTTCAGCAATGGCTATGGGTTTACACCAACCCACGGTCCAGTCTCTCTTCAGCAATGGCCATGGATTTACAACGAGTCAATATTCAGTTTCTCTTCAGCAATGGCTATGGGTTTACACCAACCCACGGTCCAGTCTCTCTTCAGCAATGGCCATGGGTTTATACCAAGCCAAGGTCCAGTCTCTCTCCAGCAATGGCCATGGATTTACAACGAGTCAAGGCTCTCCATCAATGGCCATGGGTTTACACCAAGCCAATATCCAGTTTCTCTTCAGCAATGGCTATGGGTTTACACCAACCCACGGTCCAGTCTCTCTTCAGCAATGGCCATGGATTTACAACGAGTCAATATTCAGTTTCTCTTCAGCAATGGCTATGGGTTTACACCAACCCACGGTCCAGTATCTCTTCAGCAATGGCCATGGGTTTTTAACCAGCCAGAGTCCAGTCTCTCTCCAGCACTTGCTCAACAAACTTTGAATTAGAGATAGATTAAGACACAATGGGACCCTAGGCAAGGTAGCAGCTTCTTCCCCTATCTCTTTGATTAACACTGATAAAGGATTGCAACAGACAAAAATAACCCACAGATGGCCCTTCCAGTCACCAACTGCCAACAGAAGCATCTTGCATGTAAAGTGACAGGCATACTGTATTTACAGCGCTGACCAATTGCACTATCCCACTCATATAATGCAGAAGAAAGGTTGCAGCTGTTCGCCCTGGGAATGCGCAGAGCCCTAGGCTCCTGCCTAGGTTGCCTTGTTAATTATCGGAGTGAGGGAATTCCCAAGTTGCAGTACCAATTTCACTACAGCTGACAAACTGAAAAGCAAACAAGGCAAAGTACAGAGTTGTCAAAAAACAAAATCAAGTCAGGACGTTCAGTGGCAAGAAAAAAGGTAAATTCTCAGACATAGAACTGAGGCGGACAGATGAACACAAAAATAGAGATCAAGCCAAGCTGACTGTACTGTATGCAAAATTATTTTCTACTCACCATCTAGACAAAATAAGCCCCTCTCCTTAGATATGGGACACCAGACCTACACCCTTTGCCGTATGTTAGGAGTCCTCTCCAACGGTGATCTGCTTTGACTTAAGTGTTGAAATACTGGAAAGGCAACTGGTAAGTCAACTGAGGACATCCTACTTTTCCTTGTGGGGAGCTGCACAGAACAATTTCCCGGTACAGAAACAGTTTCTGAGTACAGGGTGCCATGCCAGAAGTTGCATGTGTGACATACAAACCACTCATTGTGACTATTTACCGTTGATCTTCAGATGTATTGCTCAAGGGCTGTGGTGGAAATGTGTGTATATTTATCGTTCTAGTGTAATGCCATATGGCACAAGGCCACTTTCAACTTCCCCATTTTACCAGATTTGGGGGGGACACAACCTTCCTGCTGGGTGGCTTTAAATTTCCATCCCAGATTAAGAAATTTGAGCTAGGAGTATAATTTATTGAAACCGCAAGGCCTCGTTTACCCTTGCTTCAAAATGTGGCATTGGACCCCTTTTTTAAAAGCACTCTGAATGCCAATCAAAGCTCCTTTTACTAAATAAAATGGTGATTTTATAGTCCTGTTCACACGTTGTGTTTGTTTGCTCCAAAAACGATCCCCCCCCCCATGTCCCTTTCTTGGTGCTTTAGCATGGGGCTCATGGGGTCTCAATAGAAGTCTATGACAACTAAGGGTGCAACGGGTCGTTATTGATCCGCGATCAACGTCCGCGGATCGGCACACCACGCGATCAGCGGATTGAGCCCATAGGAAAGGCCGCGGCTTCGGCCTAGCTCCGGAGTGGGCGGCCAACTTGGTACACCCGGCGGCGGCCTAGGTGAGCTTCCCAGAGCGGCGCTGACTGGGGAGATGTGGACATTACAGTGGGGGAGATGACGTGGACATTACAGTGGGGGGAGATGACGTGGACATTACAGTGGGGGGAGATGACGTGGACATTACAGTGGGGGGAGATGACGTGGACATTACAGTGGGGGGAGATGACGTGGACATTACAGTGGGTGGAGATGAGGTGGACATTACAGTGGGTGGAGATGAGGTGGACATTACAGTGGGGGGAGATGACGTGGACATTACAGTGGGGGGAGATGACGTGGACATTACAGTGGGGGGAGATGACGTGGACATTACAGTGGGGGGAGATGACGTGGACATTACAGTGGGGGGAGATGAGGTGGACATTACAGTGGGTGGAGATGAGGTGGACATTACAGTGGGGGGGGGGGGATGAGGTGGACATTACAGTGGAGGAGATGACGTGGACATTACAGTGGGGGGAGATGAGGTGGACATTACAATGGGGGGAGATGAGGTGGACATTACAGTGGGGGGAGATGAGGTGGACATTACAGTGGGGGGAGATGAGGTGGACATTACAGTGGGGGGAGATGACGTGGACATTACAGTGTGGGAGACGTGGACATTACAGTGGGGGAGATGACGTGGACATTACAGTGGGGGGAGATGACGTGGACATTACAGTGGGGGGAGATGACATGGACATTACAGTGGGGGGAGATGACGTGGACATTACAGTGGGGGAGACGTGGACATTACAGTGGGGGAGATGAGGGGAGATGTGGACATTACAGTGGGGGGAGATGACGTGGACATTACAGTGTGGGAGACGTGGACATTACAGTGGGGGAGATGACGTGGACATTACAGTGGGGGGAGATGACGTGGACATTACAGTGGGGGGAGATGACGTGGACATTACAGTGGGGGAGACGTGGACATTACAGTGGGGGAGATGGGGGGAGATGAGGGGAGATGTGGACATTACAGTGGGGGAGATGAGGTGGACATTACAGTGGGGGGAGATGAGGTGGACATTACAGTGGGGGGAGATGACGTGGACATTACAGTGGGGGAGATGACGTGGACATTACAGTGGGGGGAGATGACGTGGACATTACATTGGGGGAGATGACGTGGACATTACAGTGGGGGAGATGACGTGGACATTACAGTGGGGGAGATGACGTGGACATTACAGTGGGGGAGATGACGTGGACATTACAGTGGGGGGAGATGACGTGGACATTACAGTGGGGGAGATGAGGGGAGATGTGGACATTACAGTGGGGGAGATGAGGGGAGATGTGGACATTACAGTGGGGGAGATGTGGATATTACAGTGGGGAGATGACGTGGACATTACAGTGGGGAAGATGACGTGGACATTACAGTGGGGAGATGACGTGGACATTACAGTGGGGGGAGATGACGTGGACATTACAGTGGGGGGAGATGACGTGGACATTACAGTGGGGGGAGATGACGTGGACATTACAGTGGGTGGAGATGAGGTGGACATTACAGTGGGGGGAGATGAGGTGGACATTACAGTGGGGGGAGATGACGTGGACATTACAGTGGGGGGAGATGACGTGGACATTACAGTGGGGGGAGATGACGTGGACATTACAGTGGGGGGAGATGAGGTGGACATTACAGTGGGTGGAGATGAGGTGGACATTACAGTGGGGGGGGATGAGGTGGACATTACAGTGGAGGAGATGACGTGGACATTACAGTGGGGGGAGATGAGGTGGACATTACAGTGGGGGGAGATGAGGTGGACATTACAGTGGGGGAGATGACGTGGACATTACAGTGGGGGGAGATGACGTGGACATTACAGTGGGGGGAGATGACGTGGACATTACAGTGGGGGAGACGTGGACATTACAGTGGGGGAGATGGGGGGAGATGAGGGGAGATGTGGACATTACAGTGGGGGAGATGAGGTGGACATTACAGTGGGGGGAGATGAGGTGGACATTACAGTGGGGGGAGATGACGTGGACATTACAGTGGGGGAGATGACGTGGACATTACAGTGGGGGAGATGACGTGGACATTACAGTGGGGGAGATGACGTGGACATTACAGTGGGGGACATGACGTGGACATTACAGTGGGGGAGATGACGTGGACATTACAGTGGGGGAGATGACGTGGACATTACAGTGGGGGGAGATGACGTGGACATTACAGTGGGGGGAGATGACGTGGACATTACAGTGGGGGAGACGTGGACATTACAGTGGGGGAGATGAGGGGAGATGTGGACATTACAGTGGGGGAGATGAGGTGGACATTACAGTGGGGGAGATGACGTGGACATTACAGTGGGGGGAGATGACGTGGACATTACACTGGGGGAGATGCGGTGGACATTACAGTGGGGGAGATGACGTGGACATTACAGTGGGGGAGATGACGTGGACCGTGGACATTACAGTGGGGGAGATGACGTGGACATTACAGTGGGGGAGATGACGTGGACCGTGGACATTACAGTGGGGGAGATGAGGGGAGATGTGGACATTACAGTGGGGGAGATGAGGTGGACATTACAGTGGGGGACTATCTATGGTGGTGATCCAAAAAATTATCCGATCCGTGGCTTTGATCCGAGGAACGATCCGAAACGCGAGTTTTTTGATCCATTGCACCCCTAATGACAACGCTTGCTTACAGCACCTGCGGCTTTTGAGGTACTTTTATTCAGCTTTAGCTTTGCTTTGGAGCCTTTTGCAGGTATGAGATATCCCAGGATGCACTGGGAAACCAACAATCCAACAGAAAGATGTCAGCTGTCACATCCGGTTCATGTGTATACATTTTGGGAGTGTCTGGACAGACGTCGCATCTGGTGTGCAGCGTGGAGCAGCAGGATGGTGAGCAGGGACCAGATCAGAGAGGAGCAACATGGGAGCGCTATAGCAGAAGGTGAGCGGGGACCGGACTGGAGAGGAGCAACTATCAGTCAGACAGCAGACCTGATGCAATGTGGGAGCGCTATAGCAGAAAGTGTGCGGGGACTGGACTGGAGAGGAGCAACTAGCAGACGTGATGCAACATGGGAGCGCTGAAGCAGAAGGTGAGCGGGGACCAGACTAGAGAGGAGCAACGAGCAGATGGCAAATGTGGTGTGCAATATGGGTATGCTATAAAGGAAAGTGAGTGGGGACCAGAGAGAAGAATGAGCGGCAGAGGATCAGCAGAACTGGGGGACCGTAGCAGGAGAAACTAGAAATGGTACACAATGTGGGAGCAATATAGCGTGAGGGGGTGGTAGAAAGGAGTATCAGCAAACCAGAGGATCAGCAGAGCTGGGTGTTACTACTGAGCGGGGATGAGCAGAGTTGAGAGTAGTAATAAGTGGGGGGGGGGGGGGGGGATCAGCAGAGCTGGGGGGTTACTAAGCAGGGGATCAGCAGAGCGGGAGGTTACTACTGAGAAGGGGGATCAGAAGAGATGGAGATACTACTGAGCAGGGGATCTGCTGAAAGATGGTTCCTTAAAAGCTGAGGATCTGCTGAACAGGGGTACTACTGAACTGGGGATCTGCTGAACAGGGGTACCACCGATCTGGGGATCTGCTGAGTGGGGGAAATACTGAGCTGGAGTTCTACTAGTCCCCCTAAAAACAACTAGAAACACACACACACACACACACACACACACACTCGCGGTTATTTGCCAAGCTTCATTAAAGCAGGGCTCGACAAAATCCGGGCGCCGGTCGCAAAAGCTTAAGCCTGCAGAAGGCCGCAAAGCCGCGGTCTTAATTACCGGCTGGTGTGGCCCGCGATCGCGGGCGCCGGTAATTGAGGCCGCGGCTTTGCGGCCTTCACAGAAGGAAGCTTAGGCCTACAGAAGGCCGCAAAGCCGTGGCCTCAATTACCGGCCGGCGCAGGCCGGCTGGTAATTGAGGCCGCGGCTTTGCGGCCTTCTGCAGGCCTAAGCTTCCTTCTGTGATCTGGCGCCATCTTGGGGTGGCCGTTGGCATTACAAGTAGTTACATTACAAGTAGCAAAACAGCAATTCTAATGTGTTTTTCACCATTTTCACTGCCATCTCCTTCCCTCTAATTAGAACCCCTAAACATTATATATATTTTTTCTTCTAACGCCCTAGAGAATAAAATGGCAGTCGTTGCAATACTTTCTGTCACACCGTATTTGCGCAGCGGTCTTACAAGCGCACTTTTTTTGTGGAAAAAAATACACTTTTTTAATAAAAAAAATAAGACAACAGTAAAGTTAGCCCAATTTTTTTTTTACTTTGTAAAAGATAATGTTACGCCGAGTAAATTGATACCCAACATGTCACGCTTCAAAATTGCGTCCGCTCGTGGAATTGCGACAAACTTTTATCCTTTAAAATCTCCATAGGCGACGTTTAAAAAAATTCTACAGGTTGTATGTTTTTGAGTTACAGAGGAGGTCTGGGGCTAGAATTATTGCTCCCGCCCTAACGATCACGGCGATACCTCACATATTTGAACACGGTTTACATATGTGGGCGCTATTCACGTATGCGTTTGCTTCTGCGCGCAAGCTTGGCGGGACGGGGTGCGTTTTTTGCTTCCTAACTTTTTTAGCTGGCTCCTAGATTCCAAGCAAATTTGTCAAACCCTGCCTTAACCACTTAAGGACCGCCTACTGTACATTTACGTCAGCAGAATGGCACGGCTGGGCACATCAACGTATATATACGTTGGTTTCTAGTACCCAGCCGTGGGTCACGGGCGCGCTCCCGTGACCCGGTCCGAAGCTCCGGGACCGCGGGACTCGATCGCCGCTGGAGTGCGGCGATCGGTCCCCGGAGCTGAAGAACGGGGAGAGCCGTGTGTAAACACCCCTTCCCCGTGCCTTCCCCCCCTCCTGTTATAGGGGGACGTGATCGATGATGTCACACCTACAGCCACACCCCCCTACAGTTGTAAACACACGCAGGGGACACACAAATCCTACAGCGCCCCCTTGTGATTAACTCCCAAACTGCAACTGTCATTTTCACAGTAAACAATGCAATTTAAATGCATTTTTTGCGGTGAAAATGACAATGGTCCCAAAAATGTGTCAAAATTGTCCGAAGTGTCCGCCATAATGTCGCAGTCACGAAAAAAAAAAAACGCTGATCGCCGCTATTAGTAGTAAAAAAAAAAAAAAATAATAATAAAAATGCAATAAAACTATCCCTTATTTTGTAAACGCTATAAGTTTTGTGAAAACCAACCGATAAACGCTTATCGGTTGTTAGGGTTTTTTTTTTTTACCAAAAATAGGTAGAAGAATACGTATCGGCCTAAACTGAGGAAAAAAAATAAATTATATATATTTTGGGGGGGATATTTATTATAGCAAAAAAAGTAAAAAATATTGAATTTTTTTTTCAAAATTGTCGCTCTATTTTTGTTTATAGCGCAAAAAATAAAAACCGCAGAGGCGATCAAATACCACCAAAAGAAAGCTCTATTTGTGGGGAAAAAGGGACGCCAATTTTGTTTGGGAGCCACGTCGCACGACCGCGCAATTGTCAGTTAAAACGACGCAGCGCCGAATCGCAAAAGGGGGCAAGGTCCTTTACCTGCATTTTGGTCCGGGTCTTAAGCGGTTAAAGCTTCACGAAGCATCAAAAACGTATAAAAAAAAAAAAAAAAAGCATGTTAAAGTGGTAGTCGCTTTAATGTGGGTTCAAGTGGAATAGAGTGTAAATGAGCTCTAAAAGCGAATTGGAGAGAGAAGCTTAGACGGTAGAATGATTGCTACGCGACGTTTGAAAGTTGGAAGGCGGGGCATGGAATTCCCGTGTAATGAGGGAACCACCTGATCCCAAGTGTATGACGTGCAGGAGAGGCCTTGGATAGGGTGAGATACTCAGACACACACACATAAAACTATATACAGTTTAACCACTTCAGCTCCGGAAAGTTCTACCCCACTTCATGACCAGGCCATTTTACAACGGATAAACACCACCCCTTGTGATAGCTTTGTGCAGTGACAGGGCCCCTTTTTGGAGACATCAGGGGGGTCCATTAGAACCCCTGACCCCTTCTCTGCCCTAGAAAGATTCTCATCAGATGCTTCCCTGGCAGTTCTGGTTAGATAGGGGTGGTGTTCACCCGTTGTAATAGCAATAAAGCTGTAGATCTCTGCAGCTCCTCCAGAGTTCCCATGGGCCTCTTGGCTGCTTCTCTGATGAACGCTCTCCTTGCCCGGCCCGGTCAGTTTAGGTGGACGGCCGTGTCTTGGTAGGTTTGCGGTTGTGCCGTACTCTTTCCATTTTCCGATGATGGATTGAACAGAAGCTCAGTGAGATCTTCAAAGCTTGGGAGATTTTTTTTATAACCTCCCCCCTGCTTTATACTTCTCCACAACTTTATCCCCGACCCGTCTGCTGTGTTCCTCGGCCTTCATGATGCTGTTTGTTCACTAAGGTTCTCTAACAAACCTCTGAGGGCTTCACAGAACAGCTGTGTTTATACTGAGATTACATGACACACAGGTGGACTCTATTTACTAATTAGGTGACTTCTGAAGGCGATTGGATCCACTCGATTTTAGTTAGGGGTATCGAAGTGAGGGGGGCTGAATGCAAATGCCCCCCCCCCCACACACACACCAAAATTGACAGACCTCGAGTGACCTCTGGAATTTGGAAGACCTCGGGTGACCTCTGAAAATTGGGAGACCTCGGGTGACCTCTGAAAATTGGAAGACCTCGGGTGACCTCTGAAAAATTAGAAGACCTTGGGTGACCTCTGAAAAACTGGAAGACCTCGGGTGACCTCTGAAAAACTGGAAGACCTCGGGTGACCTCTGAAAAACTGGAAGACCTCGGGTGACCTCTGAAAAATTGGAAGACCTCGGGTGACCTCTGAAAAATTGGAAGACCTCGGGTGACCTCTGAAAAATTAGAAGACATCGGGTGACCTCTGAAAAACTGGAAGACCTCGGGTGACCTCTGAAAAATTGGAAGACCTCGGGTGACCTCTGAAAAATTGGAAGACCTCGGGTGACCTGTGAAAAATTGCCAGACCTCGAATGACCTCTGAAATATGTCAGACCTCGGGAGACCTCTGAAACTTGGCAGACCTCGGGAGACCTCTGAAACTTGGCAGACCTCGAATGACCTCTGAAAATTGGAAGACCTCGGGTGACCTCTGGAAAATTGGAAGACCTCGGGTGACCTCTGAAAATTGGAAGACCTCGGGTGACCTCTGAAAATTGGAAGACCTCGGGTGACCTCTGAAAATTGGAAGACCTCGGGTGACCTTTGAAAATTGGCAGACCTCGGATGACCTCTGAAAATTGGAAGACCTCGGGTGACCTCTGAAAATTGGAAGACCTCGAGTGACCTCTGAAAAATTGCCAGACCTCGAATGACCTCTAAAATATGTCAGACCTCGGGAGACCTCTGAAACTTGGCAGACCTCGAATGACCTCTGAAAATTGGAAGACCTCGGGAGACCTCTGAAAATTGGCAGACCTCGGGTGACCTCTGGAAAATTGGAAGACCTCAGGAGACCTCTGAAAATTGGAAGACCTCGGGAGACCTCTGAAAATTGGCAGACCTCGGGTGACCTCTCACTCCTACAAACTAACCACAGAAAATTGTCAGACCTCGGGTGTCACTGACCCTTAAAAATCATCAGACCTTGGGTGACCTTAGTTGACCCCTCAGTTTAGATATTAGGAGATCCCTTTCATTGTCAGACCTCAGGTGACCTCTGAAAATTGGAAGACCTCAGGTGACCTTTGACTTCCTAAAAACCTCAGGTAACCCTGAAAATTGCCAGACCTCAGAAAATCGTCAGACCTTAGGTGATCCGTGAAGATTGTCAGACGTCATGTGACCCCCCAAAAATTGTCAGAACTTAAGTGACCTCAGGAAATTGCAGACCTCAGATGACCCCTCAAAATTGTCAAACCTCAGGTAACGCTAAAAATTGTAATACCTCATGCGATCCCTAAAATTGTTAGACCTTAAGTGATACCTGAGGATTCTCAGGCCTCAGTTGGCTCATGAAAATTAGAAGACCTCGGGTGACCTCTGAAAATTAGAAGACCTCGGATGACCTCTGAAAAATTAGAAGACCTCGGGTGACCTCTGAAAATTGGAAGACCTCGGGTGACCTCTGAAAATTGGAAGACCTCGGGTGACCTCTGAAAATTAGAAGACCTCGGGTGACCTCTGAAAATTAGAAGACCTCGGGTGACCTCTGAAAATTAGAAGACCTCGGGTGACCTCTGAAAATTAGAAGACCTCGGGTGACCTCTGGAAAATTGGAAGACCTCGGGTGACCTCTGGAAAATTGGAAGACCTCGGGTGACCTCTGAAATTTGGCAGACCTCGGGTGACCTCTGAAAATTGGCAGACCTCGGGTGACCTCTGACTCCTACAAACTAACCACAGAAAATTGTCAGACCTCGGGTGTCACTGACCCTTAAAAATCATCAGACCTTGGGTGACCTTAGTTGACCACTGAGTTTAGATATTAGGAGATCCCTTTCACTGTCAGACCTCAGGTGACCTCTGAAAATTGGAAGACCTCAGGTGACCTTTGACTTCCTAAAAACCTCAGGTAACCCTGAAAATTGCCAGACCTCAGAAAATCGTCAGACCTTAGGTGATCCGTGAAGATTGTCAGACGTCATGTCACCCCCCCAAAAATTGTCAGAACTTAAGTGACCTCTGGAAATTGCAGACCTCAGATGACCCCTCAAAATTGTCAAACCTCAGGTAACGCTGAAAATTGTAATACCTCATGCGATCCCTCACAATTGTTAGACCTTAAGTGATACCTGAGGATTCTCAGGCCTCAGTTGGCTCATGAAAATTAGAAGACCTCGGGTGACCTCTGAAAATTGGGAGACCTCGGGTGACCTCTGAAAATTGGGAGACCTCGGGTGACCTCTGAAAATTAGAAGACCTCGGGTGACCTCTGAAAATTGGCAGACCTCGGGTGACCTCTGACTCCTACAAACTAACCACAGAAAATTGTCAGACCTCGGGTGTCACTGACCCTTGAAAATAATCAGACCTTGAGTGACCTCAGGCCACTTCTGAAGATTGTCAGACGTCATGTGACCCCCCAAAAATTGTCAGAACTTAAGTGACCTCAGGAAATTGCAGACCTCAGATGACCCCTCAAAATTGTCAAACCTCAGGTAACGCTGAAAATTTGAATACCTCATGCGATCCCTCACAATTGTTAGACCTTAAGTGATACCTGAGGATTCTCAGGCCTCAGTTGGCTCATGAAAATTAGAAGACCTCGGATGACCTCTGAAAATTGGGAGACCTCGGGTGACCTCTGAAAATTAGAAGACCTCGGGTGACCTCTGAAAATTAGAAGACCTCGGATGACCTCTGAAAAATTAGAAGACCTCGGGTGACCTCTGAAAATTAGAAGACCTCGGGTGACCCCTGAAAATTAGAAGACCTCGGGTGACCTCTGGAAAATTGGAAGACCTCGGGTGACCTCTGAAAAATTGGAAGACCTCGGGTGACCTCTGAAAATTGGCAGACCTCGGGTGACCTCTGACTCCTACAAACTAACCACAGAAAATTGTCAGACCTCGGGTGTCACTGACCCTTGAAAATAATCAGACCTTGAGTGACCTCAGGCCACTTCTGAAAATTGTCAGACCTCATGTGACCCCTTCAAAATTGTCAAACTTTAAAGGACCTATGAAAACTGTAATACCTCAGATGAACACTGACTCACCTCAGAGAACTGTCAAACCTTGGGGGGGTCACTGACCCCTGAGGACCATCAGGCCTTGGGAGACCTTAGTTGACCCCTGAAGTTAGATATTAGGAGATCTCAGGTGACCCCAGAACACTGCCAGGCCTCGGGGGGTGGGGTCGGCTCCCATTGTACTCGGTCGGGGGGCGGCTCCCATTGTACTCGGTCGGGGGATGGGGACGGCTCCCATTGTACTCGGTCGGGGGATGGGGACGGCTCCCATTGTACTCGGTCGGGGGGCGGCTCCCATTGTACTCGGTCGGGGGATGGGGACGGCTCCCATTGTACTCGGTCGGGGGACGGGGGCGGCTCCCATTGTACTCGGTCGGGGGACGGGGGCGGCTCCCATTGTGCTCGGTCGGGGGATGGGGGCGGCTCCCATTGTGCTCGGTCGGGGGATGGGGGCGGCTCCCATTGTGCTCGGTCGGGGGATGGGGGCGGCTCCCATTGTGCTCGGTCGGGGGATGGGGGCGGCTCCCATTGTACTCGGTCGGGGGATGGGGGCGGCTCCCATTGTGCTCGGTCGGGGGATGGGGGCGGCTCCCATTGTACTCGGTTGGGGGATGGGGACGGCTCCCATTGTACTCGGTCGGGGGATGGGGACGGCTCCCATTGTACTCGGTTGGGGGATGGGGACGGCTCCCATTGTACTCGGTCGGGGGATGGGGACGGCTCCCATTGTACTCGGTCGGGGGATGGGGGCGGCTCCCATTGTACTCGGTCGGGGGATGGGGGCGGCTCCCATTGTACTCGGTCGGGGGATGGGGGCGGCTCCCATTGTACTCGGTCGGGGGTGGGGGCGGCTCCCATTGTACTCGGCCGGGGGATTAGGGGCGGCTCCCATTGTACTCGGTCGGGGGATTAGGGGCGGCTCCCATTGTACTCGGTCGGGGGATTAGGGGCGGCTCCCATTGTACTCGGTCGGGGGATGGGGGCGGCTCCCATTGTACTCGGTCGGGGGATTAGGGGCGGCTCCCATTGTACTCGGCCGGGGGATTAGGGGCGGCTCCCATTGTACTCGGTCGGGGGATTAGGGGCGGCTCCCATTGTACTCGGTCGGGGGATGGGGGCGGCTCCCATTGTACTCGGTCGGGGGATGGGGGCGGTTCCCATTGTGCTCGATCGGGGGATGGGGGCGGCTCCCATTGTGCTCGATCGGGGGATGGGGGCGGCTCCCATTGTGCTCGATCGGGGGATGGGGGCGGCTCCCATTGTGCTCGATCGGGGGATGGGGGCGGCTCCCATTGTGCTCGATCGGGGGATGGGGGCGGCTCCCATTGTGCTCGATCGGGGGATGGGGGCGGCTCCCATTGTGCTCCGTCAGGGGCTGACTCCCATTGTACACCAAGCTCTGGGCAGACCAGTTACAAGAGCAGGGGGAATGAGCATCACCGGAAGTGCAGTTCTGTTGCCATGGTTACAAGAGATGTAAGGTGTGGGCGGGGTTTTCTGCCCTCCTCACACTGTGGGCCGTACAATGAACGATCCCTGTCCCTCCCCCTCCTCCCCGGGACTCACCGTCAGTGTACGGTCTCCGCCATGCCTTCTCCCCGCCTCAGTACCGCCACCATCTGCTTCCCTCTCTTTCGTCGGGATGCTGGAGACACTCTGAGGTGATCGGCGTTCTGATTGGCCGCCCGACCCGTCAATCACTTCCGCTGGTACCCTATGAGGCTGCGCTCTCAGTCATGGCATGTTCCTTCCGCGAGCTGCGCCGCTATTGGCTAAAGGTGTCTGTCACTCCTACCTGTCAGAAAAGGCTTCGTTGTACTATAGGCTGGCATCTGCGCTGATAGCCCCGCCCAACCAACCGGGATACAGAGCGGCTATTGGACGTGAGCTCCGCCACTCAGGCTTCCGCCAATCAGCTGTTCAGTTAGTTGGCGCCTTGCAGGGGGCGGTGTGGGGTTCTGATTGGGCGAGTTGTTTGGCACCCTCGGTTCTGATTGGCTAGCGAGAAGTGGCGCCAAATACGAGGCGGGCAGGGCGGCGGACATGGATGTCGGTCTGGGTTAAGAGGCAGAACTGAGGGCCCGAGCCGAGAGAAAACATCTTGTGTCCGGCTACGCGGCGAATACATCACACAACACCTCTACTCAGGTATAGTACGGCTGTCTCTCCTTTATGACTTACATTGGCGCCCTCTGCCCTATGGAGCCAATAATCCGCCCGACCGCATGTGAAACTAAAGATTTATCCCCCGTCCAGCGCCCGCCAGCGCCTCTATAACCATCAGATCCATTATAATCCATAATCCATTATAGTCCCCCCTCTCACTGATCTCTTTGTTTTCAGCTTCCAGGAGCCCGGCCGCACGGATTTCTGTGTAGAAGAATGGACTTGTCCAGCTTGGCCCCCACTCCCCTCAGGGGCCCCAATCGCCTCCAGGGGCTCCCTGTGGTGAAAACGCTCTTCTTCTGCGAGGCTGACACCGCCTCGGCCCTCTCGCCGGTCACCAACCTGGCGCTCAACATGGACCAGCTAGATGTCCTGGGAAGGTAATGGGCAATGTGTGTGTGTGTGTGAGGGAGGGTAATGGGCAATGTGTGTGTGAGGGAGGGTAATGGGCAATGTGTGTATGGGGGGGGAGGAGGGAGGGGGGGGGGGTAATGGGCAATGTGTGTATGGGGGGGGGAGGAGGGAGGGTAATGGGCAATGTGTGTGTGTGAGGGAGGGTAATGGGCAATGTGTGTATGGGGGGGAGGAGGGAGGGTAATGGGCAATGTGTGTATGGGGGGGAGGAGGGAGGGTAATGGGCAATGTGTGTATGGGGGGGGAGGAGGGAGGGTAATGGGCAGTGTGTATGGGGGGGGGGGGGGGGGAGGGAGGGTAATGGGCAATGTGTGTATGGGGGGGGGGGAGGAGGGAGGGTAATGGGCAATGTGTGTATGGGGGGGGGGGGAGGAGGGAGGGTAATGGGCAATGTGTGTATGGGGGGGGGAGGAGGGAGGGTAATGGGCAATGTGTGTATGGGGGGGGGGGGGGGGAGGAGGGAGGGTATGGGGGGGGGGAGGAGGGAGGGTGGGCAATGTGTGTATGGGGGGGGGGAGGAGGGAGGGGGGCAATAATGGGCAATGTGTGTATGGGGGGGGGGAGGAGGGAGGGTAATGGGCAATGTGTGTAGGGAGGGTAATGGGCAATGTGTGTAGGGAGGGTAATGGGCAATGTGTGTAGGGGGGGGGGGGGAGGGTAATGGGCAATGTGTGTATGGGGGGGGGGGGAGGGTAATGGGCAATGTGTGTATGGGGGGGGGGGGAGGGAGGGTATGGGGGGGGGGGGGGATGGGCAATGTGTGTATGGGGAGGAGGGTAGGGTAATGGGCAATGTGTGTATGGGGGGGGGGGGAGGGTAATGGGCAATGTGTGTATGGGGGGGGGGGGGAGGGTAATGGGCAATGTGTGTATGGGGGGGGGGGGTGTGTAGGGGGAGGGTAATGGGCAATGTGTGTATGGGGGGGGG
The DNA here is from genome assembly GCA_029574335.1 of Rana kukunoris. Classification (NCBI taxonomy): domain Eukaryota; kingdom Metazoa; phylum Chordata; class Amphibia; order Anura; family Ranidae; genus Rana; species Rana kukunoris. Next base: position 482,328,144 of record CM056053.1, read on the forward strand.
GGGGTAGGGTGTGTGTATGGGGGGGAGGAGGGTGGGCAATGTGTGTATGGGGGGGGGGGGAGGGTATGGGGGGAGGAGGGTGGGCAATGTGTGTATGGGGGGGGGGGGGAGGGTATGGGGGGAGGAGGGTGGTGTATGGGGGGGGAGGGGAAGGGTAATGCAATGGTAAAGTATGGGGGGAGGAGGGTGGGCAATGTGTGTATGGGGGGGGGGGAGGGAGGGTAATGGGCAATGTGTGTATGGGGGGGGGGGGAGGGGGAGGGTAATGGGCAATGTGTGTATGGGGGGGGTGGGAGGGAGGGTAATGGGCAATGTGTGTATGGAGGGAGGGTATGGGGGGGAGGAGGGTAATGGGCAATGTGTGTATGGGGGGAGGAGGGTATGGGGGGGGGGGGGAGGAGGGTAATGGGAGGGTAGGGGGGAGGAGGGTAATGGGCAATGGGTATGGGGGGGGAGGGTAATGGGCAATGTGTGTATGGGGGGAGGAGGGTAATGGGCAATGTGTGTATGGGGGGAGGAGGGTAATGGGCAATGTGTGTATGGGGGGAGGAGGGTAATGGGCAATGTGTGTATGGGGGGAGGAGGGTAATGGGCAATGTGTGTATGGGGGGAGGAGGGTAATGGGCAATGTGTGTATGGGGGGAGGAGGGTAATGGGCAATGTGTGTATGGGGGGAGGAGGGTAATGGGCAATGTGTGTATGGGGGGAGGAGGGTAATGGGCAATGTGTGTATGGGGGGAGGAGGGTAATGGGCAATGTGTGTATGGGGGGAGGAGGGTAATGGGCAATGTGTGTATGGGGGGAGGAGGGTAATGGGCAATGTGTGTATGGGGGGAGGAGGGTAATGGGCAATGTGTGTATGGGGGGAGGAGGGTAATGGGCAATGTGTGTATGGGGGGAGGAGGGTAATGGGCAATGTGTGTATGGGGGGAGGAGGGTAATGGGCAATGTGTGTATGGGGGGAGGAGGGTAATGGGCAATGTGTGTATGGGGGGGAGGAGGGTAATGGGCAATGTGTGTATGGGGGGGAGGAGGGTAATGGGCAATGTGTGTATGGGGGGAGGAGGGTAATGGGCAATGTGTGTATGGGGGGAGGAGGGTAATGGGCAATGTGTGTATGGGGGGGAGGAGGGTGTGTGTATGGGGGGAGGAGGGTGGGCAATGTGTGTATGGGGGGAGGAGGGTAATGGGCAATGTGTGTATGGGGGGAGGGGGTTAGGGCAATGTGTGTAATGTGTGTATGGGGGGAGGAGGGTAATGGGCAATGTGTGTATGGGGGGAGGGGGTAATGGGCAGGGTAAGGAGGGTAATGGGCAATGTGTGTATGGGGGGGGGGTATGGGGGGAGGAGGGTAATGGGCAATGTGTGTAATATTGGGGGGAGGAGGGTAATGGGCAATGTGTGTATGGGGGGGGGGGAGGGTAATGTGTGTATGGGGGGAGGAGGGTAATGGGCAATGTGTGTATGGGGGGGGGGGTGTGTAGGGAGGGAGGAGGGTAATGGGCAATGTGTGTATGGGGGAGGAGGGTGGGCAATGTGTATGGAGGGAGGAGGGTAATGGGCAATGGGGGGGAGGGTAATGGGCAATGTGTGTATGGGGGGGGGGGGGGTAATGGGCAATAATGGGCAATGTGTGTATGGGGGGGGGGAGGGTAATGGGCAATGTGTGTATGGGGGGGGGGAGGGTAATGGGCAATGTGTGTATGGGGGGGGGGAGGGTAATGGGCAATGTGTGTATGGGGGGAGGGGGGGTGGTTGGGGTAATGGGCAATGTGTGTATGGGGGGAGGGGGGGTGGTTGGGGTAGGGTAATGGGCAATGTGTGTATGGGGGGAGGAGGGTTGGGGGGGTAATGGGCAATGTGTATGCGTCGACAAGCACAGCCATGCTCCTGGGGAGTCTTATTAGCTTTTATTTCTCCCCCCCGCTTTTATCTTTTATTGGCTTGCGATGGTGTTTTGTATAAAATGGTCAGGTGATCACTTGTAGCCTATGAGCAATGCTGACCACTAGGATTCTCTACACCAGGGGGAGTTAAACCCAATTCAATCGGCGGGGCCACATCAGCATTATGATTGCCCTCAGAAGGGCCGGTTTTATCTGTAAGATTAGATGTCCAGCCCACCCACCCCCTTACATTAGAGGTCAAGGCCCCCCCCCCCCCCACACCATCAGAAGTTGAGTCCCCTTCTTCTCAGCAGCAGCATAAGGAAATGTAAGGGAGAGAAGTTGGATGCATTACTTGAAAGTAGGGGTCTGCAGGAGGGCTGGAGCTCTCCTGAAGCTGCTTGACAAGGCCTGGAGGGCCGGATTTGACCCGCGGGCCTTGTGTTTGACACCTGTGCTCTACACCCCTGGCATGCTAGCAGATGGTTCCACCTATGTGGGAGTAGCATGGTGATGAGTGAACCAGCTGGCTGACCATGCCGGGCTTTGTGGCATTTCCGGTAACTGGTATGAAACCGTGACACGTGTTGTGTGGAGTCTCACTTTCTGTCATCTCTAGGGGTGCAACGGTTCAAAAAACTCGCGGTTCGTATCGTTCCTCAGATCAGGAGTCGCAGATCATTTTTCGCATTCGTCAAAAAAAATCCCCCCACTGTAATATTCACATCTCCCCCACTGCAGTGGCATCACTAAGGTTGGTGTCACCGGGTGCAGAAAAAAATTGTCACCCCTCCCACCTATACCCCCCCGCTCTCAGGACAGAGGGCTGCCGCCGGGTGTACCAAGATGGCTGGGGCTTCCGGAGCCAGGCTGAAGCTGCGGCCTTTCCTAATGTTATGGCCACGGCTGCGGAGATAGACCGAAGCCATGGCCATAACATTAGGAAAGGCCGCGACTTCGGCCTAGCTCTGGAGCCGCATCCGTAACATTGGGAAAGGCCGCGGCTTCGGCCTAGCTCTGGAGCCGCATCCGTAACATTGGGAAAGGCCGAGGCTTCGGCCTAGCTCTGGGGCCGCGGCTTCGGCCTAGCTCTGGGGCCGCGGCTTCGGCCTAGCTCTGGGGCCGCGGCTTCGGCCTAGCTCTGGGGCTTCGGCCTAGCTCTGGGGCCGCGGCTTCGGCCTAGCTCTGGGGCCGCGGCTTCGGCCTAGCTCTGGGGCCGCGGCTTCGGCCTAGCTCTGGGGCCGCATCCATAACACACTGCGGCTTCGGCCTAGCTCTGGAGCCGCATCCATAACACATTGGGAAAGGCCGAGGCTTCGGCCTAGCTCTGGGGCCGTGGCTTCGGCCTAGCTCTGCAGCCGCATCCATAACATTGGGAAAGGCCGCGGCTTCGGCCTAGCTCTTGAGCCGCATCCATAACATTGGGAAAGGCCGCAGCTTCGGCCTAGCTCTAGAGCTGCATCCATAACACATTGGGAAAGGCTGCGGCTTTGGCCTAGCTCTGGGGCCGCATCCATAACACATTAGGAAAGGCTGCAGCTTCGGCCTAGCTCTGGAGCCGCATCCATAACATTGGGAAAGGCCGCAGCTTCGGCCTAGCTCTGGAGCCGCATCCGTAACACATTAGGAAAGGCCGCGGCTTCGGCCTAGCTCTGGAGCCGCATCCATAACACATTGGGAAAGGCTTCGGCCTAGCTCTGGAGCCGCGTCCATAACATTAGGAAAGGCCGCAGCTTCGGCCTAACTCTGGAGCTGCATCAATAACATTGGGAAAGACCGCAGCTTCGGCCTAGCTCTGGAGCCGCATCTATAACATTGGGAAAGGCCGCAGCTTCGGCCTAGCTCTGCAGCCGCATCCATAACATTGGGAAAGGCCGCGGCTTCGGGCCTAGCTCTGCAGCTGCATCCATAACACATTGGGAAAGGCTGTGGCTTCGGCCTAGCTCTGGAGCCGCATCTATAACATTGTGGAAAAGCAGCGGCTTCGGCCTAGCTCTGGAGCCGCATCCATAACATTGGGAAAGGCCGCGGCTTCGGGCCTAGCTCTGCAGCCGCATCCATAACATTGGGAAAGGCCGCGGCTTCGGCCTAGCTCTGGAGCGGCATCTATAACATTGTGGAAAAGCAGCGGCTTCGGCCTAGCTCTGGAGCTACATCCATAACACATTGGGAAAGGCTTCGGCCTAGCTCTGGAGCCGCATCCATAACACATTGGGGAAAGGCTGTGGCTTCGGCCTAGCTCTGGAGCCGCATCCATAACATTGGGAAAGGCCGCAGCTTCGGCCTAGCTCTGGAGCCACATCCATAACATTGGGAAAGGCCTCGGCCTAGCTCTGGAGCCGCACCCATAACATTAGGAAAGGCTTTGGCCTAGCTCTGGAGCCGCATCCATAACATTGGGAAAGGCCGCAGCTTCGGCCTAGCTCTGGAGCCACATCCATAACATTGGGAAAGGCTTCGGCCTAGCTCTGGAGCCGCATCCATAACATTGGGAAAGGCCGCAGCTTCGGCCTAGCTCTGGAGCCACATCCATAACATTGGGAAAGGCTTCGGCCTAGCTCTGGAGCTGCATCCATAACATTGGGAAAGGCTTCGGCCTAGCTCTGGAGCCACATCCATAACATTGGGAAAGGCTTCGGCCTAGCTCTGGAGCCACATCCATAACATTGGGAAAGGCTTCGGCCTAGCTCTGGAGCCACATCCATAACATTGGGAAAGGCCGCAGCTTCGGCCTAGCTCTGGAGCCGCATCCATAACACATTGGGGAAAGGCTGTGGCTTCGGCCTAGCTCTGGAGCTGCATCCATAACATTGGGAAAGGCTTCGGCCTAGCTCTGGAGCCGCATCCATAACACATTGGGAAAGGCCGCGGCTTCGGCCTAGCTCTGGGGCCGCATCCATAACACATTAGGAAAGGCCGCGGCTTTGGCCTAGCTCCAGAGCCGCGGCAATCCACGGATCAGTGTGCCGATCCGAAGGGGTTGACCTGTTCGGCTCATGGATCAACTGTGATCGTTGCACCACTAGTCATCTCTCTTGTTGGGACCAGAACAGGTGTCCCCGCTGGAAGATCTCTCCTCGCCGCCTACTGACGGCGGCGCCCGGCCAGATACTGCGGTGGAGTTTGGTTGTCTTCCTATTGGAGCTGCACAATCGTTAAAAAAAATGTAACAAATGTAGAGACTTCTCTGGCAGTCTGCCAAATTTTTTATAACCTTGTCTCTGCTGGAAGAGAAGTGGAAACATTGTAACTCTTCCTTCTTGGATCAAAGGGATAAAACTTGTGTGTGTAACTGCCGGAATTTTAACCACTTAAAGTCCAAACCTTTTTCTGACACTTGTTTCTTAAAACGTTAATCTGCTTTTTTTTTTTTTTTGCTAGAAAACTACTTGGAACCCCCAAACAACATTATATATTTTTGGCAGAGACCCTAGAGAATAAAATGGCGATTGGTGCAATATTTTATGACGCGGTATTTGCACAGCAGTCTTTCAAATGCTTTTTTTTTTTTTATTATTATTTTTTGGGGAAAAAAAAGAAACTTCAATGAACAAAATGGAAATGGTAAAGTTGGCCCAATTTTTATTTTTGTTTAACCACTTGATCACCGGGTCTATTTTGGCACTTTTCTCCATGTAAAAATCACATTTACATTAATCAGTACCCCCCCAAACATTATGTATATATTTTATTTAGCAGACACCCTAGGGATTAAAATGGTCATTGCAACTTTTTTTTTTTTCCTCACACAGTATTTGCGCAGTGCGGGGGGTGCAGTAATATCAGCCATGGGTCTTTGGGGGCGGGGGGTGCAGTAATATCAGCCATGGGTCTTTGGGGGCGGGGGGTGCAGTAATATCAGCCATGGGTCTTTGGGGGGGTGCAGTAATATCAGCAATGGGTCTTTGGGGGGGGTGCAGTAATTTCAGCCATTGGGTCTTGGGGGGGGGTGCCAGTAATATCAGCAATGGGTCTTTGGGGGGGGGGGGTGTTGCCAGTAATATCAGCCATGGGTCTTTGGGGGGGTGCAGTAATATCAGCCATGGGTCTCTTTTGGGGGGGGTGCAGTAATATCAGCCATGGGTCTTTGGGGGGGTGCAGTAATATCAGCCATGGGTCTTTTGGGGGGGGTGCAGTAATATCAGCCATAGGTCTTTGGGGGGGGTGCAGTAATATCAGCCATGGGTCTTTGGGGGGGGGTGCAGTAATATCAGCCATGGGTCTTTGGGGGGGGTTGCAGTAATATCAGCCATGGGTCTTTGGGGGGGGGTGCAGTAATATCAGCCTGGGTCTTTGGGGGGGGGGGTGCAGTAATATCAGCCATGGGTCTTTGGGGGGTTGCAGTAATATCAGCCATGGGTCTTTGGGGGGGTGCAGTAATAGCCATGGGTCTCTGGGGGGGGGGTGTGCAGTAATATCAGCCATGGGTCTTTGGGGGGGGGGGGTATGTGCAGTAATATCAGCCATGGGTCTCTGGAGGGGTGCAGTAATATCAGCCATGGGTCTCTGGAGGGGTTGCAGTAATATCAGCCATGGGTCTTTGGGGGGGGCGGGGGGATAATGTAATGGCCATGGGTCTTTGGGGGGGGGGTGCAGTAATATCAGCCATGGGTCTTTGGGGGGGGGGGGGGTGCAGTAATATCGGCCATGGGTCTTTGGGGGGGGGTTGCTTTGCAGTAATATCAGCCATGGGTCTTTGGGGGGGGGGGGGTGCAGTAATATCAGCCATGGGTCTTTGGGGGGGATTTCAGTAATGACACTGAATGCGGCGTGGTTTTTGGCACGACTATTGCCTGACTCGCAACCAACCATATCGTGTAAATATTCATTTTAGGAAGAAATTCCTTTTTGGGGGGGGGGGGGGGGGGCGGGTTTGATATCCAGCGGGTTGTAATGTGGTCAGTTGCACAGACTCGGATATCTCCAGTACTGGTGGTGCAGCAGGATCTCCGAATCTTTGTCTTCATTCATCATCCTCGGGATAGAACAGTCGGGCCTTGTGCTAAGTGATGGTTCATTTCTTCATGGAGGACATGGGAACTTCCTGAATGCATTACTCCTCAATCCCCCCCCCCCACCCTGTCCCCCGGTTCCCCCCACGCATACTCCCCCCCCCACCCCCCCCATCTTCATGTTCCTGATTGATTATCTGGTGTCCCGCCAGGCCGCTTGCACTCTTTTAGATAAGATGAAGCTAATTGTGGCGCACCACCAACAGAACGGTCCTTCAGAGTCACACTTGGACTATATTTTGCTTTGCCAACCCCCCCCCCCCCAAACATGGTGACATTATTTATTTAAATCCAATCTAGTTTCGTAAAGTTTTTAGATCCAGCAAGTCTCTGTGCTTCTCTAATGCAATGCAGGCAGATCATGGCCGGTGGGAGGGGCTGGGAAAGGGTGCTGTAGGTCTCTATGCAATGCAGGCAAAACATGGCTGGTGGGAGGGGCTGGCAGGGTGCTGTAGGTCTATGTCATGCAGGTAGATCATGGCTGGTGGGAGGGGCCGGGACAGGGTATTGTAGGTCTCTATGCCATGCAGGCAGATCATGGCTGGTGGGAGGGGCCAGGAAAGGGTATTGTAGGTCTCTATGCAATGCAGGCAGCTCATGGCTGGTGGGAGGGGCTGGCCGGGTGCTGTAGGTCTCTATGCTATGCAGGTCATGGCTGGTGGGAGGGGCCGGGAAAGGGTGCTCTAGGTCTCTAAGCAATGCAGGCAGGTCATGGCTGGTGGGAGGGGCTGGCAGGGGGCTGTGGGTCTCTATGCAATGCATGTAGCACATGGCTGGTGGGAGGGACCAGTGGGGTGCTGTAGGTCTCTATGCAATGCAGGCAGGTCATGGCTGGTGGGAGGGGCTGTGGGTCTCTATGCAATGCATGTAGCACATGGCTGGTGAGAGGGACCAGTGGGGTGCTGTAGGTCTCTATGCAATGCAGGTCATGGCTGGTGGGAGGGGTGCTGTAGGTCTCTATGCAATGCAGGCAGATTATGGCTGGTGGGAGGGGCTGGCAGGGTGCTGTAGGTCTCTATGCTATGCAGGTCATGGCTGGTGGGAGGGGCCGGGAAAGGGTGCTCTAGGTCTCTAAGCAATGCAGGCAGGTCATGGCTGGTGGGAGGGGCTGGCAGGGGGCTGTGGGTCTCTATGCAATGCATGTAGCACATGGCTGGTGGGAGGGACCAGTGGGGTGCTGTAGGTCTCTATGCAATGCAGGCAGGTCATGGCTGGTGGGGGGGGCTGTGGGTCTCTATGCAATGCATGTAGCACATGGCTGGTGAGAGGGACCAGTGGGGTGCTGTAGGTCTCTATGCAATGCAGGTCATGGCTGGTGGGAGGGGTGCTGTAGGTCTCTATGCAATGCAGGCAGATTATGGCTGGTGGGAGGGGCTGGCAGGGTGCTGTAGGTCTCTATGCAGGTCATGGCTGGTGGGAGGGGCCGGGAAAGGGTGCTCTAGGTCTCTAAGCAATGCAGGCAGGTCATGGCTGGTGGGAGGGGCTGGCAGGGGGCTGTGGGTCTCTATGCAATGCATGTAGCACATGGCTGGTGGGAGGGACCAGTGGGGTGCTGTAGGTCTCTATGCAATGCAGGCAGGTCATGGCTGGTGGGAGGGGCTGGCAGGGGGCTGTGGGTCTCTATGCAATGCATGTAGCACATGGCTGGTGAGAGGGACCAGTGGGGTGCTGTAGGTCTCTATGCAATGCAGGTCATGGCTGGTGGGAGGGGTGCTGTAGGTCTCTATGCAATGCAGGCAGATTATGGCTGGTGGGAGGGGCTGGCAGGGGGCTGTAGGTCTCTATGCAATGCAGGCAGATTATGGCTGGTGGGAGGGGCTGTAGGTCTCTATGCCATGCAGGCAGATTATGGCTGGTGGGAGGGGCTGGCAGGGGGCTGTGGGTCTCTATGCAATGCATGTAGCACATGGCTGGTGGGAGGGACCAGTGGGGTGCTGTAGGTCTCTATGCAATGCAGGCAGGTCATGGCTGGTGGGAGGGGCTGGCAGGGGGCTGTGGGTCTCTATGCAATGCATGTAGCACATGGCTGGTGGGAGGGACCAGTGGGGTGCTGTAGGTCTCTATGCAAGGCAGGTCATGGCTGGTGGGAGGGGCTGGCAGGGGGCTGTGGGTCTCTATGCAATGCATGTAGCACATGGCTGGTGAGAGGGACCAGTGGGGTGCTGTAGGTCTCTATGCAATGCAGGTCATGGCTGGTGGGAGGGGTGCTGTAGGTCTCTATGCAATGCAGGCAGATTATGGCTGGTGGGAGGGGCTGGCAGGGGGCTGTAGGTCTCTATGCAATGCAGGCAGATTATGGCTGGTGGGAGGGGCTGTAGGTCTCTATGCCATGCAGGCAGATTATGGCTGGTGGGAGGGGCTGGCAGGGGGCTGTAGGTCTCTATGCCATGCAGGCAGGTCATGGCTGGTGGGAGGGGCTGGCAGGGTGCTGTAGGTCTCTATGCAATACAGGAAGATCATGGCTGGTGGGAGGGGCCTGCAGGAAGCTGTACATTAATAAAAACATCACGTCGCCCTTCCTCTGTACTCTTGGGAGACCTCAGTGCTGATGCATGCAGTGGGAGGAGTTGTGCATGCCACAAAATGCCTTGATGGGTGTCGGAGTGGGCATTTCTAGGCAGATTGTATCGTGTAGGTAATGCCCACATAGGTTGGGCCTCCATGATTGGAAGAACTGGGATTCAATGAATAAAAGGGGTGGAGCCAGGGACAATCCGGGTTTAGAAGAAATCTGGATTATGTTTGACGTCCTCCAGCCTGGAAATGCCTTATGGGTCCTGTAGTTGTGCAGGAGGGCCACAGGCTGGACACATGCACTAGCTCGTGGGCGCTCAACCTGTGGCCCTCCAGCTATTGCGGAACTACAAGTCCCATTAGGCCAGGCTGATGGTTAAGCATGACTCCTAAAGGCAGAGGCATGATGGGACTTGTAGTTCTGCCACAGGTTGCGCACCTGTGACTAGACTGAGATCCTCAGGGATTGTGGGATATGTAGTTTCCTCACAGGAAGTGTCGGTTCTCAGACTACTGGCAGAGATTGTGCCATGCCTTATTGCACGCCAAGTTCTGAGGCAGGAATGTGAAGTTACATTATCGGGGGCGACCCGTCCAATAAGGGTGCAGAGGTGGGGCCCCCTTATCGGTGTGTCTGGCCCCTTTTCAGGACGCTGGATGCCTTTAATTCCATTGTGGGGATATGTATTCTCACCAATTGGAGGCGAGGCTCTATCTGAGCTCAGTGTGCAGTGACATCAGAGGAAGCGGTTTCAGTCCAGGATGGAAGCCGCTACCAGACTTTGTATGTCTTGTACCTCTCTGTCCTTGTAGCGGTTATGATGTCATTTCTTCTCTGCTCAGAATGTTAACGTGTTTCCTCTCCTCCTCTCCGCAGTCAATGTGAAACTCCGAAACGTAAGCTGTCTGATCGCTACTTCCTCCCCAGGACGGACTCATCGGACTCCATGGATGCAGGTAAGGGGCGATCCGTGCTTTGTGATTGGCTCCTAAAAAAAAAAATCTGCCAAGTAATTCAGCTGTGCAATGCTAATTGGTTCCAAAGAGGGCGCTGTGTCTTTCCTCGCCAACACAGCGATCTATAGAAGATGAACGAATGATGTGAATGTTTGTACCACAGCTGCACCGTCTTGGGTGCCACCTATACCGTTGTCGCGTTTAAGGCCTGTGCAGCGTGCAGGAGAGCCGTTCTGTACAGTCGTGACCAGCAGCCTGTTGACTCGATCGTAGCAACTGGATGGGTCGTTCCGCAGAGCTTTGATATCCATTCTGCAAGGTGGGGTTGCCCAGCCTGTGGAGGGGTAGGACATTGCAGAGTGTGTGTGTGGGGGGGGGGGGGGGGTGGGCTGGTGTCATTGGAGGGGGGGTGGAGACCTTGGGGGGGGGGCTGGACACTTATCTGCAGAGGTGGGGGGTGTGGAGACCTCCTTGGAAGGGGTGTACCTCTGGGGGGGGAGGGAGATGTTGGAGACCTCCTTGGAAGGAGTGTACCTCTGGGGGGGGAGGGAGATGTTGGAGACCTCCTCCTTGGAAGGGGCGTACCTCTGGGGGGGGGGGAGATGTTGGAGACCTCCTTGGAAGGGGCGTACCTCTGGGGGGGGGGAGATGTTAGAGACCTCCTTGGAAGGGGTGTACCTCTGGGGGGGGGGGGGGAGATGTTGGAGACCTCCTTGGAAGGGGTGTACCTCTGGGGGGGGGGGGGAGATGTTGGAGACCTCCTTGGAAGGGGTGTACCTCTGGGGGGGGGGGGGAGATGTTGGAGACCTCCTTGGAAGGGTTGTACCTCTGGGGGGGGGGAGATGTTGGAGACCTCCTTGGAAGGGGTGTACCTCTGGGGGGGGGGGAGATGTTGGAGACCTCCTTGGAAGGGGTGTACCTCTGGGGGGGGGAGATGTTGGAGACCTCCTTGGAAGGGGTGTACCTCTGGGGGGGGGTGAGATGTTGGAGACCTCCTTGGAAGGGGTGTACCTCTGGGGGGGGGGGGGGTGAGATGTTGGAGACCTCCTTGGAAGGGGTGTACCTCTGGGGGGGAGATGTTGGAGACCTCCTTGGAAGGGGTGTACCTCTGGGGGTGAGATGTTGGAGACCTCCTTGGAAGGGGTGTACCTCTGGGGGGGGGGGGGTGAGATGTTGGAGACCTCCTTGGAAGGGGTGTACCTCTGGGGGGGGGGGGGGTGAGATGTTGGAGACCTCCTTGGAAGGGGTGTACCTCTGGGGGGGGGGTGAGATGTTGGAGACCTCCTTGGAAGGGGTGTACCTCTGGGGGGGAGATGTTGGAGACCTCCTTGGAAGGGGTGTACCTCTGGGGGGGGAGATGTTGGAGACCTCCTTGGAAGGGGTGTACCTCTGGGGGGGGGAGATGTTGGAGACCTCCTTGGAAGGGGTGTACCCCTGGGGGGGGGAGATGTTGGAGACCTCCTTGGAAGGGGTGTACCCCTGGGGGGGTGAGATGTTGGAGACCTCCTTGGAAGGGGTGTACCTCTGGGGCGGCGATGTTGGAGACCTCCTTGGAAGGTGAGTATCTCTGGGTGGGGTGGAGACCTCTGTGAAAGGGGTAGACCCTGGGGGGGGGGGGGAGCTGGATACTTCTGCAGATGTGTTTGTGGGTGGTGGAGACTTCCTTGGAAGGCGTATACCTCTGGGGGGGAGATGTTGGAGACCTCCTTGGAAGGGGTAGACCTGGGGGGGAGGTTGGACTTTGCTGTGGAGGGGCACAGTGTGCTGCTGGAAAACCGAAGTGATGGAGCCTTTATGAAGCTACCCTACACAGGTTGACCAGGAACACCTCCATGGAGTATTTCACCCCCGGTCACTCCGTTCACAACATTGAATCAAATGAAGTAGCACGATTTCAAAGTAGCATTTCATTGCGACTTGGAAGAAATCTGCTACTTCGTGCATAGAGGTCAATGCAAGTCTCACCTCAACTTGCAAAAGGTAGTAGAACTGCATTACCAACGAATCGGTGTGATTCCAAATGTAACTGGAGTCGCACCAATTTGAGCACTTCATTTGTAGACAGGGGGGGGGGGGGGGGGGTGCTGAAACCGGCTTTTTCAGTTTGTTGGCTCCCTCTAGTGTCCATTTCGGGTAGCCGACGTGTGACTATTCTGCTTGGCGCTGTGTACATCGAAGAGTTGGGAAGGACTGTGCTGAACTCTTGTGGCTGTCAGTCTTGCTAGGCCTCATGGGACTTGTAGTTCTGCAACAGCTGGATTCCACCAATTGCATTCCCCTGCTCCAGAGCTACGGCCCTCCGGTTGTTCAGGAACTACAACTCCCGTCATGTCAGTTTTACAATGCCTCATGGGATGTGTAGTTCCGCAACAGCTGGAGGGCCGTAGTTTGAGGATCCCTGCTCCTAGAGGCTTACTCATGCCACGGGGAACCTACCTGGTAGCTGAGAAAACATGCGCTGTTGGTGGCGTTGAGTGACTGCTGTCCCTGACTCTGTCCTGCGTGTTGTGTTGTGGATGATTGTATTTACTAATGACTCTGCAATCTCTACTTCCAGGTCTGGGTCTTGATTCACCGACTTCATTGAGTTTGAGGGACCTGGAAGAAACGTGAGTGCTTCAGCATCTTTTATTTGGGGGGGCGGGGGCTTTTTAATTGTCCTAAAGCAGGGGCCTCCAAACTGCAGCCCGAGGGCCAGATGTGGCCCTTTGCTAGCCTTTATGCGGCCCTTCCTCCAACTGATATGAGGCACTATTCCTTCCATTGACAATCAAAGGGGCGCTATTTCTTCTACTGATATCAATGATGGGATACTATTCCTCCTATTGATAGGGGCCCTACTACTCCTGACCACCAACCCTGAGGCCACATTTATTCTCACTAGAGCTGGGTCCGGGACAGGGGGCGGACTGACCATTGAGCCACTCGGGCACTGTGCGGGGGCCCCCATACCACTAGGGGGCCCCATCAGGGTTGCCAGGCTAATTAAAACCAGGGACAGTATGTAAAAATCAGTTTTTCTTTACATCTGTCCCTGATATGTCCAAAACCTACATGCTTTTGATGTGAAAATCCCGAGATTTTAGCTGCCCCGCCTCTGCACTGCCTCCTGGCTTGGTGGCCATCTGTAAGCCCGGGGGGCCCCCCATAATCTTCTATGGCCCGGGGGCCCCCCATAATCTTCTATGGCCCGGGGGCCCCCCATAATCTTCTATGGCCCGGGGGCCCCCCATAATCTTCTATGGCCCGGGGGCCCCCCATAATCTTCTATGGCCCGGGGGCCCCCCATAATATTCTATTCATGAGTTGTCAGTCCGCCCCTGGCTCCAGGACATCTTCTGCACCCACTGGCCACAATCCGTCCCTTTCTAAAGTCTGAAGGACAAAGTGGCTCTTTGTTTGAAAAGTTTGGAGACCCCCCCCCCCCCCTGCATTGGTATGGGAAGTGTCCTCTATACCCCCGCTCTTCCCAGGCCTCTCCTCCCATCAGGAGACCTGAGCCACCAGCTGGTGCGTCCGCCAGCTGTATGGAGACCCGAACAAAGCCGCGATTGGCTCCAGTTCTCCCAAGTTAAATCCCGGACTTTGGGTCGGCAACAACGGGAGCGGACGTATCTTCTTCTCCCTCCTGCCCACCTTGTGGTGCTTTCTATGTTGGTCCTGAGCCTGGGATACCCAGCTGGGGTTGGGTGGGTGTGGAAGATCTAAGGCGGCAGCACAGCTGCCCATCCAACATGTAAACCCCGCCGCTTGCCCACAGCAGGTCTGCCACCCGGAACATGTCCCAGGCTTCGGGTGATTTGGAATTTTGCATCTCCGCTCCTGGTGCCAACAGCGAGTGGGCTGACAAAAGCCCAGGTGCCAGGACACAATTTATAATTGCCATGGTAACCTGGCGCCAGGGATCTGTTAACCCCTTGCGGTGGGTTCGTCACACTTGCCACCAATGTAAGGGGCCTTTTCCCACTGATCATTGATCAACTAACCTTACCAGGGGGGTACCCCGAGAATTATTTTAAGGGTTCCTATGGGGTAGAAAGGTTAGGAGTGACCATCCCAGACTATATGTACTACTGGAGGGTGGTCTGTTTTCTGTAGCTTGTCCATGATCGCCTCTCTAGTGTTGAGGCGATTGGTCATTCATACTTCCCATGTAAAGGATGTTTATCCTCCCAAGTCTCTTGTTCTGTCTCCCATTGGTTCCCCCTGATATCTAATCACACTTCTATTCTCTAAATAACTCCTAATGTACTTTTTTTATTTTCCAGGTTTGAGAATTCCATCTTCGACTCCGGCCAATGCATGAAGTAAGTTTATCCATCTTGAGTTATAGTGATTACCCCAAATATGTCCTTCACCACCCCTAGACCGAGCAGAGGCTTATCTATTTCTGGGGGGGGGGCGGCTTAAACGGCTGATTCTGAAAATACCAGTTGCCTGGCCACCATGATGACCCCTTAAACCTTGAAGGGGTTGTAAAGGTTCCTTTCTTTAAAAAAGTCATAAGTCCCTCCACTGTGCAGCTTGTTTTTTGCAGTGGCCCCGATCCTGGCCTTCTGGTGTCCCTCAGCAGCTGTCTGCTGTCGTTGGTGGCATTTGGACTCTGTCATTGGAAGGAACTGTGCCCCATCGTTGGCACATAGTCCCTGTCCCCCCATTAACACTGACGATGGGGCACAGTTCCTTCCAATGACAGGGCCCAAATACCATCAACCATGGGGCACAATTCCTCCCAATCACACAAACGAACGATGGGCTCCAATGACCCCAAGGGTGGGTCAATTCCTCCCAATGACACCAACAATGGGGTCCAATGCCACTAATGATGGGGCATAGTCCCTGCTCCCCCCCCCCCCCCATTAACACCATCATTGGTGGCATTGGGCCCTATCGTTGTCACTGGTAGGAATTTTGCCTCGTGATCGGTGTTGGGAGGAACTGTGCCACTTTGTTGACATATAACCAAGGGCCCTATAAAGGCAAGCAAAGACCCCCGGCTACAGTTTGGAGACCACTGCATTAAGGTAAAGTGTACCTTTACAAGCCCTTTAACCTGTGGAGGGGGTGAGTTAACAAGGTGCAGGCTACCAGGAGATGTGCTGATGAGTTGCCAACCTGGAGGGGAGAGATCATCCAACAAGGTACCATGAGCGAATGAGGTGCTATTACCTGGAGGGGGGGGGGGGTGGGGCGATGGGCATGTGAACAGGCTATCTGGAGGGGGTAGAGATGAGGTACATGCCACCTGGAGGAGGGTGGTTAAGCAAACAAGGTACAGGCTACCTGGAGGGGAGGGGCTCCTGCTGGAAACCGCCCAATGATGGAGCTGCTGCAGGTTAACAAACCAATATTCCTGGTCTGTGGGCTAAAGTGCCCATTACTGCCATCTTGTGGTGGACTGGTGTATGATCGGCACTCTATATACTGCGACTCCTTTCTGTTTGGTTTTGTACAGATATTAAGCTTTTTCTTTTACTTTCAGTGCCAAGGTGCCTCTGGGAAGGAGAAGGTCCATGCCGGTAAGTTTGTCATGTTTTGAGACTTACAGAATACAGCAATGAAATCTTCTTGGATATACTGTGGGGGGGGGGTGCAGTGTGATGTACCCTTAGTGTATATATAAATAATCGTGCAGCGCTGTTTAACGCGCTTTAAATTGAGAACCTTCTCGGCGTTAATAGCTGAACGCTTCATCGATGGCGTGCTCTGTGCATGCTGAAACCTCTTCTGTTTTTATAATTCTCTTCTGGCTTTTCTCCTCCGCAGCAGAGCGGTCCTTCATTCAGAAGGAACCTATCGGAATCTCTGGACTGTGAAGTGTTTCATCTGGGCGACTCTGAAGACAAAGAAAACGTATGTAAATACTTTGATGCACTACTGATGTATGTAGCTTAATGTATGCCCGGGCTAAACTGGAGAACCTCTTCTAAAGTGCCGCCCTCCATTCTTGATCCAGCAATGTGCATGAGAGCAGCTGTTTGTGTGTGTCCCCTCATTGGTTCAGACTGCAGCAATTGGCTCCTACTGCTGTCAGCATTGGAGACATGAGCTATGCGCTAAATGGCACACAGGGCCAGCTTGGGTGCCAGCATTCACCAGTGCCATCCCATAGCAAGTGGCTTGCTATGTTTGGGGTGGAGGGTCATGCTGCTCTGTGCAAAAGCATTGCACAGTGTATGTATGCCCCCCAGAACTACATCATTGGGAACGGAGCACCCAGAAACTGCCCCAGTCATAAAAAAAAAGACTAGTGATGTCAATGGGGGATAAAAGTGTGAAAAGGGTGCGCATTTGGGTCATGCTATACAAATCCCCCTTAAAGCAACCCTTTCCATTGGAGAAGCCGTCTACATTTTAAATACTGCATGGAATGCTTTAGTCCCCCAGCATTTGATTACATCAAATAGTGCTCATCCCCCCCAGCCCCATTATACTCACCTGAGCCCTGTTTCCCACAACAGGAACAAGCGCTCCAGCCTGTGTCTCTCGTCCTGATTGATGGCAGTGCAGCCATTGGCTCCCGCTGCTGTCAATCAAATTTAATGACCCAGGGGTGGGGCAAAGTCCTGTTTCTGTGTCCGACACGAGCGCACGGGTGTCCCACAGGAGAGCATTTCTCTGCCGGGGTACTTTAAGCCAGGAGTGCTGCTGGAGGATCGGGGCCACTCTGTGCAAAACAAACTGCACAGCGGAGGAAAGTATGACATAACCACTTTAATGCAGCGAAAAGTCCTGGCGATGACATCACTGGGTCTCGAGGTGTTTGTTGAAAGGCATTGCATCACACTAGGGATGTCTTGATACTAGTATCGGTACCAAGCATTTCCCAAGTACTTGTATTCGGGGAAATGAAGACAAAGAAAAATGGATAGCCGCACTCCAAAACCTGATGGGTGGTCTTTTATTCAATAGACAGCATGTACAAAAATAGGGTCACAGCAGAAGAAACAAGGAACAGCCGACGCGTTTCGCACTGGATCAGCCATGAATAAGCACTGATCCAGTGCGAAACGCGTCGGCTGTTCCTTGTTTCTACTGCTGTGACCCTATTTTTGTACATGCTGTCTATTGAATAAAAGACCACCCATCAGGTTTTGGAGTGCGGCTATCCATTTTTCTTTGTCTTCATTTTGCTTAGTGCACCGCCAGCACCCTCGGTATCCTGCACCACCTGTAACCTGGAGCGGTGACTCCTTTCTCTCTACTTGTATTCGGGGGGGGGGGGGGGGAATGCTTTGATGCTTCACCCGATATCTGGGCAGTCAGGTGTCGGGTGGTGGGGGTAGTTGCTAGTCTTTTCCGTGTTGTCTTCTCCCTCTCCGTGCCGCCTTGTTCCTCTGTGCCGCTCTCCCCCGATTAATCTGTCAGGATGGAGAGCTGCTAAACCCGGCTCCTACCTTTTCTAAATAAACAGTGTCATTGATCACTGACTATTCAAATAACTGATCATCCTAACCTCCCGTGATTATGATGCTTCAGTTTATGAATGGAGGAGCTTCTCCATTTGTGAGAAAGGACACAGATTCCCTAGTCCCTTTCTCTGTCTTAAAGGGGAGGTGTCAGGTCTGTTAAGACCCCTGATATCTCACCAAACCCCCCCCCCCCCAACAGGGCTGATTAAAAAAACAAAATTGTAATAAATTTAAAAAGATGTAAAGAAAAATAACAGACAATCCACTACCCCCCTTTAAAAAAAAAAAAAAAAAAAATCAAGTATCGGTACTTGTACTCTGTCTCAAAGTGGTATCGGGACAACTAGGGTTGTCCCGATACCGAGTATTTGCGGGAGTACTTGTACTCCCGCAAATACCCCTTGATATACAAATAAAATACTTGCCTCCGCATAAGCGAATCCGACCCCGCCGCCTTATATACAAAGCCGCCGCCGCGAACATTATAGGCACCTGAGTGTCCTTAACATGGCACGAGGCAGGGAAAATAGCTATGGAAAGGCACTGCCTATAATGTTCACGGCGGCTTTGTATATAAGGCGGCATTATGTGGGGGACAGACATGGCTGCATTATGTGGGGGACAGACATGGCTGCATTATGTGGGGGACACATTTAAAAAAAGTATCGGTACTTGTACTCGGTCCTAAAAAAGTGGTATCGGGACAACCCTACATCACACTTCAGCTTTATTACATTTGATGATATTTTCTCTGGATTTTTAGCATGGTCTGCCTGTGGAGGGGGAGGGGGGGCAGTGTATGAATGGTTCTGGCTGACCATACTCGGTTTAGTCTGTTTACCTCTGGCTGACCCATGCATGTCTGGTGTTATGCTGTCTTAGGTTAGTAGGGTTGGGTCATGCAAATGCTCAGTCTCCAGTTAGTTTCGTGGTCCTGCTAATATAATAGTCACTCTATTTATTTTTCCCCTCAGGAGCCCTTCCAGTTCAAGTTACCGGTAAGGCCGAGCTCCAGAGGCGCGGTGCGATCTCGGTGTCATGGCGGTGGGAAGGAGCCTCTAGTACTGAGGCAGAAGTCGGCACCGGCGTGTTTGGTAAGACGTAGCTCTCGTCTGGATTTATTCTACCGGCTCAGCCTGATTGTGTCTCTCTGGAAGCAGCAACTGTCCCTGTGGGGTTTTTGACTTGTACTTTTTCTGCCATTAACCTATGTAGTGTAGAAGAAATGTATGCCTCAAAATAGTGAGGTCTCTACCAGATACAGGGGCACCATCTTTTTAATGGTATAGCCTGGGGGAGGGGGGGGGGGTTGCTCTTGCTGAACTCTCAGCTTGGAGGAAATGGACAAGAAGCAATGGGGGGGGAGGAAAATTGAAATGTGAAGGGGGGGGTTTGCGTAGAGGAAAGGGAATGCGCATTTCAGCCAATAGTGGGGCACTTTTAACCCCCCACTAGCGGCCGTAAAACGGTTAAAACTTCGCAAATTCCCGCTGTAGTGCCATTTTTGCAGGTGGTACAGCAGTGCTGCTTATTGATTTCATCCAGTGAGTTCACCACTCCATAGACTTTTTTGGGTGCAGGTGCTATTTTTAAAACTAGTGCCTGCAAAATGCCCCAGTGTGTAAGGGGTCTTAACATACTCGGAACTACTGTGTAAGTGACAATCCCACCACTATTGCTCTTGTTGCAGACCGGGAAATGAGGTGTAGAACCCCCCCCCCCCCCCCCCCTTCCAGATTCTGGTGTGAGTGCTCAGCCAGGGAAGAATCCAAGTGTGATCTGCACTCCTAGTAGACATCATTGGAGGGCTGGTGGGGAAACCAACTTTAGATGCTTGAATTGTGCTGGCAGGGGAGATTTCAGCATGGGGGGCAAATTTGTCCTGGGGGGGTATTATCTGGCAGGTCAGCAAGCTTAGATTTTGATCTACCAGTTACCTGTCTGATCTGGTTGCTGACCCCCGCCCTAGGGGTTTAGGTCCGCTTTAAGCCTGACCGACTTGTTTTTATTTCTCCGTCCCCCCTAGTTTGCCTCACCGGTAAAGGATTTTGAGATTCGATCGTGCGACCTGCCATTAGTAAGGAAATCTTCCTGCACTTCCACTACTGGAAGCAGCGATGACGGCTTCCTGGATATGCTGGATGAAGAGGATACAGAGGTGAGACCATGCTGCCTGTAATACCAATGTTGACTGCCAATGTGGGAAACGCGTCGCTCGGTGAGCCCATTGCTATATATTGAGCGTTCTTGTAGGTGTTCCTTCTCCTCGCAGCACTTTACATATACATTGGACATTCACACCAGTCCCTATCCTCAAGGAGCTTACAAGCTAAGGAACTCGCATTCATATACTAGGGCCAATTTAGGCAGAGATGACATAAATCCTATATTTAAAGTGGTAGTGTCAACAGATGCACAACACCTCCTGCACTGTCGCTATACCTTCCCACGTGCCAATGTAATGCCATTCACACATTTGCCAAACCTATGACCTATCCATCTTAAAGTGGTAAACCCACTTTTTCACTTTTACCTACAGGTAAGCCTATAATAAGGCTTACCTGTAGGTATAAAGAATATCTCCTAAACCTGTACGGTTTAGGAGATATTCCCCTCGCAATGCGCCACTGATTGCAGCGGCGCATGCGCAGGGAGGAATCCACCGCAAAAGGACCGGCATCCGCCGGACCCAGGCGATTTGAAACGTCATCGCCGCTCCAGCCAATCACAGCGCTGGAGCGGCGATACCCCGGAAGACGCGCCGAGTCAAGATGACATCTTGCTCGGCGTGGACCAGGTAAGTTCTACTTTCCTCGTTCAGAGGTAAGTATTTCATAATGAGCTAGTATGCGGTGCATACTAGCTCAATGTCTTTTGCCTTGCAGGTTTTAAAAAAGTATATGCGGTTTACAACCGCTTTAATAATCCATGATTCTAAATCCAGTGTGCTAATATACCTAAAATGGTGTGTAAACTTTTGCAAGTTTGACAAATTGTATCAAATGAAGGGGGTGGAAGCATATGGGACCTGGTGGTCCAGTGTGAGCATCCGAGGGGGGATAAACAATTGGCGCAACACCCCCCCCTGTCAGAGCCGCCGATCGGCTCTCGTTTCTGGCAGACGCGAGAGAAAGAGCCCAACAGCTCTTCTGTTTACATCGGGATTGGATACGGCTTATCACATGGTAAAGAGCCTCCGCCGTAGGCTCTTTACCGAGATGCAGGGTGTCAGACTGACACCCCACATCATTGATCTGCGTGCCCCCACGGGAGCACGCCGGCATGTTATCCTACTGGACTTCAATAGACGTCCAGTCAGGATTACAAAACCACTTCCCGGATGTCAATATACTACTGACCGGGTGGGAAGTGGTTAATCTGCCAAACAACGAATTGGGCATAAAATGCAAACGGTGCTAAAGTTGCACTGCCAAAACGATAACGCAAACTGCATAGATGTGAACCGAGCTGTTTGTGGCTCTAATATTTTTAATTTATTTATTTTTTGTATGGAAAGTATAAAGTATAGGGGGGTGAAATCAAACTTGCCAAAGGAATAAAGGTTCTTTTTTTTTTTTTTTCTCCAAGTCCACATGTCATGGAAATGTGTTGGCTACCATTGCTGGCCTTTTCTGAAAATACTAGTGATCTGGCTTCAGTACTGCTGAGTCTATCTTCAGTGCTTCTAGTATTTTAGAGGTCGGTAGTAGCTGCCCTCATTACAAGAGCCTTTAAATCCTTAAAGTGGAGGTTCACCCTCCAAACAAATTTCAGGCATGCCATGGAGCCCGACCGGCAGTATGCCAGGTTTTTTCTATTCCTTTTTTTACGGGCTCTCGTCTCCGGCAATCCAGCATGACTGGGCGTTTACAATCACAGGCTGTTATTGACATCCCTCAGCCCGGCGCATACAGCACGTCACGAGATGCCGAAGGAACCCGAATGTCGGTGCGGCCCTATACGGCGCCTGCGCACCGACGTTCGGGTTCCTTCGGCATCTCGTGATGCGCCGGGCTGAGGGACGTCAATCGCAGCCTGTGATTGTAAACACCCAGTCATGCGGGATTGCCGGAGACAAGAGCCCGTAAAAATGTATAGAAGAAAACGCGGCATACTGCCGGTCGGGTGGGTGGGCTCCATGGCATGCCTGAAATTGGGAGGGTGAACCTCCCCTTTAAGCTGCTTTCACATTGGGCAGTGAAGCCACGGTGGCGGTATAGCAGCGCGATTTTTAGCGCTGCTATACCATCGTATTTACTGTGGTATTCGGCCGCTAGCGGTGCGGTTTTAACCCCCGCTAGCGGCCAAAAAAGGGTTAATACCGCCCTCAATGTGCCTTTGTAGAGGTGCATTGCAGGCGGTATTACCACGGTTTCCCGTATTGTCTGTAGTGGTAACATTTTAATAAGGTTTGTTTCTGGTCTCTCTCTCCAGACGGAATCGGAAATCACTCTTGGCGTTGCCAGTCTTATGACGGCTCCCCTGGTTATGAGAAGCGCGGGGCTGGTGAGTAGATGAACCCTCAAACTCCTCCTCCCCTCTGATTGGTGTAGAAGCATTGTACTGACATCTGTTGTGACCTGCAGTTTTGTGAGGCCGAATCCCCTACAAGGCGGTTTCCTGTGAACAGACCTACACTGAAGAGGACGGAGCGGGCACAAGCCGATCTGCCGGAGAAAATAAAAAGGCGGCGCAGCATGTGCGAGGTGACGGGCGACCACGAAGATGAGGCGGTACGTTCGACACAATTTTTTATAAAACCGAGGGTGAAATCTGGTGCAGCTCTGCATGGTAGCCAATCAACTTCCTGTGTGTAATATGTATTTTTTCCTAATAGAATTATATGCATGCGTCTGTCCCTTCTGTGCCCAACCGCCCCCCCACCCCAAGGTGACATCTGCACATTTCAGATATTCGCCCCCATCTAGTGGATCCTGCGTTGTCACCGCTCGGATCCTTCAGCGACTGACCGCAGCTCCGTCTTGTGCCGCCACGTTCAGTTCAACGTCATTGAGAGGCCTGGAGGCTCTTTGGGGTTCGGCAGGCCTCTCAGACACAACCGATGGGTGCCCACCCACTTTTTTTCTTTGGGCAGCTAAGCCTCCTGGGATATAGCAGGCAGGGTGCGTGGCAATCGCCTAAGATAGAGCTGATCAATTTTGGTAAAAATTACTTTAATTTTTCTGAGAAAGATCGTAACAATCTTTCTTGCTATACAAAATTGGGGTTAACGTTACTGTTTAGAGGTGTGTATTTATTTATATTCACAAAAAATTGCACTTGAAAGACCGCTGCGCAAATAGTGTGACAAAATATTGAAACCATCTTATTCTCTACGGGTCTCGACAAAAAAATGCGGGTTCCAAGTTTATTTTCTAGCAAAAAATGGTTATTTTTAACTTTAAATCAAGTGTTGGAAAAGTTCAGTCTTTAAGTGGTTAAACTTGCCTCGTTTACAGTTCATTCCTTTGATCTAAAGAGCAAAAGGATACAATAAGGAATGTTAAACTTGATAGATGGATATAGGAAAAAATTTGGGGGGGGCAGATTCTTTAAAGTGGAAGTAAACCTCCATAAAAGGGTTTCATTTGCGGTGCGGACGTAGCCCACGGAAAACCTCGAACATCGGGCTCATTTCCTCAACATCCCCGTGGATTGGAGGATGTTCAGAGCCAGTAGGCCGAGCGATCGCCGCAAGTCGTCCGAGCAAAGTAAAGCCGACTGGCCACTTGCCTCAAATTCCACGTCACCATGGAGGTTCGGTAATTTCTGTCGGCAAGGATTGCACCTGCGCAGTCAAGACGGGAACCATATCGTCGGATCACCGGCACGTGATGGAAATGTAATGCTCCCATTGGTTGTGCTCTCATCCAATGGCTGGTGTCATATCTGATCACATGCACTATCATGGCTGTTGTAGATCAAACGGAGGCCAAGGTGGCGGCTTCCTTGGTTGAAAATATCAGGGGGGGGGGGTATGTTTATTTACACTTTAAGGAGGGGGTGATCACAATCTCTATTCATGCAGCTCTAGCCAAAGGTGACAAACGCACATGGTGGGGGGGTTGGCTTTCTTCTAGAAGGGGTGGGGGATGGGGATGCTTTGGTTTCCTTTGGGAGGAGGGGTGGAATAAAGAACTTGAAGGTCCACATAGAGGTCGACCGATATGGGTTTTTCTCTGACCGATGGCGATATTTAGAAATCTGGATGGCCGATATGTGATGCTGACTTTTACGGACGATATTTTAGGCCGATTTTTATTGGTGGCACTGGATGGTGGCACTGGTATTACTGGTAGATGGCATTGGCAAGTAGCACTAATTGGTACTGGCAGGTGGCACTGGTGCAAAAAAATGGTATCCCCTCTCCCTCCAGTATAGACACCCCCCCTGCCCCCCGTAGTACAGTTACCAGAGCAGTGTGTCCCACGAGCACGGGCCCCTCTGTGGGCTTTAACAGAGGGACGCCGCGCTGGGTGTACCAAGATGGCCACGGCTCCGGAGCTGGGCCGAAGCCGCGGTCTTTCCTGGTGCTGTGACCGCGGCGGCAATCCGCGGTCACAGCATCAGGAAAGGTCGCGGCTCGAGCCGTGGCATTGCTAGGGAAATGTTTTAAATATCGGGCCGATTTGGATAAAAATCGTCCGATGCCAAATATCGGCCTGCCGATGTATCGGTCGACCTCTAGGTCCACATTGACCAAGCTGAAGTTGGACGCTCATTGGCTACCTTGCATGGCTGCACCAGATTTTGCGCTCTCCAGTTTTAATAAATAAACCTTATGTCCTGAAATGTGCTTCTTGTATCTGAGATACTAAATGTCCCCCCCTACCCCCCCCCAATTGTGCACCCACAGACCGGGAACCTGAATCGCTCAAAATCCTTCTCCAAAGAAACCATAGAAAATTTATTCGACAGCGACCAAAGGGATCTGATTGGAGACTTCTCAAAGGTACTTGCCACAGCGGTGTAATCCCCCCCCCCCCCCCCCCCCCATTTTATTACTCCACCATCACTTGGATCATGTAATGACTCTCCTCCCTGCTTCTTTCAGGTCTTCCTCTTTCCCACCATCAGCGGGAGACACCAGGAGCTCAGGTACATCGCCCCGGAGATGGTGAGTGTCATTCTGAGACATGTCTGCTGACTTTGCTGTGATTGGCCCCCCTGACTGCTGGGCTCATCTGTCGTACTCCTTCACAGATGGTCAAGATAATAAGCGGGAACTACGATTCTTTCATCGAGCGATGTGTCGTCGTTGACTGCCGGTACCCCTACGAGTTTAACGGCGGTCACATAAAGGTGAGTTGATGTTTTAGGCTACCGAGTCTTCTGCTGCCGTTTTTTTTAACCTTAAAGTTACATGCCGCGCATTAAAGTGGCTGGAAACACTTGCAGACCACTTACCTACAGGTGAGGTCTACCTGAAGGTACTGGAAATCTCCCCCAAACCTGCACGGTTTAGGAGATGTTTACCATAGACGTCGGCGCATGCACGCTTTTAGAAAGGGCACAATCGGGCTGTTTAGGGACTGTCGGGTGCCACGAGCATGCGCGGGAGTGACGTCATGCCAGTCAGAGCCGGATTCCGTGGCCCCCAAAAGGAGGGGTGATGGATGCTTCCACCAGCCGGCACAATTGGGGCTTGGTTTGCAGGTATGTGGCCCATATTGGGCTAGTATGCGATGCATAGTAACCCATTTTGCTTTCACTTTGCAGGGAATAAAGAAGCAAAACTCTTTAGGCCTTGCCGCCTCCTCCTCTTTAGGCCTTGCCGCCTCCTCCTCTTCAGGCCTTGCCGCCTCCTCCTCTTTAGGCCTTGCCGCCTCCTCCTCTTTAGGCCTTGCCGCCTCCTCCTCTTTAGGCCTTGCCGCCTCCTCCTCTTTAGGCCTTGCCGCCTCCTCCTCTTTAGGCCTTGCCGCCTCCTCCTCTTTAGGCCTTGCCGCCTCCTCCTCTTTAGGCCTTGCCGCCTCCTCCTCTTTAGGCCTTGCCGCCTCCTCCTCTTTAGGCCTTGCCGCCTCCTCCTCTTTAGGCCTTGCCGCCTCCTCCTCTTTAGGCCTTGCCGCCTCCTCCTCTTTAGGCCTTGCCGCCTCCTCCTCTTTAGGCCTTGCCGCCTCCTCCTCTTTAGGCCTTGCCGCCTCCTCCTCTTTAGGCCTTGCCGCCTCCTCCTCTTTAGGCCTTGCCGCCTCCTCCTCTTTAGGCCTTGCCGCCTCCTCCTCTTTAGGCCTTGCCGCCTCCTCCTCTTTAGGCCTTGCCGCCTCCTCCTCTTTAGGCCTTGCCGCCTCCTCCTCTTTAGGCCTTGCCGCCTCCTCCTCTTTAGGCCTTGCCGCCTCCTCCTCTTTAGGCCTTGCCGCCTCCTCCTCTTTAGGCCTTGCCGCCTCCTCCTCTTTAGGCCTTGCCGCCTCCTCCTCTTTAGGCCTTGCCGCCTCCTCCTCTTTAGGCCTTGCCGCCTCCTCCTCTTTAGGCCTTGCCGCCTCCTCCTCTTTAGGCCTTGCCGCCTCCTCCTCTTTAGGCCTTGCCGCCTCCTCCTCTTTAGGCCTTGCCGCCTCCTCCTCTTTAGGCCTTGCCGCCTCCTCCTCTTTAGGCCTTGCCGCCTCCTCCTCTTTAGGCCTTGCCGCCTCCTCCTCTTTAGGCCTTGCCGCCTCCTCCTCTTGTGTGATGTTGGAACCCTGCTAATCCAATGTGGTTTCCTGCATCGCACCCGACTCGCAAAGCAGTTCACACTGCCATATGCGAACTGCTGGGGAGTGTCATGTTAACGACTCCCCCATTTTAGCTCGCGTATCGCACTGCAAGCTGACAGTTCGGACATGAATCGGATCGCATGTGTGAGCACTCGTGCAATCCGATTCTAGTCCGAAAAGAGGGTTCTGTGCGTGTTTGGACCAAATGCGCTGCGATGTCAGCCATACTATCTGGCTGAAATCGCATGTAATGTGAACAGCAGTGCACTGCAAATCGCATACGATGTCTGGCATTGCACGAGTGTGAACCGGCCCTTAGGCCCAGTTCACACTGGTAATCTTGCATGGGATGTGCTGCATTTTTTGCGCTTCGCATACGGTGTAATTTGAGTCTATGCATTTGGAACAAGGTTGTCCCGATACCACCAAGTACTCGCCGATACCGATTACTTATTTTTATTTTGTCATGTGTCAGTATTTTAATTTGAAAATGTTCCAATTTTACACTTTGATTTTTTTTACAATGCTTTCTTGGATGTGTTTTTTTTTTTTTTTTTTTTTTTTTTTGACATCTCCCCTTTGAAACAGAGAAAGGGACTAAAAACACAAATTTCCCCAGTCCCTTTCTCAGCTGTGCTGAAAATGAATGGACAGGAGACAGAAGCTTCTCTCCATTCATAAACTGAAGCATCGTAAACACGGGTTACGATGCTCAGTTATGTGAATGGAGAGTCTGTTCATTCAGAAAAGGTAGGAGCCGGGTTTAGCGGCTTTTACCTCCTGTTCTTCATCCTGACAGGGGGAGTGCAACGGCACAGAATGGACACGGGGCACGGAGGGGGAGTGCAGCGGCACAAAATAGACACGGGGCACAGGAGCATGGAGGGAGAGAGAACGGATGGGAGAGTCGGGTATCGGGAAATGCTTGGTATCAGTCCCGATGCGATACTAGTATCGGGACAACCCTAATTTTGAAGGAGCTGAATTGCACGGGACCGCAGCAAAAGTAGTGCAAGCACCAGCAATATTACCCGTACATTAAGTAGTTACACCAGTATGATGCCTGCAGCTCCCTGTACCAGGTCGGATTTCTTGTAAAAGATCATTCTGTCCGGTCAGTGTCGGTGGGAGAGTAGGACGCTCCGGTCTTCCGCTCGAGTCTGCTCTCGCCAGGGACCAGACAGGCAGATAGTGGCTAGGCAGACTGCTAGGTAGGCTTGCTCTACCCCTCTATCCCTCAAGCAACTCTCCCCCGGCTCTACCTGGCCCCCCTGGCTTCCCTCATTCACCCCTCTCCAGCAGGTAAGCCATCCACTGAGGTTGCAGGCGGCCGTCCTTTTCAGGACAAGCCACCGCTGCAACTTAAAGCCACGGCTCTCCCCCCTATCCACACCTCCCCTTCTATACCCCCACACTACCAGCCCCTCTCTAACTAACCATCCGCCACCTATCCCTGCAATTTTCCGCCGTTTCGGGTGCTTTTTCGGTACCTCCGCGCCGGCCTGGAGGCAATCGCGGCATCCGCAACTAGAAAAGGCCGCGGCTTCACCCGCGGCCTAGCGGCGCGCCGCTTCTCACCCCCTCCAACCGCCACCAAAGTCCCAAAACGGACCTGATACCCATCCCTTACCCCCTGGAAAGTACCTCACACCCCTGTCTATCAGTCCTGGCCCCAACGGTAGCACCGATCCACCCAATCTGGGAGTTTTTCCAGCCTGGATCCTGCTGCCGATCGGCAGGTCATCTTGCTACACCCAGCCCCAAATCTCAACTATTACAACTTGATCCAGGGTTCGCCCGATCGCCTATCAAGGGGTCAGGAAGGAATTTTTTTCCCTGTCGCTGCATATTGGCGTAGCACGGTCAGGGTTTTTTTGCCTTCCTCTAGACCAAGCCAGGATTGAGGATTCAGTTAATCCTTGACAATCCTTCCCCTCCCCCTGGTGTTTGGCGACCATGGTTAATCTGCAATACTCGGCAGAGGCCATTTGGAGTCTGAGGCGATTTGCCGCAATACTACCAGCCATCACCAAAAAAGCCCTTCAAACGGAGCGCCTATTGAGGATCAATTGTCAAAGGTCTCAGCCGTTTGCCCCAACCTAAGCACATATTATGTGCTTTGATCAACACCAGATCGGCAGTAAAACACTGATGAGAAATCTATGATTTCATCCTACAGCACGATTTAGACTGCCTCTTTATTACAGAGAGCTGGCTTACAGCCGACTGTAACACCATTCTAGGAGAATTGGTGCCAGAAAACTACCGTATTATAACGGAAAACAGAATAGGGCAAAGAGGAGGATTGGCGGTGATCCATAAGACACACCTTGCGATCACAAAACCAGTCCTTCAAAACCCTCTTCCATTCATGGAAACCCTTGCTCTACAACTGCAAGCAAACTCCCAGGAGACAGTCCGGATTCTACTCTACTATAGGCCACCCGGCCCAAAATTGCAGCTTCTCCCTTCATTGACGGACTTTATCTCCACCTATACCCTGAACAGCAAACGCCTTTTGCTGCTCGGGGATTTCAACCTCTGGGCCAACTCCCCGCAAGACCCCGTTGCCGACGCCTGCATTGACCACCTGGAAGGATTAGGGCTTCAGCAATTAGTATGTGGGCCCACACATGCTTCAGGTCACACGCTCGATCTTATTTTCAGACACGATCTGGAAATAAAAATCTTGGGAAATGAACCGTTGCCATGGACAGACCACCATGCAATTAAATTCATTATTCCCAATTTCCCCCCCTTAATAAAAACATCAAATCCAGTGACTACACACTGGACGTCAGAAGAAGCTTCACTCGGAACTCTTCAAAGCCATGTTAAGGAAAAAAATAAAAACAATTCAGCCGCATCTAACGACTGAGGAAACACTGGAGGCCATAAACACAGCCCTATTACAGTCAGCCGACTTAATAGCGCCGAAACGTAAAACCCACATCCGGAAAAATAACGCAGGCTGGTTCAACAACCAGCTGGCGTCACTGAAGCAAGAGCACAGAAGCCGCCTGGAAGAGAAGTCCATCAGTTGAGAACCTCTCCATCTACAAGGCAATAACTAGAAAATACCACAAGGAAATTATTTTTCTGAGGCTATCAACAGCGCCCTCAACCGCCCCCGCGAGCTCTTCAAGCTGGTCACTCAGACCATGAATCCAGGATGTCTTGAAGCCCCCAATTCGGACACACAAGAATTTTGCAATGATTTATCGGATTACTTCATCAATAAAATTGAGGGAATCCGGCAAAGCATTCAGCAGAACTCCCCCCGTAGCCCCCCCCAGTAATTATTCACACAACACTGGCAGTAACTCGCCACAATCAGGTAAGTTCACACTGGAACCCGTCTGTACTCATGACATTAAAAATATCATCGGCGCTCTGCGTAACAGCACTGCGCCGAATATCATCCCCACTAAACTGCTGAAGGAATGTGCCGACTTCCTGGCGCCTCCGATCACGCAGCTTATTAACCAATCCTTTAGGGAGGGCATAGTGCCCTCCCAGTTGGAGGGCTTAATTCGGCCTATCTTGAAGAAACCCACCCTGGACCCCAAGGACCCAGTCCACCTCCGTCCCATAACAGGCCTAAACTCTCTTTCTAAGGTCATGGAGAAAGTAGTGGTACAACAGCTGCAACAGCATCTAGATACCCATAACCTACTTGATCCATATCAATCGGGTTTCCGGCCCGGACACGGGACCGAAACCGCATTGATCAAGATATGGGACGACGCTCTCGAGGCCGCAGACTAAGGAGAATCTTGTCTCCTGGTTCTGTTGGCCCTAAGCGCAGCTTTCGACACAGTAGACCACAAGCTTCTATTGACTCGGCTAGCTGAAGTAGCCAGAGTCGCAGAAGGCGATTTATCTTGGTTCTCCTCTTTCTTGGAAAACCGTTCGCAAATAGTGAAGTTAGGACCTTTCACCTCTGGAAAATGCATAGTATCATGCGGAGTCCCTCAAGGATCCCCTCTGTCGCCTGTGTTATTCAACATCTATCTTCGTCCTCTTTTTGAAATCATCAGCAGTCAAAAACTGCTCTATCACTCATATGCAGACGACACGCAACTGTATTTCCGCATTTGCAATAAAAAGGATCACCACCTCAATCTAGAGACATGGCTCTCTTTGATAGAGGACTGGATGACCAAGAGTTATCTTAAACTCAATGGAGCGAAAACAGAACTTCTCCTGTTTCACGCCAAGCGCAGGAACCAACCAGCAACAATGTGGACACCCCCGCCCATTCTGGGCAAAATCATCACCCCTAGCGACAAAGTCAAAAGTCTTGGTGTCATCTTCGACTCCCACATGACAATGGACGCGCAAATGGGGTCAGTAGTCAGCGGATCTCACCATCTGCTGTGCCTACTACGCAGACTTATTCCTTTCATTCCTAAAGAAGACGTAGCAGTCGTGGTGGGAACAATTGTTAACTCCAGACTGGACTATGCAAATGCCCTTTACCTCGGACTCCCGAAGTACCAAATCGCTCGTCTGCAAGTCGTTCAAAATACAGCCGCCAGACTTGTGACTGGGAAAAAACCCTGGGAATCCATCTCATCTTCACTGAGAGCCCTTCACTGGTTGCCAGTGAAAGACAGAATTGCTTTTAAAGCACTCTGTCTAACGCATAGATGTATCCATGGGAATGCTCCCCAATATCTGTGTGAAAAAATAAAAGTTCAGAATCCCAATCGCATCTTGCGATCCACCAATCAAAACCTGCTCCAGGTTCCGAAAGCAAACTACAAGTCCAAAGGAGATAAAAGATTCGCAGTCCAAGGTCCCAGACTATGGAACGCTTTACCAACCAGCATTCGGTTGGAGGAGAACCACCTAGCATTCAGGAGAAAGATCAAGACTCATCTCTTTTGATTCCAAAGGAGACAGGAACAAGCGCCCAGAGGCGATTTAGTTCGCATGTGCCGCGCTATATACGTTTTTCATTCATTCAGTTCTAGCGGCTCAATTTGCGTTTTTTACAAGTAGCAGGAGGGATGTCCAGCTTCCATGATTTGATCTGGATCTCCTGACCCGATCAACCAGCTGGCCCTTCCAGCGGCTAATTAACACCCTGCATAGACCAGATTGGCTTTGCAGGGCTCTGATATAGTAACCTGGGTTACCAAGATGTAAACGGCACCATTAATATATATATTACATTTTTATTGATTGATTTTTTTCTCAAAGCCTTTGATCTTGGTGAGTTCAAATGCTTTTAAGCCCCCTTCGCACTTTTGCAACTTGTCCTGCGGATCGGGACCACCAGAGGTGCTCCCATTCGCAAGCGGGGAGCCAACCAGCAGACTCTATGCTCCTTTACATTGTATTTCATGTTATGGAAGCTCATAATTGTGAGTGTTGCCCAGTGGTCTGCCAAAGCACACCGGCCCATGACAACCACCCATCAAGACATTCTCCCATCCCCAATCTGGATTTGCACACCGCTGTACGTGAATATATTCAAGTCCTACAGTATACATGATGCTTGTAACTCCACAATGGTGACCTGTGTTATGTGTTCTTTGCAGGGTGCCATCAACCTACACATGGAGCAGGAGCTGGAGGACTATCTGCTGAGGAGCCCCGTCCAATCCCACGGCACAAATCGAGTGATTGTCATCTTCCACTGCGAGTTCTCCTCCGAGCGCGGACCACGAATGTGAGTAATGACCAGCTGTGTTCAAGCCCCCCTCCCTCCTGTAGTGTCTTGTACTTCTTTGACCTGACAGGTTCACTATAATAAATTGCATGCATGAACAAAGACCCTACCTGAGAAGATGTCACCGAATATCTTTAACCCTCCTGGATGGCTTATTCTATGGATCTGACTTTGGTGCTAAGACCCCACCACTTGTGTATTGGCTGCTAAGGCAACTTTGATTTGACAAATGGTGTTGGGATATGGTAAGCCACACCTGTATATATTGCAAGGCTTAACATTTCAAGTCTAGACCTACTAGCCAGGCAAAAACCTTACACTCCACCATTTGCCCCACCAAACCTTGCCCAGGTCCCTTCCCCCAACCCTGCCCCTTAAAGCTTATGAAATTACAAATTTTCTTTAGCGAGTGCATCAGGGTGCCTCCCCCTCACTTGTGCTCCCCAGGAAGGAATTTACCCTTTTGCATTTGGCGACCGCAATTTTCAAGTCCTATTTTACTTTTTGCTCTTCAGTGAGTGGAATTGAAGCCTGCTAGTTTTCACTAGCTGAGACCTGTGGCCTGCTCCTGATTTTCATTGTCTCCCTTTTTTTGGTTGCAGGTGCAAGTTCCTGCGTGAGAAGGACCGGGACAGGAATGAGTATCCCAGCTTGCAATACCCTGAACTCTACATCCTGGCTGGGGGCTACAAGGAATTCTTTGCCAAGTGTAAGGTGAGCATCCTAATGAGCTGCTGAACTTCTGTAGGTCATGGGGGGGCCACAGTCATTTCAGCTCCACCATCTGCTGGGGGGGGGCAGATTTCCAGCACTGGCATATGTTCCAAAGATCTGAGAGACTAGGTTTTGTTTAGGGAAAGAAATGGCTTCTGGGAGTTCTAAATTTGACTAGACCAGATGTGTTCAGCTTGCTGGATGTACTGAGGCCCGAGTCTGGCCCTGATATCGCCAAAGGGAAATGTCGGACTGCAGACTTGCAACAGATGACAGATCACTACTATGACATTTCTCCAATGTGAAAACGAGGGATGCAAAACTCCTTTTCAGGAGGTTTAAGAGAAATGGCATAGATTCTAAGGGGGAAACGCAAACAGTCCTAATTCAAGGAATATACATTAAGTGCCACTGGGCTGCAGGTTGGGTACCAGAGGCTAAAAATCTAAGTTGTGGCCACTTGCATTTGTATTGTACCTTTCCTCCTGTTTCCTGCAAGTTTTGCACACAATTTACTGACTTTACGGCCGGTGGGGCTTGGGGCTTGCCGGTGGGGCTTGGGGCTTGCCGGTGGGGCTTGCCGGTGTGGCTTGGGGCTTGCCAAAAGTAGACACAACTGGATAAATTCAAGTAGGGCATTCCAGAGGATGGGAGAAGCTCCTGAGAAATGCTGGCAGGGCTAATGGGAGGAGCGAGCTAGAGAGCAGAAGGCCCTGGGAGGAGCAGAGCAGTTTGGGTGATATTTTCCATGCTTTAGAGGGGAGTAAGAGATTGAAGTTGAGTGAGAGCATGGGCTAGAGTAAGAGGGTGACTTCACAAGTTGTGGGGGTGCAGTGTCCAGGAGACGGGTGGCTAGATGTGGGCATTTTTCAAGAGGAAAGTATTAAATGTGCAATTGGACTGGGTATGTTAACCTGCCCATGCTATAGCCAAAAGATGGCCTAAACTGCCAGAAGGGTGTCCATGTACTTCCTCCATAGCATGCGCTGCCTGTGAGGTGTGGGTGGCATGCGCTGATCGAGTCCATGAGATTTGATTGATAACAGATCGGCGTAAGGGGCTGATCCTGGCCCTTTACCATGTGATCAGCTGTCAGCCGGTGTGGTTAATATGACTTTTTTTATATATACATCTCTATTGAGGTATCTTGGTTTCATGGTCTTCATCTTTTTGCCCCAACAGTCATTCTGTGAGCCGCAGTCTTACCGTCCCATGCTGCACGAGGACTTCAAAGAGGACCTGAGAAGATTTCGCATGAAAAGCCGGACCTGGGCCGGGGAGCGCAGCAAACGGGAGCTCTACAGCCGCCTCAAGAAGCTGTGAGGGAGGTCGAGCGACATTCATCCTGCTGAGCGGGAGAAGATGGCGCCGTAATGCCTCAACGCTTCAAATGCCATCAGATTTGCACAGAATTCTGGGAAATGGGAGGGATCAGGCTTGTGTATCCGGTCAGACCGGGGACTATAACTGCCTGGAGCAGATGTACCTCCTGAGGTCAGAGACTGACCACTTCCAGAATTTTTTCTAAGGGCTTTAAGTTTGTTTACCACCCTACAGATGGCGGCGGGAGGGAGTTTCCGGCCCTACCGGTTAATTTTCACACCGCCGTCCTGGTACTGAGACTTCCAGGGACACGGTAATCCAGGGGTGACTCTGCTTATCTTGTACGTGGCAATGTTTTTTATTTTAACTTTTTCTTTCTCGGTTTGTGAAAGTTGAAGAATCAGGAATTTCGCACTGACGCGATCGGGTTTTATTCCAAAGGGTTTTTTTGTTTTATTTTTTTACCACGTTGGTGTAAACCTGGTTTGCATGTTTTATGGGTTGTGTTTTTAATCAGTGCGTTAAATCTACAGCACCGAAAGAGCAGACTCTGCGGAGGGTATGATGCAAGCTCTGTATTTAAATGTCGTTGTGGCACTGTTGCCCATAGCAACCATTTCAGTCTAGTTACTATGGGCAACTGCTGGTTTTCGTAAATCGGTCCTGTGGTAGGGACTTTGGTTTCCAATCTAGTGGGGGGGGGGCCCTATGGTTAATGGCATTATATTATGGCTGTTCTCATTGTGGGGGCAAGGCGGCTGTTCTCATTGTGGGGGCAAGGCGGCTGTTCAGTTCCCTGTCTTGTGCCAATCGCATCTATAGACCGCCTGACCCTGACCACTAACTGTCATGTGCTAATAAAGTTTTTTAATGTTTTTATTCCAGCATGGTGGCTTTTGCCGTATTGGGGCTTGTTTGCGATCCATCAGTAGTTTTTTTTTTTTTTTATGGCCTTGTGCTCTAGCGAATCAAGGCTGCATAGCACTGCATGATGAGGAACCCCCACCCGACATTTCTTAAACGGGCACAACCGGATTTTCCAGCGCCCGGCACCGATGAGGCCATCTCTGGCGTGAAGCTGGTCTGCAGCTTCTCCTCCCCTGAAACGTTGAACTCAAGCAGCCTCCAGGTGGAAGCTTCAGATACGACTGCCCAGAGTGGACCCTTGAAGGATAACCTGTGTGATGAGGCTCTGATTGAAGCGGCCATTAACTAGTACTACATGCTGGCCCCAGGGCAGAATCTCAAGGTCCGGTTCCACACTGCCGCGACTTCATTCGGCACGACTTGCATGCAACTTTTTTCGTGAATTTGCATTGTCCCGAAGTCACACCAAAAGTTGTGCAGGAACCTTTTTCTAAGTCTGAGCGGCTCAGGGCGCTCCTATTTGATGGGCCTGGGCGTGTTCAGATCGTACCCACCACTGCGCACCGCCAATCATAGGCAGCGGCTGTATGAGCAGCTGCAGTCCAGGAAATGCCTCACTGCCTTATGATTGGCTGTGTGCAGTGGCGGGAACGATCTGAAAACACACGAGCCCTTTAATACTCGTATTAACAGTTCCATTGCCGCTAATGGGGGCGCGACTTATGCTCTTAAAGTCGACACGAATGTCGCAGCAGTGTGGGCCTGGCCAGAGTATGGCTACCCTGCTTCAGAGATGTATGTGATGCACATTCAGAAAAGGACCGCTTCTTTTGGAGCCTCATCACCCAGGTGTGTGAGATATGGGGGGGGGGGGTGTTTATTTCCAGATTGTTAATTTTAAGGTGTTAACTTTAGGCATACCTTCTAGGGGAGGGTTATAACCCCTGTCATGTGTTTTTCCATTTGGCTATGGGACAGGAAGTGAAGTTAAATGTCCCCAAGCAGGATGTGAGGAAATCCCTGTAAAGTAAGGGGATTCCCTTGGGGGTCACCAGAATTGGTAGCCTCCCCCAATTGGAGGGTATCTCCTCTATTACTCTTCAGGAAACAACTGAAAATTTGGTAGGGGGTCTAACCCCTCTCCACCTTTAGTTATACTTTAAATCGCTGGTTATGGAATGTCTTCTCTCTGGGGGTCGGAGTGGTGATCTGGTTTGTCTTAAATTTTGTACATATACGTGAGATATTATTATATACCGTACTGACCAGTAATGGGACCTCCTGTAAGGTGTACACTGTCCTGTAGGGAAATGACTTGTATGTAAACTTCTTCCTTTTACAGGATAATAAATGCCGTGAAACCTGATGACCCCGTGTGAGCTTTCTTCATATTCCATCCACACTTAGCTGTTGCCCTCTGAGACCTTCTGAAATCCCTAGAAGGCTGAGCTCTGATATTTACAGCCTCGTGGCCTAGAAAATACCGAGCAAGGTCCATGCTAGAAAGGCTTGTTCACTTGGGGGGGGGGGGTGTTGCAGCAAGAATTGCAGCTCTTGAAATCAATAGACGGTTCTGCTTAAAGCCGAGGTCCACTCTAAAAAAAGACCTGGCTCCAAAAGTGTTGTGGGGGGGGGGGGGGGTTTTACTTGACAGAAATGGCTGTTGCTAGGCAGATCTTCCTAATCTGCCACTTACTATTCAGCAGTGATCTGCTGTCTTCTCCCCGTGTTTGTCCTTTGGAGAATCGTCCATGCTGTCTTCTGGGACCGGTGTGTGCCAGAAGACAGCTGGCCATTCGCAAAGCACTGCACATGCGCAGTAGGAAACGGGCATTAAAGATGCAAGGCTCCATTGCCAGTTTCCCTTAGTTGGAATGGCAGCGCTGGGACCCGATCAGCAGGGCGGCCGACACTGCGGGCACCCTGGACAGGCAAGTGTGCTTATTAAAAGTCAGCAGCTGGGGGGGGTGTATTTGACCCCCCCTGCTGATTTTGTACACACTGACCAAAAATAGACCATTAAAATTATACGGATCAGTGAGGGTCAGAATGATATACAAAATTATTTCACTTTAATAAAAATGCAAATTTATAATCGTGACTTAGTAGTTGGTGGAGAATCCCTTGTTGGCGATCGTAGAGGTCAGACGTTTCTTGGAGTTGGCCTCAAGGTTCGTACACCTCTCAGGAGGGATTTTGTCCTCTTTGCAGATCCTCTTCAAGTCATTATGTTTTCCAAGCTGACATTTGGTAACACGCTTCTTCAGCTCCCTCCACATTTTTTTTTTATGGGATTAAGGTCTGCAGACTGGCTAGGCCACTCCAGGACCTTTTTTTAATGTGCTTCTTGAGCCTCTCCTTGGCTGTATATTTTGGGTCTTTGGCATGCTGGAAGACCCATTTTCATTGCCCTGGCTGAGGGAAGGAGGTTCTTACCAAAGATTTGATGGTACATGGCCCCTTCCATCATCCCTTTGAGGTGAAGTTGTCCTGTCCCCTTAGCAGAAAAGCACCACCAAAGTGTAGTGTTTCCCCCCCATGTATGACAGTGGGGGGGTCATTGGCAGCATTCCTCCTCCAAACATGTTGAGTTGATGCCAAAGAGCTCAGGTTTTTGTCCTCTTGGACCACAACAATCTCCCCCAGTTCTCCTCTGAATCATTCAGATGTTCATTAGAAGACGGGGGCTATACATGTGGTTTCTTTTTAGTTCATGGACACAGCAGTTGCTCATTACTGTAGGGTTTATGTCATTTCTCTAGGAGAGTTTAGGCAGAAAACGCACACTCTGCTCCACACAGCTCCTCCCAGGGGGTGTGGTCCCCTGGGTATATAACCCCCACTCTGCTCCAGCAACACCAGTTTTTTCTGTCTAAACTCAGGAGAGCATGGCCTGGAGTCCATGTAGTTTTTTTTTTTTTTCATTTGTTTTCTTTTTTTTTTTTTTGGATCCTGTGATCTACTAGCAACAGCCGACTGGGCGACAGGCTGGATCTGTGATCCTTGTAGTCTTCCCATGTCAGGCCATCGAGCGTGTCCGACCTCAGCTTGGCTAGTGGTCGTCCACGACAAGCCCCATCGCTCCAAGGGGCGGCCGGGGGACTTCGGTCCTAGGACACACATATGGACCGGTCTCTATGACCTGGTCACAGTGTGTCTGGCCGACTGCCATGCCGTTCCACGGATATTGGTTCAGTCAGGAAGGTCGCCAGCCAGTGTCGCAGGACGGGTAAGTAGACTTGCCTTTCAAGGTAGGTATGGCTGGCACTTCCCTGGGGAGGTCGACTGAGGGTCTTCCCTACTTCTCTCTCTCCCTTCCTCTACCTCCTTCCTATGCTAGGGTGGCTGTGAGGGGGGGGGGGGGGGGGACACTCCACTGAGGGGCTGCTGGATGCCTGAGGGATTTTTTGCTGGCTGTGCTGTGACTAGTGCCTGTGTGTAGTGTGTTGCATTTAGCCTAAGAAACAGGCTTTTACTGTGGCATCTGCCGGCAGCGGTGCAGGGGTTAATGCTTCCCTGACAGAGTCCGCCGCTCGGCGGCCTTTGAGGACCAGTTTTTCACCGCTCGGCGGCCAGCTTTGGCGCGGCACTCCCGCGTCGAGTTTAAATGTGTAGTTTACGGCGGCCATTTTCCCGGAGTCCCACGCGTGTGGCGGCCATCTTGGCGGGGCCTCCCCCTAGTGCTCAGTGTGTGAGCCCGCGAAGGAACGGATTCCCTCAGTGCGACGGAAGCTCCCTTTTCAGCAGCCAGGGTGGGGTGATGAGTTCCCCCGGGGGTCCCTTCTCTCTAGGCAGCCATGAGGTGTCCGGTGGGTCCCATTCTGCTCTGCAGTGTTTGAGGGTGTGTGTGGGAAGCGCAATGGAGTCTGAACCTGGCGCTTCCACCCCGGCAATGCCACTGTTAACCCCTCAGGCTCCTACCGTCTCTTTAGATGCCATGACGGCAGTCCTTGAGGACTTTCTTGCCCGCATTGAAAAAGCGGGTGGTCAGAAGGGGGTTAAAACGCGCCCTCTTCCTGAGGCAAATTCCGGGGGTGTTTCTGACGCTGACTCAGACCTTACTGCAGCTTCTGCATCAGGTTCTGTCATGTCAGCAGAGGGGGGTCTCACCCACTCGGACAGTGAGGACGACCCTGATACAGGGTCTGGGCATGATGCTGCCTCTGTTGGAGCTCTTATCTCTGCGGTGAGGGACACTCTTAAAATGGAGGATTCGGTGGAAGACTCGGATGTCCCGGTCCCCTTTGGGTTCCGTAAACCGCCCCACACCGCAAAGGTGTTTCCTTGTGTCCCCTATTTGGACAAGTTTCTGTACATGGAATGGGACACGCCGCAAAAGGTGTTCACTGCACCTAAATGTTTTGCGGTCCGTTATCCTTTTCAGGAGTATTTTGTGAAAAAGTCAGGTTCTCCCCCATCAGTGGACCCTTCGGTGTCCAGGCTAAACAAGGCCACCACGTTGCCGGTGGAGGGGGCTCCCGCATTTAAGGACCCTGTCGATAGGAAAGTGGAGGCTACGGCCCGCTACCTATTCACGGTCGTTGGCTCGGCTGTTAGACCAGCACTGGCGGGGCTCTGGTGTCTCAGACCCTCACCAAACGGGTCAAGTGCCTGTACCAGGAGCTGGAAACACAGGGTGCTTCTGAGACTTGTTTGGACCTCGCCGATGAGTTGGTGCAAGGTCTTAAGTTTGTTTGCGAGGCGGCCATGGACACGATTCCCTTGCTTTCCAGGGCCTCTGCCTACGCGGTGGTGATTCGCCGCATGGTTTGGCTCAAGTGTTGGTCTGCGGACCAGGCCTCAAAGAAGGCTTTGACTGATCTGCCCTTCAAGGGTGGTTGACTTTTTGGAGAATCTCTGGATGAGATTATTAAAGCCGCCACCGGGGGTAAGAGTACTCTTCTCCCGCAAGCGGGGAAGGAACCCCGCCCTAAGCCAGGTCCCTCCTTTACCACTCCCAAGCGCTTTTTTCGCGTGCCCGGAACAGGGAGGGGATTTCAGGGCGTCAAGACGCCCGCTGGGGGACAAAAGCGTCCCTGGACCCGCAAGCCGGACAAACCGGCCTCCGCACGAAGTATTGCCCCCATCCAGGACTTGGGTGGGTGGGATGTCTTCGGTGCGGTGGGGGGGTCTCCTCTCCGACCGCTGGGTCTGCGAGGTGGTTTCCTCGGGGTACAAAATAGAATTTCTGTCATACCCACAGCCCAGGTTCTTCCCCCTTCAACTACCTCCGGAGCGTCAAAAAGCTCTCGCAGGCGCAGTCCAGGACCTGTTGCTCAGAGGGGTTGTGGTACTGGTTCCTCCGGGGAATGCTTTCAGGGGTTTTACGCCAACCTGTTCGTGGTTCCCAAGGAGGGGGGGGGGGGTCCGTCCTATTCTGGACCTCAAGGCCCTCAATTGTTTCGTCAAGGTGCAACATTTACGGATGGAGTCGATCCGCTCAGTGATAGTGGCACGCCGTCAGGGGGAATTCATGGCGTCCCTGGACATCATGGACGCCTACCTCCACGTCCCCATATTTTCGGGGCTTCGCGATTGGGGAGGATCACTTCCAATTTGTGGCCCTTCCGTTCGGCCTGGCCTCGGCATCCTGGGATTTCACCAAGGTGCTTGCCCTGATTCTGGCCCTGCTGAGGCAGCGCCGGATCACTATCGTGGGGTACCTGGACGACCTTCTGCTGAAAGCTTCCTTAAGCTCAGGGTTAGAAGAGGATGTATCCATCGCGTGTCAAACGCTCCGAGAATTCGGCTGGCTTCTGAACATCCAGAAGTCGGTGCTGGTGCCATCACTACGCCTGGAATATCTGGGGTTGATCCTGCACGGGCGAGGGTCTTTCTCCCATCAGAGAAAGCTCAGACACTGCAATGTGCGGCGACTGTCGACCCGGAAGCGGTCTTCTCTCCGGTACTGCATGAGTGTTCTGGGATTGATGGTGGCCTGCTTCGGGGCGGTGCCATTTGCGCAAGCCCACACCCGGATGTTGCAGAAGGAGATTTTGTCGAAATAGACCAAGCTTCCCTCGTCCCTAGATGTCCAGATTCAGCTGAGTCCTCTGGCCAGAGCTTCCCTAGTGTGGTGGCTGACTTCCCCGGCACTTCTGGCCGGGCGGTCTTTTCTTCCCTGCCAGTGGACAGTGATCACGACGGACGCCAGCCTTTCAGGCTGGGGGGGTAGTTTGGGGTTCCCAGTCGGCCCAGGGTCGCTGGACTCAGAGGAGGCCCGACTCCCGATCAATGTTCTGGAGCTCCGTGTGATCAAGTTGAGCCTGGCCAAGTGGTCCCTGGGACTACAGGGCCAGCCGGTCAGGGTCCAATCGGACAATGCCACAGCCGTGGAGTATATCAACCATCAGGGCGGCACACGGAGCGTGGCCGCTGCGGCGGAGGTCGCTCATACTTCGGTGGGCCGAAAGGACCGTGCCGGCTCTATCGGCCGTGTACATTCCGGGAGTGTTGAATTGGCAGGCCGACTACCTGAGTCAACAGACTCTTGACCAGGGGGAGTGGTCGCTGCACCCGGAGGTGTTTCGGAACCTGTGTCAGCGGTGGGGCATTCCGGAGGTGGACCTACTAGTGTCCTGTGTCAACCGAAAGGTGCCACGGTTTGTGGCAAGGTCACCCTTTTAGGGCATTATCGCCTAATCTATGCCTTCCCTCCGCTGCTCCCTCGTCTGCTGCGCAGACTGGAAGCCGAAGGGGTTCCGACGATTCTGATCGCCCTGGATTGGCTGCGCCGGTCCTGGTACGCGGGTCTGGTGGCAGACGTTCCTTGGCGTCTGCCCCTGAGAGAAGATCTCTTGTCGCGGGGCCCGGTCTTCCACCCTGCTTTACAGTTGCTGGCTTTGACGGCGTGGCTGTTGAAACCCAGGTTTTGAGGGATCGGGCCCGGTGATTTCTACCATGTTGCGGGCGAGGAAGACTACATCACACAAGGTTTCCCATCGTACGTGGAAGGCCTACATCTCCATGTGTGAGGAAATGGACTGGCACCCCGGACTTGTGATGTCCAGGATTTTGCTGTTCCTTCACCGGGGGGTAGATCAAGCTCTCGCCCTGGGTACGATTAAGAGTCAGGTCTCGGCTTTGGCCGTTTATTTTCAGCGAACCTCTGGCTGCGCATTCCTTGGTGTGTACCTTTGTGCAGGGGGTCCACCATGTGGTTCCCCCGGTGAGACCTCCGCTCCCTCCGTGGGATTTAAACTTGGTGCTTTCGGTACTCCAGGATGCTCCCTTCGAGGACATCTGCAAGATTCCATTATTGACCTTGTTCCAGAAGGTAGTTTTTCTGGTTGCTATTACCTCGGTTAGACGGGTATCTGAACTGGCGGCTTTGTCTTGCAAGGCCCCATACTTTGTCATCCACAAGGATAAGGCGGTGTTGCTCCCACAGCCTTCTTTTCTTCCGAAGGTAGTTTCGGCCTTTCACATTAATGAGGACATCGTGTTGCCTTCCTTGTGTCCTCATCCTAAGAACCGCAAAGAGGCCTCTTTGCATTCCCTAGACGTGGTTCGAGCCCTACGGGTGTATTTGGCTGCTATGGCTCAGTTTCGGAAGTCGGACTCACTGTTCGTTTCGGTGGTAGGCCCCAAGAAGGGTCTGGCGGTCCCGGCGGCCACCATTTCCCGGTGGATCAGACAAGTGGTCATTCAGGCCTATGCTCTGAAGGGAAGAGCGCCCCCCCTTTCGGGTTACTGCGCATTCGACCAGGGCAATTGGGGCCTCTTGGGCTTTCCGTCATCAAGCCTCTGTGTTACAGGTGTGCAAGGCTGCGACCTGGTCGTCGGTTCACACCTTTTCAAAATTCTACAAGGTAGATGTGAGTGCATCTTTGGATGCTTCCTTCGGCCGCAAAGTGTTACAAGTGGCAGTTTGAGGTTGGGGTTCCCCTGTTGGGAATCTCTGTTTTTTGTTGGGGTGAAGCTTGGTTTGCTGTGCTGGTTTTTCCCCCACCCCTCGATTCTTTTGACACTGCTTTGGGCTGTCCCTACAGTAATGAGCAACTGCTGTGTCCGCCCATGAACTAAAGAGAAAAGAGGATTTTTGTACTTACTGTAAAATCCGTTTCTCTGCGTTCATGGACGGACACCGCACCCTCCCCTCCTTAGTTTGTACTGCTTGTTACGAACTGGGGCTGCTGGAGCAGAGTGGGGGTTATATACCTGGGGACCACGGTGTAGTGTTACTGATTTGTGGTCTTGGTGACGATGGGATCATTGACAAGATGCTCCTGTGTAGTTCTGGGCTGATTCGATCACTGTTCGTCAGGATCATTAAACCTCCACGCGGTGAGATCTTGTATGGAGCTCCAGACCGAGTAGGGTTGCCACCTCATCCCTTTAAATTCGAAAAATCTTTTTCTTAATGCTTGGTTAGTTTGGGGACCAAATAATTCAAGTGGGGGGAGAATGTAGCCAAGAAGTACACAGGTTCAGAGGCTGATTAGGATGGTGATTAAACTCCCTTGGTGCCTTATCTGCATTAAATCCTCAGAACCCGTGTAATTCATATGTGTTCGGGTTTATAGAAATGAGGTGGCAACCCTAAGACTGAGGGAGAGTTAGTTATTTTTTTGTATTTCTTCCATTTGTGAATAATCGCACTGCACTGCCATCCTCCCATAAAGCTGCTTGGCGATGGTCTTGTAGCCCGTTCCAGCCTTGTGTAGATCTACAATCTTCTCCCCGACATCCTTGGACAGCTCCTTTGTTGCCTTGGCCATGGTGGAGAGATTGGAATCGGCTTGCTTCTGTGGACAGGTGTCTTGTATACAGGTAACTATCTCGGCTTAAGAGTGCTCCTAATCGCAGCTTGTTGCCTGTATAGAAGACACCTGGGAGCCAGATATCTTGCTGAGGGGATCAAATGCTTATTTCACACATTAAAGTGCAAATCGATTCAAAACTTTTTCTCTTCCGTTCATGGACGGACACAGCTGCCTTTGACCTTAGGGTATTATATCCTTCCTTCCAGGAGAGATTGGGCAGAAAACTGCACTTTTAGTGTTAAAAACACTTTTCTCAGTACAGCGTCTCCCAGTGGGCATGGTCCCCCCCCCCCCAGCCCTTTTCGGCACGTTTCAGCTCACACTGCAACCGGGTGAGGTGGCGAGTTCCCTGGGGGGCCCCTGCCTTCTGGTTTAGCAGCCAGGAGGTGACCAGTGGGTTCTGCTTTGCAGTGCTAGGGTGGCATAGCGGAGGGGCATCATGGAGCTTCTTCCCCCAGCAATGCCAGAGTTAACCCCTTGCTGCCCCTGCCACATCTGTTGAGGCATTGACTGCTGTCCTTGAGGCGTTTCTCGCCAGGATTGAAGCGATAGGTGGCCAAAAGGTGGGTAAAAAGCGCCCCCTCCCTGAACCGGCTTCTGGGGATGTCTCTGACACAGAATCATACCAGATTTGGAGTCCCAACAGTCCATCGCTGACCCCAAAGTATATAACGGTAGAAGGACGGACCAATGGCACTCTTCTGGAACTGTGACTCCCTAAGCCCGACGCATTGGTAACACTTTTCAATCCCAAGTTCCTTTTAATGCTTTTCAGTCCCTGACGTAAAAGTATCTTGGCCGAAGATATGGGAGTATGTGCAGTACACAACCCTACCACAAGATGGCGCTGCAGACCTACAGGTTTGCCCTCGCTGTGGCATTGCTGCAACAGAGGAAGCCGGACTGACGGCTCGCTGCAATGCTGAATTTGAATCATTCGCTCAACTTTCTTTTTTTATTTTATTTAATATTATAAAAAAAAAAAAATCATCAGAAAAAGTGCCGCCATTTCCAGGGAGATTACCTAATTTT
Source organism: Rana kukunoris (assembly GCA_029574335.1). Taxonomy (NCBI): domain Eukaryota; kingdom Metazoa; phylum Chordata; class Amphibia; order Anura; family Ranidae; genus Rana; species Rana kukunoris. The sequence goes on from CM056053.1 coordinate 482,372,990, forward strand.
ATATTAATTCGGAGACAAAAAAGTCTGATTTTTGACTCCAAGCTGATCTTTAATAGAGATGAGGCCTTGATTTCACAGTGAAAATAAAAAAATTTTGTGATAAATTTTGGTAAAATTTTCCTTTAGGGCTCCATTACGTTTAAAGCTTCAGCGTGCTTTGTGATGTGTCTTTGGTGCTTTTTTTTTTTAATAAAAAAACTTTAATGGTGCTCGGCAAATGTTCTGTGTTGATTTCCTATTTCTTTAAGTCCAGTAGTACCCCAGCTCCGTTATCATCCCCGTTCAGCAGATCCCCCACTCAGTAGTATCTCTGTTCAGCAGATCCCAAATCATTATTATCCTTGTTCAGCAGATCCCCAGCTCCGTATTATCCCTGTTCAGCAGATCCCTAGCTCATAATCTCCGATTTAAGGCCAAGATCCCCAGCTTATTAAGACCCCAAGCTCATTGGCATCCCTGTTCAGCAGATTAACAGCTTATTAATACCCCCGTGTCTGCTGATTCCCCACTCAGTAGAATGCATAATCTTTCTAACCCCCCCACCCCACTCGGTAGTAACCCCCGGCTCTGCTGATCCCTTGCTGGGTAGTAACCCCCGGCTCTGCTGATCCCTTGCTGGGTAGTAACCCCCGGCTCTGCTGATCCCTTGCTGGGTAGTAACCCCCGGCTCTGCTGATCCCTTGCTGGGTAGTAACCCCCTCGGCTCTGCTGATCCCTTGCTGGGTAGTAACCCCTCGGCTCTGCTGATCCCTTGCTGGGTAGTAACCCCTCGGCTCTGCTGATCCCTTGCTGGGTAGTAACCCCTCGGCTCTGCTGATCCCTTGCTGGGTAGTAACCCCTCGGCTCTGCTGATCCCTTGCTGGGTAGTAACCCCTCGGCTCTGCTGATCCCTTGCTGGGTAGTAACCCCTCGGCTCTGCTGATCCCTTGCTGGGTAGTAACCCCTCGGCTCTGCTGATCCCTTGCTGGGTAGTAACCCCTCGGCTCTGCTGATCCCTTGCTGGGTAGTAACCCCCCCAGCTCTGCTGATCCCTTGCTGGGTAGTAACCCCCCCAGCTCTGCTGATCCCTTGCTGGGTAGTAACCCCCCCGGCTCTGCTGATCCCTTGCTTGGTAGTAACCCCCCCCGGCTCTGCTGATCCCTTGCTTGGTAGTAACCCCCCCTCCGGCTCTGCTGATCCCTTGCTTGGTAGTAACCCCCCCGGCTCTGCTGATCCCTTGCTCAGTAGTAGCCCCCCCCCGGCTCTGCTGATCTCTTGCTCGGTAGTAGCCCCACCCCCTGGGCTCTGCTGATCCCCGCTCAATAGTACATAAATGCTATCACTTCTTGTTGTAAGGCCCAGTTTAGACCTCGCATAACTAGAATGGGCCTTGCAAATTACACAAGGAAGCGCATGTCGCACATAGAGCAGCCCATGCACTTCACTTGTCTGCACTATGCGTGTTTTTCGCCCAAAATAAGCTCCTGCACTTTTTCGGGCGACAGACTTGGCACAATTTTTAAATGTGTTTTTGTGGTGATTTCCATGCATTTCCGTTGCTCAAAAGTGATGGCAGAATTGTACCGCGTTTGATGTGACATTTCGAGTAATAGAACCCAAAGCGTATGTTGCCCTGCGATTTTAAAAATGCCTCATGTAACCAGAGACTAGGGATCCATTCACACCAGGATGCACTGCGATGTGTGCGTTTGCACGTGTGGAAGCGAGATGCGTTGCGCGAGCCATTTCAATTGAATTGGTGCATGCTGCTTCTTTTTTTTTTTTTTTTTGCGTGCGTTGCAGCGCAGCTACAGTACATTGTGGTGGGGTGTTGGGATGGCATTCAAAGCTAGACATGTCCACTACTGAAAAATGTTTTATTTTATTTTTTTGGAAATTTGGAAAATTAAAAAAAATCGCACATTTTAAAATTCGAAATTCATAAATTTTACAAATTCGGAATTTGAATATTCGGAAATTTGTAAATTCGAAAATTATTCAAAAAATTAGACCGAAAATCCCCAAATTCTAAATAATAACCTAATTAATAACTTACTATTAAATTACAGGTATTGGAATTTCCTTTCAAATTTTTCTGTTAGTGAACATTACAAATGTTTCCGAAATTATGAATGCTGCATTTAAACAAATTGAAACGAAAATAGTAAAATATTATTAATTTGTTACGTTCCATTCGTTAGAAGCGGAATTCGTAACTTGGTGGAATTCGTATTCGTTACTAGGGTTGAGCGAACCCGAACTGTAAAGTTCGGGTTCGGTACGGGCTTTGGGTTTTTCCCGAACCCGAATGATTGGTGAAAGTTCGGGTTCGGCGTTCAGGAAAAAAATGCGCGGGGGTCCCCCCCAAATTCAATAACCCGTCCCTTTAGGTCTGGTATGGATATTAACCGTTTAAGACCCGGACCAACATGCAGGTAAAGAACCTTGCCCCCTTTTGCGATTCGGCACTGCGTCGTTTTAACTGACAATTGCGCGGTCGTGCGACGTGACTCCCAAACAAAATTGGCGTCCTTTTTTCCCCACAAATAGAGCTTTCTTTTGGTGGTATTTGATCACCTCTGCGGTTTTTATTTTTTGCGCTATAAACAAAAATAGAGCGACAATTTTAAAAAAAAATGCAATATTTTTTTACTTTTTGCTATAATAAATATCCCCCAAAATAAATATAAAATGTTTTTTCCCTCAGTTTAGGCTGATACGTATTTTTCAACCTTTTTTTTTGGTAAAAAAAAAATCGCAATAAGCGTTTATTGGTTGGTTTTCGCAAAATTTATAGCGTTTACAAAATAAGGGATAGTTTTATTGCATTTTTGTTCATTTTTTTTTTTTTTTTTTACTACTAATAGCGGCGATCAGTGATTTTTTTCGTGACTGCGGCGGACACTTCGGACAATTTTGACACAATTGTCATTTTCACAGCAAAAAATGCATTTAAATTGCATTGTTTACTGTGAAAATGACAGTTGCAGTTTGGGAGTTAATCACAAGGGGGCGCTGTAGGATATGTGTGTTCACAGGGTCTGTTTACAACTGTAGGGGGGTGTGGCTGTAGGTGTGACGTCATTGATCACGTCCCCCTATTACAGGGATGACGCGATCGATGCTGCCGCCACAGTGAAGCACGGGGAAGCTGTGTTTACACACGGCTTTCCCCGTTCTTCAGCTCCGGGGACCGATCGCCGCACTGCAGCGGCCATCGGGTCCGCGAGTCCTGCGGTCCCGGTGCTTCGGACCGGGTCACGGGAGCGCGCCGCGACCCACGGCTGGGTACTAGAACCAACGTATATATACATTGATGTGCCCAGCCGTGCCATTCTGCCGACGTAAATGTGCAGTAGGCGGTCTTTAAGTGGTTAAGGGGAACCCTGCCGTCAATTTAAAAAAAATATGTGGGGGTTCCTCCCAAATATCCATAACCAGACCCTTCAGGTCTGGTGTGGATTTTAAGGGGAACTCTACCCCAAATTTAAAAAAAAAAAAAGTGGCGTGGAGTTCCCCCTAAAATCCACACCAGACCTTTTATCCGAGCACGTTGACCTGGCCGGCCGCAGAAAAGAGGGGGAGACAGAGTGCGCCCCCCTCCTGAACCGCACCAGGCCACATGCCCTCAACATTGGGAGGGTGCTTTGGGGTGCCCCCCCCAAAGCACCTTGTTCCTATGTTGATGGGGACAAGGGTCTCATCCCCACAACCCTTGCCCGGTGGTTGTGGGGGTATGCGGGCAGGAGGCTTATCAGAATCTGGAAGACCCCCTTTAACAAAGGGGACCCCAAGTTCCTGCCCCCCCCCCCCCCATGTGAAATGGTACCATTTCACGAAGGAAGTGTAAATGGTAGTTTTCAGGGGGAAAAAAACGCACAGACCGTAGAAAAAATTACTTAAACCAAATAAAAATTCAGCAGTGAAAATAGACGATCGATGCTGCTCCCTGCTCCAACGTTGTCTTCTATCCAGCGCCGGGTGATCGGTCCAGCGACGGCCGGTTGGTCCAGCGATGAGAGGATCCATCCATTCAGAGCACAGCTCCGCGAATGACGTTTCTTTTATGGGGGAGGCGGGCCACACGTCACGTGACCCCGTCCCCCTCTGACGCAAGGGGCATGTCCTACCACCTCAATGGTAAGGAATAGGGCTGTCCCAGTGACGTAGCACAGTGTGCGTCAGAGGGGGACCGGGTCACGTGACGCGTGGCCCGCCTCCCCTATAAAAGAAACGTCAAGCTCCGGCGCGTCATTCGCAGAGCTGTGCTCTGAATGGATGGATCTTCTCATCGCTGGACCGATCACCCGGCGCTGGATAGAAGACAACGTTGGAGCAGGGAGCAGCATCGATCGTCTATTTTCAACGCTGGATTTTTATTTGGTTTAATTAATAAAGTAATTTGTTCTACGGGGTGTGTGTTATTTTTCTAAAAACTACTATCTACACTTCCTTCGTGAAATGGTAGGGGTACAGTGTACCCCATTACCATTTCACACACGGGGGGGGTGGCAGGATCTGGGGGTCCTTTTAGGTTTTTAAATTTGGGGTGGAGTTTCCCATAAAATCCACACCAGACCTAAAGGGTCTGGTTATTTATTTTTTTTTGAATTTTTTTTGTTTTAATTTTTTTTTTTTAATTTTTTTTTTTAAATTTTTTTTTTTACTAAAAGTCCGTGTCCCATTGACTTCAATGGGGTTCGGAGTTCGGGTTCCCAAACCCGAACTTTTTTTTTTTTTAAGGTTCGGGTCCGAACCCGAACATCCAGGTGTCCGCTCAACTCTATTCGGTACGTTTACTAACAGAAAAATTTAAAAGGAAATTCCAATACCTATCATTTAATATTTACTAATAATAACTTAACTATTACTTCAGATTTTGGGGTTTTTGAACTTTCATTCAAAAATGTTTGTTCTTGTTTTTGGATTTTTTTAAATTCCGAAATTTTGGATTTTCCAAATTTCCGAAATTTTTAAATTTCCAAATTCTTGGGAAAAAATTGAAAGTTCAGATATTGGGGAAACTCGAACATTCACATATTCTAAAATGGGGGATTTCGGACATTTGTGGGATTTCGGACATTTGTGGGATTTCGGACATTTGTGGGATTTCGGACATTTGGGGGATTTCGGATATTTGGGGAAATGGGGAATTTCTGATTTGGATATTCCGAATGAACAGATTTGTGTAATTATTTAAAAAATTAATTTGGAACTATACGAATTGCACAGTGTCTATTCAAATCGCATGCCGCTGTCACTGCGCCAATGCAGGTTGGTGTAAGGCATTCCTCTGTACGCTTTGTGTGAACAAGCCCAGGCCAGTGTGAGCATCAGCTGTGCTAGGGAGCGCTGCCCCATAACGGGGGAGGTGTTTTGTAGTCCACAGAAAACGCCGGGCACATTCCTGATGACAAGTCAGAGGCGGGAGAGCACAGGAAGTTATCACCTCACAAGGTTTCTGGCAGGATCATCAAGTTTCCGAACGGATATAGTAGAACACTTTCAATGATATACATAAGAGACCGAAATAGAACAAAAAAGAGAAGTGACACGTTCTCTGTGATCTCAGCCAATGACATCGCCTCTAATCCCATAATAATACTCCTCAAGTAAGATTCTATTTCTGGCTGCAATACCTCATGATGTCAGCCTGGTTTTCTCTCACTGTGATGTGAGCTCAGCGTCTGGCTGCGGGCATTCGTGTGCGTCACCCGAGATCGCAGCCAGTCCCAACGCGGCGACACATGTACACAGGGGACATTACAGAGACTGATGTGGGGGGGGGGGACATTAAAGTGTAAGCTCCTCTGTACAGAGACTGATGTGACTGTGGGGGAGGGGACATTAGAGTGTAAGCTCCTCTGTACAGAGACTGATGTGACTGTGGGGGAGGGGACATTAGAGTGTAAGCTCCTCTGTACAGAGACTGATGTGACTGTGGGGGGAGGGGACATTAGAGTGTAAGCTCCTCTGTACAGAGACTGATGTGACTGTGGGGGGGGGGGGGACATTAAAGTGTAAGCTCCTCTGTACAGAGACTGATGTGACTGTGGGGGGGGGGACATTAAAGTGTAAGCTCCTCTGTACAGAGACTGATGTGACTGTGGGGGGGGGGGGGCATTAAAGTGTAAGCTCCTCTGTACAGAGACTGATGTGACTGTGGGGGAGGGGACATTAGAGTGTAAGCTCCTCTGTACAGAGACTGATGTGACAGTGGGGGGGGGGGGGGGGCATTAGAGTGTAAGCTCCTCTGTACAGAGACTGATGTGACTGTGGGGGAGGGGACATTAAAGTGTAAGCTTTGAAAGCCTCTGTACAGAGACTGATGTGACTGTGGGGGAGGGGACATTAGAGTGTAAGCTCCTCTGTACAGAGACTGATGTGACAGTGGGGGGGGGGGGCATTAGAGTGTAAGCTCCTCTGTACAGAGACTGATGTGACAGTGGGGGGGGGACATTAAAGTGTAAGCTCCTCTGTACAGAGACTGATGTGACTGTGGGGGAGGGGACATTAGAGTGTAAGCTCCTCTGTACAGAGACTGATGTGACTGTGGGGGAGGGGACATTAGAGTGTAAGCTCCTCTGTACAGAGACTGATGTGACAGTGGGGGGGGGGGACATTAGAGTGTAAGCTCCTCTGTACAGAGACTGATGTGACTGTGGGGGGAGGGGACATTAGAGTGTAAGCTCCTCTGTACAGAGACTGATGTGACAGTGGGGGGGGGGACATTAGAGTGTAAGCTCCTCTGTACAGAGACTGATGTGACAGTGGGGGGGGGGGGGACATTAGAGTGTAAGCTCCTCTGTACAGAGACTGATGTGGGGGGGGGGGACATTAGAGTGTAAGCTCCTCTGTACAGAGACTGATGTGACAGTGGGGGGGGGGGGACATTAGAGTGTAAGCTCCTCTGTACAGAGACTGATGTGACAGTGGGGGGGGGGACATTAGAGTGTAAGCTCCTCTGTACAGAGACTGATGTGACAGTGGGGGGGGGGGACATTAGAGTGTAAGCTCCTCTGTACAGAGACTGATGTGACAGTGGGGGGGGGGGACATTAGAGTGTAAGCTCCTCTGTACAGAGACTGATGTGACAGTGGGGGGGGGGGGAATTAAAGTGTAAGCTCCTCTGTACAGAGACTGATGTGACAGTGGGGGAGGGGACATTAGAGTGTAAGCTCCTCTGTACAGAGACTGATGTGACTGTGGGGGGAGGGGACATTAGAGTGTAAGCTCCTCCGGTGCAGAGACTGATGTGATTGGCTCGGTGAGGAGGTGGTATGATGTCGGATCGGGATGAGGCCTCATCTGCTCTTTCCAGGACTGGAAATTCCCCTCCGGCCACATGAGAGCAGGCCGGGCCCCGGGCTGGATTATGGGTGGAATCCCGGACACGTCGGACACTCCATTCCACATTCCTCCTCACATGTGACCTTTGGGGACCCATCTGCTGCCTCCAGTCATGTGTCAGACGGCCGCCTTCCTGTCGCTGACACATCCATGGCTCGGCCATAACAGCAGAGTCACCCCCCTCCCCCCCTCCCCCATCACATATTATAAAGAGATCAATCAATATCTTGTGGGCAAAAGATAACTTTGTATCATTTCTTTGAAAGAAGCAATATAAATACATAAGTGAGAGTCCAATCATTCAGCTTATTATTTTATCCAATCACTATAAAAATGTTCGTTGTGTGAATGACAAATCAACCCCCCCACCCCCCACCCACCCCCCCCCCCCCCCAGCCAATCACAAATTATTCCCGTAATGCGTCTAATATGTTTATTACCTATCATGATTAGCTCCATCTAGTGGCCATAATGCATTTTTTTTCCCCTGACTAGTATTTCAGGAAAATTATCATTATGCCCACTAGATGGTGCTGATGATTATTGGGAAATGCACATATTAGACACGTGACGGGGAGCATGCAGGTAAGGCGGCGGTGGTGCAAACGCCGAGGCAAGTCGCACAGCGAATGTTCTCACAAATTAACCCCTTCAATTTCATATAATCCTTTTTTTATTTATTTTTTCAATAAGAAGAAAGTTTTATTTGAACACATTCAAGCAAACTTCTTCCATAAACACACTCACAAAATAATGCGACGTTGTAAAAAAATAAAAATAAAATATGCGATAACAGCTTCCTACTAAATGTCATAACATTTTTAACCCCTTCAATGCCGTCCCCCCCCCCTCCACTTCCTGGCCAAACCAATTTTTCAGCTTTCAGCGCTCTCACACTTTGAATAACAATTACGCGGTCGTGCTACACTGTAACCAAACCAATTTTATTTATTATTTTTTTCACACAAATAGAGCTTTTTTTTTTTTTGCCATTTAACCACTTAAGACCCGGACCAAAATGCAGGTAAAGGACCTTGCCCCTTTTTGCCATTCGGCACTGCTTCGTTTTAACTGACAATTGCGCGGTCGTGCGACGTGGCTCCCAAACAAAATTGGCGTCCTTTTTTTCCCACAAATAGAGCTTTCTTTTGGTGGTATTTGATCACCTCTGCGGTTTTTATTTTTTGCGCTATAAACAAAAATAGAGCGACAATTTAAAAAAAAATGCAATATTTTTTACTTTTTGCTATAATAAATATCCCCCAAAAATATATAAAAAAAACATTTTTTTTCCTCAGTTTAGGTCGATACGTATTCTTCTACGTATTTTTGGTTAAAAAAATCGCAATAAGCGTTTATCGGTTTGTTTTCGCAAAATTTATAGCGTTTACAAAATAAGGGATAGTTTTATTGCATTTTTATTAATTATTTTTTTTTTACTACTAATAGCGGCGATCAGCGATTTTTTTCGTGACTGCGACAATATGGCGGACACTTCGGACAATTTTGACACATTTTTGGGACAATTGTCATTTTCACAGCAAAAAATGCATTTAAATTGCATTGTTTACTGTGGAAATGACAGCTGCAGTTTGGGAGTTAACCACAAGGTGGCGCTGTAGGGGATGTGTGACCTAATGTGTTTGTTTACAACTGTAGGGGGGTGTGGCTGTAGGTGTGACGTCATCGATCGCGTCCCCCTATTACAGGGATGACGCGATCGATGCTGCGGCCACAGAGAAGCACGGGGAAGCCGTGTGTACACATGGCTCTCCCCGTTCTTCCGCTCCAGGGACGGATCGCCGCACTCCAGCGGCGATCGGGTCCGCGAATCCCGCGGTCCCGGTCCCGGAACTTCGGACCGGGTCGCGAGCGCGCGCCCGCGACCCACGGCTGGGTACTAAAATCAACGTATATATACGTTGATGTGCCCAGCCGTGCCATTCTGCCGATGTAAATGTGCAGTAGGCGGTCCTTAAGTGGTTAAACAAAAAAAAAATACCAAAACTTTTGGAGAAAAAAATCGTATTTTTTGTTATAAAATTTAGCAAATAAATAAAATCTTTCTTTATACATTTAGGCAACAAAAATAAAAAAAATTCTGCTACATTTCATTGGTAAAAATAACCTAAATCGGTGTGTATTATTTAGTCTGCAGGAAAGTTAGAGAGCCCACAAACTGTGTGGGACAGATATCTGAAAATCGATCAATCCTGATATACTGACGGCCGATCTCATTTCTCGAGGCCATAAAAACATCAGGACAGTACAAATACCCCCCAAATCACCCCCTTTTTAGAAAGTAGACAGTCCAATGTATTTAGTAGGAGACATGGAAAGTTTTCTTTTTTTTTTTTTTTTTCAAAATTTTTGGAAAATGGAGAAATTAAAGAGAAACATTTCTTTTCAAAAAAAAATTTTTGACAATTTTTTTTGCTTTTACATATGGTCACCATGTAATTGGTGTGGCAGTGATCAGTATGAAAAAAAATATATATATATATATAATATTTTTTTATATATTTTTTTAACATTTGTTTTACTTCTTTTTGCATTTTTTTCTGTTTTACATATTTTTTTTTATTTTTTTTACATATGGTCACCAGAGCAGCACAGCGTCGCCATTTAACTGGTGTAGCGGTGATCAGTATGAACAATATATATATATATATATAATTAGGGTTGTCCCGATACCACTTTTTTAGGACCGAGTACAAGTACCGATACTTTTTTTCATGTACTCGCCGATACCGAATACCGATACTTTTTTTAAATGTCATGTGACAGTTTTCAAACCACAATACAGACTAAGGATATTTTCTTTAGAATTATGAAGAACTCTAACTCAAGACATTATAAAAGAATAAAAATGAGTAAAAATGTATAAAAATGTTTTATTTTCTTGTCACGCAGTAGTAAAAAACTCAAAGAATTTTCACAGAACATGTTGATAAATACAAAAAAAAGTATTCTATTTAGGTATCGGGAGCATTTGCGCGAGTACAAGTACTCCCGCAAATACTCGGTATCGGTATCTGGACAACCCTAATATATATAACTTTTTAGACATTTGTTTCCTTCTTTTTTTTTGTGACAATTTTTTTTCTTTTACATATGGTCACCATGTAATTGGTGTGGCAGTGATCAGTATGAAAAAATATATATAATATTTTTTATATTTTTTTGTTTAACATTTGTTTTACTTTTTTTTTTTTTTTTTTACATATGGTCACTAGAGCAGCACAGCGTCGCCATTTAACCGGTGTAGCGGTGATCAGTATGAACAATATATATATAAATATTTTTCAACTTTTTAGACATTTGTTTCCTTTTTTTTACTATTTTTTATTTCTTTTACATATGTTTACCAAAGCAGTACAACACCACCATGTAACTGGTGTGGTGGTGATCAATATGAAAAAAGTATATGTATAATATTTTTTTATTAAAAAAAAAAAAAAAAAAAAAAAGTTTTAATTTTTTATTTTAAATATGGTCACCAGAGCAGTACAGTTTCACCATGTAACTTGTGTGGCGGTGATCAGTATGAAAATATATATATACAATATTTTTCTATATTTTTTTTTTCCTTCTTTTTGCAGTTTTTTTTTTTTTTACATACTGCCACCAGAGCAGTACAGTGTCACTGTACAAAAAAAAAAAATTCTTAACTTTCTTAATTTTACAAAAAATTTCAACTTTAAAAAAAAGAGTGACACTGCACTGCTCTGGGCGGGGGGCACCGGAGACAATCGGAAACAGTTGAAGACTCTTGGAGACCACATGGTGACACTCGGAGATGCTCTGAGACCACATGGTGACACTCGGAATGTCTCCGAGCATCACCGGCGCCCCCCCGCACCTCTGGCCAAATGTGGTATTGCACACCCCAGCGGCTTAAATCCTTCTTGCCTTGCGCAACAACAAAAAAAATTGCTCGTATTGTGAAAACACTCGTCTTTTCTGCTTGTCTACGTGGCTCTTCTGCTTGTCTACGTGGCTCTTCTGCTTGTCTGCATGTCTCTTCTGCTTGTCTACGTGGCTCTTCTGCTTGTCTACGTGGCTCTTCTGCTTGTCTACGTGGCTCTTCTGCTTGTCTACCTGGCTCTTCTGCTTGTCCACCCGGCTCTTCTGCTTGTCTACGTGGCTCTTCTGCTTGTCTACGTGGCTTTTCTGCTTGTCTACGTGGCTCTTCTGCTTGTCCACCCGGCTCTTCTGCTTGTCTACGTGGCTCTTCTGCTTGTCTACGTGGCTTTTCTGCTTGTCTACGTGGCTCTTCTGCTTGTCTACGTGGCTTTTCTGCTTGTCTACGTGGCTCTTCTGCTTGTCCACCCGGCTCTTCTGCTTGTCCACCCGGCTCTTCTGCTTGTCTACGTGGCTTTTCTGCTTGTCTACGTGGCTTTTCTGCTTGTCTACGTGGCTTTTCTGCTTGTCTACGTGGCTTTTCTGCTTGTCTACGTGGCTCTTCTGCTTGTCTACGTGGTTTTTCTGCTTGTCTACGTGGCTCTTCTGCTTGTCTACGTGGCTTTTCTGCTTGTCTACGTGGCTCTTCTGCTTGTCCACCCGGCTCTTCTGCTTGTCCACCCGGCTCTTCTGCTTGTCCACCCGGCTCTTCTGCTTGTCTACGTGGCTTTTCTGCTTGTCTACGTGGCTCTTCTGCTTGTCTACCTGGCTCTTCTGCTTGTCCACCCGGCTCTTCTGCTTGTCCACCCGGCTCTTCTGCTTGTCCACCCGGCTCTTCTGCTTGTCCACCCGGCTCTTCTGCTTGTCTACGTGGCTTTTCTGCTTGTCTACGTGGCTCTTCTGCTTGTCTACGTGGCTTTTCTGCTTGTCTACGTGGCTCTTCTGCTTGTCCACCCGGCTCTTCTGCTTGTCTACGTGGCTCTTCTGCTTGTCTACGTGGCTTTTCTGCTTGTCTACGTGGCTCTTCTGCTTGTCTACGTGGCTTTTCTGCTTGTCTACGTGGCTCTTCTGCTTGTCCACCCGGCTCTTCTGCTTGTCCACCCGACTCTTCTGCTTGTCTACGTGGCTTTTCTGCTTGTCTACGTGGCTTTTCTGCTTGTCTACGTGGCTTTTCTGCTTGTCTACGTGGCTCTTCTGCTTGTCTACGTGGTTTTTCTGCTTGTCTACGTGGCTCTTCTGCTTGTCTACGTGGCTTTTCTGCTTGTCTACGTGGCTCTTCTGCTTGTCCACCCGGCTCTTCTGCTTGTCCACCCGGCTCTTCTGCTTGTCCACCCGGCTCTTCTGCTTGTCTACGTGGCTCTTCTGCTTGTCTACGTGGCTCTTCTGCTTGTCCACGTGGCTCTTCTGCTTGTCTACGTGGCTCTTCTGCTTGTCTACGTGGCTTTTCTGCTTGTCTACGTGGCTCTTCTGCTTGTCCACCCGGCTCTTCTGCTTGTCTACGTGGCTCTTCTGCTTGTCTACGTGGCTTTTCTGCTTGTCTACGTGGCTCTTCTGCTTGTCTACGTGGCTTTTCTGCTTGTCTACGTGGCTCTTCTGCTTGTCCACCCGGCTCTTCTGCTTGTCCACCCGGCTCTTCTGCTTGTCTACGTGGCTTTTCTGCTTGTCTACGTGGCTTTTCTGCTTGTCTACGTGGTTTTTCTGCTTGTCTACGTGGCTCTTCTGCTTGTCTACGTGGCTTTTCTGCTTGTCTACGTGGCTCTTCTGCTTGTCCACCCGGCTCTTCTGCTTGTCCACCCGGCTCTTCTGCTTGTCCACCCGGCTCTTCTGCTTGTCCACCCGGCTCTTCTGCTTGTCTACGTGGCTTTTCTGCTTGTCTACGTGGCTCTTCTGCTTGTCTACCTGGCTCTTCTGCTTGTCCACCCGGCTCTTCTGCTTGTCCACCCGGCTCTTCTGCTTGTCCACCCGGCTCTTCTGCTTGTCTACGTGGCTTTTCTGCTTGTCTACGTGGCTCTTCTGCTTGTCCACCCGGCTCTTCTGCTTGTCTACGTGGCTCTTCTGCTTGTCTACGTGGCTCTTCTGCTTGTCTGCGTGGCTCTTCTGCTTGTCTACGTGGCTCTTCTGCTTGTCTACGTGGCTCTTCTGCTTGTCCACGTGGCTCTTCTGCTTGTCTACGTGGCTCTTCTGCTTGTCTACGTGGCTTTTCTGCTTGTCTACGTGGCTCTTCTGCTTGTCTACGTGGCTTTTCTGCTTGTCTACGTGGCTCTTCTGCTTGTCCACCCGGCTCTTCTGCTTGTCTACGTGGCTCTTCTGCTTGTCTACGTGGCTTTTCTGCTTGTCTACGTGGCTCTTCTGCTTGTCTACGTGGCTTTTCTGCTTGTCTACGTGGCTCTTCTGCTTGTCCACCCGGCTCTTCTGCTTGTGTCCACCCGGCTCTTCTGCTTGTCTACGTGGCTTTTCTGCTTGTCTACGTGGCTTTTCTGCTTGTCTACGTGGCTTTTCTGCTTGTCTACGTGGCTCTTCTGCTTGTCTACGTGGTTTTTCTGCTTGTCTACGTGGCTCTTCTGCTTGTCTACGTGGCTTTTCTGCTTGTCTACGTGGCTCTTCTGCTTGTCCACCCGGCTCTTCTGCTTGTCCACCCGGCTCTTCTGCTTGTCCACCCGGCTCTTCTGCTTGTCTACGTGGCTTTTCTGCTTGTCTACGTGGCTTTTCTGCTTGTCTACGTGGCTTTTCTGCTTGTCTACGTGGCTTTTCTGCTTGTCTACGTGGCTCTTCTGCTTGTCTACGTGGTTTTTCTGCTTGTCTACGTGGCTCTTCTGCTTGTCTACGTGGCTTTTCTGCTTGTCTACGTGGCTCTTCTGCTTGTCCACCCGGCTCTTCTGCTTGTCCACCCGGCTCTTCTGCTTGTCTACGTGGCTTTTCTGCTTGTCTACGTGGCTCTTCTGCTTGTCTACCTGGCTCTTCTGCTTGTCCACCCGGCTCTTCTGCTTGTCCACCCGGCTCTTCTGCTTGTCCACCCGGCTCTTCTGCTTGTCCACCCGGCTCTTCTGCTTGTCCACCCGCCTCTTCTGCTTGTCCACGCGCCTCTTCTGCTTGTCCACGCGCCTCTTCTGCTTGTCCACGCTGCTCTTCTGCTTGTCCACGCTGCTCTTCTGCTTGTCCACGCGGCTCTTCTGCTTGTCCACGCGGCTCTTCTGCTTGTCCACGCGGCTCTTCTGCTTGTCCACGCGGCTCTTCTGCTTGTCCACGCTGCTCTTCTGCTTGTCCACGCTGCTCTTCTGCTTGTCCACGCTGCTCTTCTGCTTGTCCACGCGGCTCTTCTGCTTGTCCACGTTGCTCTTCTGCTTGTCCACCCGGCTCTTTTGATTGTCCACCCGGCTCTTCTGATAGCGGCGAACCTGGAAGTGCTCAGAGTTGTGACCACTTCTGGGTTCAGTGATCACAGAGCGGATCGGGGAACATCTCGCCCCCTTCACCGGGACACACTTTATGGTGGTCTTTGGGCTCCCTGGAGGAGCAGGACAGCGTGGAAACTTCAGTGGGCAGCAGCGGTGGAGGTGGCGTCACGTTAGCTGCACCATAAAAGTGATTGGGTGGCTCTACAGTCACCCGAATAGCCAGGAGGAACAAAACAATACCAAGCTCATGGCTCCAGCCTGCTCAAAGTCCCGGCCGTTTATATACACGGCCTGCAGACAGCAAGTGGTCAAGAAAGAGGGACGTGCGGACGCATCGGCTTTGATTGTAGAGGGTCTGCAGTTGAAACGCGTCAGTTGGAGATAGCGGCTACAGCTTATTATACGGAGCGGCCAACAGGGAACTCTCCATTGACAGACATTCATGCCGGCTCTTATCTCTGGATGACCGGCGTGGTTATCGGCGTCGTTTGTGAGCCCCTGTCACTTCTATTGAATAAAGTTTTATTGATGGGGGGGTGTCACGATGGCGGGGGCGGGGCACCTTCTGTTTGCTTTTCAGCGTATCACAAAGAAGATCCAGCCTGGAAAGCCGCCGATACCCTTTTTTTGTTTAACAACACGGAGGACTTTGACATAAACAAGAGCTGCTCAGCAGCAGGAACGCGCCTTCTCTTTCACCACCCCGGCGCGGTCAGTTTAATAAAAAAAACAATGTAACGAGGCAGATTTACTAAAGGGGTTTGGAATCTTCACACAAAAAAATTGAGCGAATGTTCATCGCCATTATCCCATCGCGCAGAGCAAAAAATACTGCTTACCTGAAGCGTAATTCTTTTAGTCTATTTCCTATGCTCATTAGCGCCATCTAGTGGCCATAATGTGGTATTTTCATTCGACTGAGGACAGAAAACAGCGTTCGATTTTGCCCCATTCACACAGAATGAATGTACAGTCTCCATAGGAAGAATAGCTTTGTGTATTTATTCATAAATACGCCCCGTCGTGTTTTTTAATCACAGAAAACATTTGAATAAAAAAATATATATACATTGTAACAGTACACAAATACCAATCACATCTACGCGTTTTGATGTTTTTACTTTGCTTTCAGTCTTTGTGATGGAGGAGCGTTGAATCATCAGTGGGAGGAATAGTGTCCCATCATTGGTGTCAGTGGGAGGAATAGTGCCCCATCATTGGTGTCAGTGGGTGGAATAGTGCCCCATCATTGGTGTCAGTGGGAGGAATAGTGTCCCATCATTGGTGTCAGTGGGTGGAATAGTGCCCCATCATTGGTGTCAGTGGGAGGAATAGTGTCCCATCATTGGTATCAGTGGGAGGAATAGTGTCCCATCATTGGCATCAGTGGGAGGAATAGTGTCCCATCATTGGTGTCAGTGGGAGGAATCGTGCCCCATCATTGGTGTCAGTGGGAGGAATAGTGTCCCGTCAT
This sequence comes from Rana kukunoris, assembly GCA_029574335.1. NCBI lineage: Eukaryota > Metazoa > Chordata > Amphibia > Anura > Ranidae > Rana > Rana kukunoris. The sequence continues at coordinate 482,389,091 of CM056053.1, forward strand.
TGGTGTCAGTGGGAGGAATAGTGTCCCATCATTGGTGTCAGTGGGAGGAATTGTGTCCCATCATTGGTGTCAGTGGGAGGAATAGTGTCCCATCATTGGTGTCAGTGGGAGGAATAGTACCCCATCATTGGTGTCAGTGGGAGTAATAGTGTTCCATCATTGGTGTCAGTGGGAGGAATAGTGTCCCATCATTGGTATCAGTGGGAGGAATCGTGTCCCATCATTGGTGTCAGTGGGAGGAATAGTGTCCCATCATTGGTGTCAGTGGGAGGAATAGTACCCCATCATTGGTGTCAGTGGGAGGAATAGTGTCCCATCATTGGTGTCAGTGGGAGGAATAGTACCCCATCATTGGTGTCAGTGGGAGGAATAGTACCCCATCATTGGTGTCAGTGGGAGGAATAGTGTCCCATCATTGGTATCAGTGGGAGGAATAGTGTCCCATCATTGGTGTCAGTGGGAGGAATAGTACCCCATCATTGGTGTCAGTGGGAGGAATAGTACCCCATCATTGGTGTCAGTGGAAGGAATAGTGTCAAACTATTCAGCTAGCCTAACAAGTAGTAGTCCGTGGTCTACCGTGTCAAAGGCCGCACTTAGGTCCAACAGGATCAGGAGAGAAGATTCTCCTTCATCTGCGGCCTCTAGGATGTCATCCCATATTTTTACCAGAGCCGTTTTGGTTCCGTGCCCGGGCCGGAAACCTGATTGAAACGTATCAAGTAATTTTTGGGTTTCTAAATGCTGTTGTAACTGTTGTACAACTTCTTTCTCCATTATTTTGGAGAAAACATTTAGACCCGTTATGGGCCTCCTATTGTTCGGGTCTTTCGGGTCGAGGGTGGGTTTTTTCAGGATCGGTTTTATGGTGCCTTGTTTCAGCAGGGGGGGCACCATACCCTCCTTGAATGATTGATTTATAAGCTGCGTGATAGCTGGTGGTAGGCATGTGCAAAAGTGAAAAATTTGTTTCGTTTCGTTTCAATTCGTCATTTAATACATTTCGTTAAGTTAGGTTCGTTACATGTGTTGAATTTGTTTTCGGAATTCGTTCGTTTTCGACCGAATTTCGAAAAAAAACGGTCGAAATCGAAAATATTTCAACCAGATTAGAAAACAAATAGTCTCTTTTCAAATAGAATTTTTTTCGAATTAAATCCGAAAATATTTTTTTTTATGTTTTCGAATTCCGATCGAATTTAGTCCGCGGGTATTCGATTCGGAATTCGAAAAAAAAAAAATATTCGATTTCGACCATTTTTTTTGAAATTCGGTCGAAAACGAACGAATTCCGAAAACGGTCGAAATATTTCGCTAATATAGCAATTCGGGAATTCGTATGCATCCGAATGTCCGAATAATGGAAAATTCGTCCGAATTTCGATTCGGAACGAAACGAAATGCACATGCCTAAGCTGGTGTCAGTATATCGGCACTTTCTTTCAGCAGTTCGGTGGGAATGATGTCATTGGGTGCTGTGCTGTTGCGCAGAGACCGAATGATGATTTTAGTGGCCGCGATGGAGATGGGTTTTAAGGTGAATTTCGGTGCTTGAGGCGGGTATATAATGGTATCGGGGTTGGGCTTCGGGGCGGGATTCATGCAGATTCCGTTTTGCTCAATGCTTACCCGGATTCGTTCAATTTTATTGATGAAATAATCGGATAGTTCGTTGCAAAATTCTTGTGAATCAGCATTGGGGGGCTCTAAGCAGGCTGGATTCATCGGTTGCAAGACCAGCTTGAAGAGTTCGCGGGGGCGGTTTAGGGCCTTGGTGATGATGTTGGCGAAATTATTATTTTTTTTGCCATAAAGATTTCTTTATGATATTTCTTTGTTATCGTCTTATAAATAGTGAGGTTTCTATCTGAAGAGCTCCTTTTCCAGGCAGCTTCTGCTCTTCTACGCTCTTGCTTTAGCACCGTCAGCTGGTCGTTAAACCACCCGGCGTTGTTTTTCCGGATGCAAGTTTTGCGTTTTGGTGCCACCCAGTCGGCGGACTGAAGTAGCGCCATGTTAATGGCGTCAAGTGTTTCTGCTGCCGTTTGTTTATGTCAGGCATGTCCAAAGTCCGGCCCGGGGGCCATTTGCGGCCCCACTGGTGATTTAATTTGGCCCCCTGGGGATTTGGATATATATAGCCATTGCAGCCCCACATGTGCCCTGTGCCCTGGGGGCCACAATAGATATATACCCTATACCCAGACTGGGGGCTCTGCTCCCGCTGATAAATACGGTATATGCAAATAACACGCCCAAGCTCAACCTGAGTCATGAGCAGCGCTCGGGATTCGTTGGGGCCACAAAAGAGATATATAGAGTATATCCAAATAACATGCCTGAGCTCATCTCTTCACCACACACAGCTACAAAGGCAAGAGAATTCTTGTTGGGCCATGTATTAGAGCTCGGGCAAACACACTTAGATCAAATTTTAATGGTTCAAAGAATGTCAGGCAAAATGGTCGGCCCTCGAGCATGTTCACTTCATCAAATGTGGCCCTCTTTGAAAAAAGTGTGGTCACCCCTGGTTTATGTTGTATTGTGTTTATTTTCTTTCCTAGGGTTGTTTTGAGTGGAGCTTCTTCTGAGATCTAGTCCAGTGACTTGTCACCGGTTTTCTGGTATTATTTGGCCTAAGGTGGTTGGCGATTTTAAATTTAATGGCGTGGTGATCGGTCCAAGGTAGTGGCTCATTTTCCCCGATCTCAATTTCCAAATCCTGTCTGAAAATGAGATGGAGGGTATGGCCTGAGGCATGAGTGGAGCCTCGTATTAATTGCTGCAGACCTAGTCCTTCTAGATCAGTGGTTCTCAACCGTGCTAGTACCGTGACCCCTCGATACATTTTCCAAAGTTGTGGGGACCCCTAGCAGCAAAATTATTTTCGTAGCATGGGTTGTCATCACCCAAAGCAGGCCAAGTAATTTGCGCCCCTAACCCATGGGCATTTATCGCTCCCTGGGTCTTTTCCACTCGTACAGTATTAAAACCCCTTATGGTACATTTTAGGCTGTACCACTCTTTCTCTTTGTTCTCCTTTCTTTCCCTTTTATCTCTCTATCTTCTAATTTCTTGTTTTTTTTTTCTCCCCATCCTATTCTTTCTCTCCCTTTTTCTTTGTTCCTCCCCCTCTTTTTCTCTCCCTTCCGTCTATTCTCTATTTGTCACACAGTGCTGGTGAGGGGTGGGATCAGTGGCGGTGCTGGTGAGGGGGTGGGATCTGTGGCAGTGCTGGTGAGGGGGTGGGATCAGTGGCGGTGCTGGTGGTGAGGGGGTGGGATCTGTGGCAGTGCTGGTGAGGGGTGGGATCTGTGGCAGTGCTGGCAGGGAGTTGGGATCAGTGGCAGTGCTGGTGAGGGGGTGGGATCAGTGGCGGTGCTGGTGAGGGGGTGGGATCTGTGGCAGTGCTGGTGAGGGGGTGGGATCAGTGGCGGTGCTGGTGAGGGGGTGGGATCTGTGGCAGTGCTGGTGAGGGTGGGACCAGTGGCAGTGCTGGCAGGGAGTTGGGATCAGTGGCAGTGCTGGTGAGGGGGTGGGATCAGTGGCGGTGCTGGTGAGGGGTGGGATCTGTGGCAGTGCTGGTGAGGGGGTGGGATCAGTGACAGTGCTGGTGAGGGGGTGGGATCAGTGGCAGTGCTGGTGAGGGTGGGACCAGTGGCAGTGCTGGCAGGGAGTTGGGATCAGTGGCAGTGCTGGGGGGAGTTCTGATCAGCCAACTTAGGTGCTCTTGATCAAGGTCATCTGAGAACTGTAGTGGGGACTTTTAATGGCAACTATAATCACAGGTAGTGTTACTCACTGTGTTTCTGGCTCGGTCGCAAAAAGGCTAGAAGAGTGGTGCGGGCTTCAGGAACAGGCCAGGATTTGGTGACCCCTGGCAAATCGCCATTCGACCCCCGAGGGTTTCCCGACCCCCATGTTGAGAACCACTGTTATAGATGGTCGATGCAGGCGTCAGCGACAGGGTCCAGTGATGAGTTGGCCCAAAGGTTGAAGTCCCCCAGCACCAAAAGGTGTTTGATGCTTAGAGTGGTAAGAGGAGATCAATTCTGTCAATGACGTGAGAAGGTGCGTTTTTGGGCCTGGTGGTCTATAGCAGAGTAGCATATGAACCGTGTCTTGGGGGTTTGTTTGCAGCTGAAGGGTGAGGGTTTCCATGAAAGGGAGCGAGTATTGGAGGACTGGTTTGGTGATCGAGAGGTGAATCTTGTGGATCACCGCCAGGCCTCCCCCTCTTTGCCCTATTCTGTTCTGCATTTGGATGCGATAATTTGCAGGCACCAATTCTCCCAGAATGGTGTTGCAATCTGCTGTGAGCCAGCTTTCTGTGATGAAGAGGCAGTCTAGATCATGTTGAAGGATGAAATCAAGGATTTCTTGGCGGTGTTTTACTGCCGATCTTGTGTTAATCAGGGCGCATGATATGCGTCTGGGCTGGTTACCCTGTATGCAGGTTTTTACTGTTGATTGTCGATCGATTCTCAACAGTTGCTCACTCTTTAGAGCTTTTATAGTGACAGTTGGAAGTATAGAGGCGAGAGGTTTTAATTTCCAAATGGTTTCTGCAGAGTATTTCATATAACCCATGGTTGCAGGAAAAAAAAACGACACCGGGAAATGGAGATGAAGTGCGGGGAGGGGGGGGGGGGGGTATTGGCGACGCTGGGGGGGGAGAAGATCTCAGTGAAACTGCCACTTTTTAAGTCTTCCCTCCCTGAAATTGGTCCAGTGTCCCATCATTGGTGTCAGTGGGGGGGAATAGTGTCCCATCATTGGTGTCAGTGGGGGGGAATAGTGTCTTATCATTGGTGTCAGTGGGGGGGGAATAGTGTCTTATCATTGGTGTCAGTGGAAGGAATAGTGTCCCATCATTGGTGTCAGTGGGGGGGAATAGTGTCTTATCATTGGTATCAGTGGGGGGAATAGTGTCCCATCATTGGTGTCAGTGGGGGGGAATAGTGTCTTATCATTGGTGTCAGTGGAAGGAATAGTGTCCCATCATTGGTGTCAGTGGGGGGGAATAGTGTCTTATCATTGGTGTCAGTGGAAGGAATAGTGTCCCATCATTGGTGTCAGTGGGGGGGAATAGTGTCTTATCATTGGTGTCAGTGGAAGGAATAGTGTCCCATCATTGGTGTCAGTGGGAGGAATAGTGTCCTGTCACCCGACGTCTGCCTGGCTGTGTTACCCGTCTAGGACAGAAGAATATTGGTGATAAGAAGATAAAACGCGTAAGCCGAGGATTTGCCCCCCCCTGCTGTGAATCACAATAACGTCTTAGCTGGATCAGCGCAGGCGTCTCCCGTTATACCCGACCTCCTCCCCCTCCTTCCTCCTCCTAAGTCCTCCGCAGGCTTCTGATCAGAACTGAACCAACTCCCCCCTAATCACCCCCTAGTCCATCACTCTGGGGGGGCACCTGGGGGTACAATCTCTGGGAGGGCACCTAGGTATACAATCTCCGGGGGGCACCTAGGGATACAATCTCCGGGGGGCACCTAGGGATACAATTTCTGGGGGGGCACCTGGGGATACAATCTCTGGGGGGCATCTAGGGATACAATCTCTGGGGGGGCACCTAGGGATACAATTTCCAGGGGGCACCTAGGGATACAATCTCTGGGGGGGCACCTAGGTATACAATCTCTAGGGGGGGGGAACCTAGAGATACAATCTCCGGGGGGGCACCTAGGGATACAAGCTCCAGGGGGGGCACCTGGGGACACAATTCTCTTGGAGGGGACACCTAGAAATACAATCCCCAGGGGGGGGGCACCTAGGGATACAATCTCTGGGGGGCACCTAGGGATACAATCTCCGGGGGGCACCTAGGGTTACAATCTCCGGGGGGCACCTAGGGATACAATCTCTGGGGGGAACATAGGAAAACAATCTCCAGGGGGGCACCTAAGGATAGAATCTCCAGGGGGAACATAGGGATACAATCTCCAGGGGGGCACCTAGGGATACAATCTTCAGGGGGGCACCTAGGGATACAATCTTCAGGGGGGCACCTAGGGATACAATCTCCAGGGGGGTACCTAGGGATACAATCTCCAGGGGGGCAATAAGTGGAAGTAATGTTCCGGACCTTCTCTTCTGGGGTCCCCCACTGGCGATTTCAGCTCCTTCTCTTCTCAGTGCACCAAAATAGGAAAACGTTTCCTACGGGGGGCACACCTGTGGGCTCACTCCCAAGCCGGGGTATGCTACCAGCCCCGCCTTTCCACCTTGTCCAATCACAGAAGGCTTTGCATTCACTGAGAAAATGCAAAGTGTTCCCTGAATAGCGCCCATGCCGACCAGACGACCTCCTGTGTTCTCAATACAGCTGGGCAGTCAGCATGGAACGTGGAACAGGTGCATCCGAGCGACTACCTCCTGTGCGATTCGTCGCCAGCCCCAGGAACACGGCACTCAGCCTAGGTAGTCTCTGCAAACCTACATACTCAGTCAATGAAAAAAGGAAAAGTCTGGTGCCATGAAAGTCAACTAAAACATTTTTCCTTATTAATACAGGTGAAATCTATTTAAAAAAAACAACGTGTTTCGGCCGTCTGGCCTTAATCATGGCTGACGGGACGAAACATGTTGGCTTTTTATGTCTGTTTTTCACCTGTATTAATAAAGAATAATGTTTTAGCTGATTTTAATGGTGCCAGCTAGAAATGCGCCATTCATTTAGTTCCGAATTATTTTTTACCAAATTTTGACAAATTTGTTAATTCCGAAAACTTCCAATTTTTCGGATTTCTGAAATTTTTAATTTTCAATTCCGAATTTCAGAAATTTTTGAATTTCTGAGCTTTCAGAAATCGGAATTTCAGAAATTTTTTAATTCGGAATTTTAACATTTGGGAAATTAGACATTTCAAAATTCCAAAAATCGGAGATTAGAAAAACAGAAATTCCAAAATTCTGTAAAATCTGAAATTCTGTAAATTCGTAAATTCCATAAATTCCGTAAATTCGTAAATTCTGTAAATTCTGTAAATTCGTAAATTCTGTAAATTCTGTAAAGTCGTAAATTCTGTAAATTTGTCAATTCTGTAAATTTGTCAATTCTGTAAATTTGTAAATTCTGTAAAGTTGTAAATTCTGTAAATTTGTAAATGCTGAAAATTCGTATATTCTGAAATTCTGTAAATTCTGTAATTCGGTAAATTAGTAAAAACTCTGTAAATTCGTAAATTCTGTAAATTCGTAAATTCTGAAATTCTGTAAATTTCGTAAATTTGTGAATTCTGTAAATTCCAGAAATCTGTAAATTCTGAAATTCTCTAAATTTGTAAATTCTGTAAATTTTGTGAATTCTGTCAATTCCAGAAATCTGAAAATTACAGAAACCTGTAAATTCTGAAATCTGAAAATTCAGAATTCTAACATCTAAAAATTTAGGTTTTTGAATTTCCGAATTTCTGAACTTCCTAATTTTCCGAATCTCGAATTTCCAAAGAATGCAAAAAAAACAAACAAATGTAACAAAAACAAACAGATTTATCGGCAGTACACATGTCTAGTGCCAGCCTTTTTGCGTTGAGTCAGCATGGGACACAGACGCTAGTGGAGACCCCTGTAATAGCTGTGTAGTAGCTCCACCTACTACAATTTCCAGCTGTGTAAAAACTGCCATATCTGGAAATCATCTTTATGTATTTTTATATATATATATATATTTTTTTTACATTGCTGCAGCACATCCTCAGTCCGCCCCATCCTGCGTGATACACGAGTGGCTGATGGAGCTCCTCCAGTCCTCTGTGAGGCTTTCCATGTCCCAGTCACCTGCCAGGTGTGAGGACAGCAGATTGGGAGATCAGGTGACGGCATTGTACAGGTGGGATAATCTGAAGCCGGAGGATCCCGTTACACCGGGGGCCCCCCAGAACAATGGCGGAGGAACCAGACTGAGGCCAGTCATTGGACAACCTCCAGAGACCTCACCGCAGACAATGACGCTCTTATGTGCTCAGCTACACCTAACAAAGTGCCTGTGAAGACGACTCCTAATATTATTATTACTATTATTATTATTATTACGAGTATTATTATTATTATGAGTATTATTATTATTATGAGTATTATTATTATTATTATAAGCATTATTATTATGAGTATTGTTATTATTATGAGTATTATTATTATTATTATGAGTATTATTATTATAAGTATTATTATTATGAGTATTATTATTATTATTATGTGTATTATTATTATTATTATTATTATGAGTATTATTATTATTATGTGTATTATTATTATTATTATTATTATGATTATTATTATTATTATGTGTATTATTATTATTATTATTATTATTATTATTATTATTATCAGTATTATTATTATTATTATTATTATTATTATGAGTATTATTATGTGTAGAATTATTATTATTATTATTATCAGTATTATTATTATTATGAATATTATTATTATGAATATTATTATTATCAGTATTATTATTATTATGAGTATTTCTAAAGTTTCTCATCATAATGCTGCATTGCTACATTTTGATTTTGCAACCAAAAAAGGTGGGTGCTACTGATTGAAGTTTCGGGGAGTTAATACCAACCAATATCTTCTTGTGATCTACCAATATCCTTGGCTTTGTTGTTCCTGCCCTATAATATCAATCTCTGCACCCCATGCTGCCCACTGCGATTTCCCACCTGTTGGTGGGCAGCTTTGATGCCCTTGTGGCCGCCCCCCAGGCTTTGCTAAATGGACGCCCTATGGCTCGCCATATTGATTGATGCCCTATAAATACATTATATTACCAAAAGTATTGAGACGCGGTATACATTATTGGCTAGATTCACGTAGAGCGGCGTCATTTTGTGCGGGCGTAGCGTATCTCAGATGCGCTACGCCGCCGTAAATTAGAGAGACCAGTGCTGTATTCACCAAGCTAAGTTATGGCGGCGTAGCGTAAATGGGCCGGCGTAAGCCCGCCGAATTCAAAAGGTTGAGCGCCCATACTTTACACACACATGAACTTTAATGGCATCCCAGTCTTAGTCCGGAGGGTTCAATATTGAGCCCACCCTTTGCAGCTATAACACCTTCAACTCTTCTGGGATGGGAGTTGTAGTTCCGCAAAACAGCTGGAGGGCCACAGGTTGAGCACCCATAGTATAGGCACCCATATATAAATAACCTATACAGCAGAGAAGTAATTGTGGATGTAGAATCTGTACGCTTCCAGTTGCCAGGTTAGCATTTCGCCAAATTCAGGGCTTCCTCAGGAGCCAATACTTTTGGTAATATAGTGGACTTTTGGGTCCTGAGGAAGCCCTGAATTTGTCGAAACGTTGACCTGGCAACTGGAAGCGTACAGATTCTACATCCACAATTACTTCTCTGCTGTATATGTTATTTATCGAAAGCAGAGTGTCACGTACCTTACCAGAGGCTGAAGTGCTGAGAGGGCTTCCCTTGCGACTCGAGTGCAGAACGCCCCCTGGAGGTGAGACAGGGGACGCGATGCGCAGGGGTGCAGGAGTTGCCGGCTGAGACTTGCTGGAGCGATGCCAGAGAACAGATGAGCACCAGGATATGTAGTCCGGCAGGAGTACCACGGAAGTACCAATAGATTGGCAGGAAACCCAGGGGCGGAGTCAGGAGCCGAGCCGAGGTCATACACGGGAAGCAGGAAGTAACTGGAACAGGTCAGGAGGCAAGCCGAGGTCATACACGGGAAGCAGGAAGTGACTGGAACAGGTCAGGAGGCAAGCTGAGGTCATACACAGGAAGCAGGAAGTGACTGGAACAGGTCAGGAGGCAAGCCGAGGTCATACACAGAAAGCAGGAACAAGGAATCAGCATCAGGTCAAGGACTGATGATCATGCGCCTGGTGCTCGTATTTGCGGGCATTGTGCTCGTATGCGCGCGCATGCGCCTTGTGCTCGTATTCGCGGGTATTGTGCTCGTATGTGCGCGCATTACAGGTATGCCAGTTCTTTCACGGCCAATTCTCTGACACAGAGGCATGATGGGAGTTGTAGTTCCTCAAAACAGCTGGAGGGCCACAGGTTGAGCACCCATAGTATAGGCACCCATATATAAATAACATATACAGCAGAGAAGTAATTGTGGATGTAGAATCTGTAGGCTTCCAGTTGCCAGGTCAACGTTCTGCCAAATTCAGGGCTTCCTCAGGAGCCAATACTTTTGGTAATATAGTGTATTTTGGGTCCTGAGGAAGCCCTTGAATTTGGCGAAACGTTGACCCGGCAACTGGAAGCGTACAGATTCTACATCCACAATTACTTCTCTGCTGTATATGTTATTTACGGTATCTATAGACTTCCGGGATTCTCAGGAGGGCCATTTTTTTAGGTCAGTATTTGGATCTTGTTGAGGTTATCTATGCCGATAACTTCATCCCTGAGGTAGTCAACACATAATAATATCTCTTTGTATGTTTTTGTTGATCAAGGTCTCTGTTAAAGGCAGGGCCGCCATCAGGGGGGTACAGGCAGTACACTTGTAAGGGGCCCTGAGGTCCCCAGGGGCCTGGATGGCAACCCCCTTTTTAAAAAAATAAAAAATTGTAAGGGGCCTGGATTGCAACTCCCCTTTTTTATATAAACAACATTTTTTTTTTTTATAAATATATATATATATTTTTTTTTTATTAAAGGGCCCAGAGGTCCACAGGGCCCCCGGACGGCAACCCCCCTCCTTTTATATATATATTTTTTATATTTTTTTATATTATTAAAGGGCTCAGAGGTCCCCATGGCCCCAGATGGCAACCCCCCCTTTTTTTTATAACATTTTTTTTATATATATATTATTATTATTTTTCATTTTTTTGTTTTTATTAAAGGGCTCAGAGGTCCTCAGGGCCCCAGATGGCAACCCCCCCCTTTTTTTAAAAAACATTTTTTTTTAATATATATATTTTTTTCAGTTTTTTGTTTTTATTAAAGGGCTCAGAGGTCCCCATGGACCCAGATGGCAACCCTCCCCCTTTTTTTATAACATTTTTGTATATATATATATATATATATATATATATATATATATATATATATATATATATATATATATATAATTATTATTTTTCAGTTTTTTGTTTTTATTAAAGGGCTCAGAGGTCCCCATGGCCCCAGATGGCTACCCCCCCTTTTTTTTATAGCATTTTTTTTTAATATATATTATTTTTTTTTTAGTTTTTTTTTTTTATTAAAGGGCTCAGAGGACCCCATGGCCCCAGATGGCAACCCCCCCTTTTTTTAATATATGTTTTTATTATATATATATATATATATATATATATATATATATATTTTTTCAGTTTTTTGTTTTATTAAAGGGCTCAGAGGACCCCATGGCCCCAGATAGCAACCCCCCCCCTTTTTTTTTTTTAATAACATTTTATTTTTTTATTTATATATATTATTTTTTTTCTTCAGTTTTTTGTTTTTATTAAAGGCCCCAGGGGTCCCCAGGGCCCCGCATGGCTACCCCCTTTTTTTTAATATATATATATATATATTTATTTCTCTTTTTTTGTAATGGGCCCAGAGGTCCCCAGCAGGGCAACCCCCCCCCCCCCCAATTCATGGCACCCCCACCGCTTCTCATTTAGTGGCGGCACCCCCCGCTTCTCAGTTCACGGCAGGCCCCCCTCGCTTCTCAATTTGAGGCGGCAGCGCCCCCCCCCCCCCCCCCGCGGTTCTCTGCTCCAGGGGGCCCATCCCTGAAGCTGTGTAAGGGGCCCCATAATTCCCGATGGCGGCCCTGGTTAAAAGGTCAAGAGTCAAAGGTTCTGAGGAAGCAGAAATGCGAAACGCGTCAACCATTTGAACAACCACAGAGATTATTTCCATAGGATGCGAAGTCCAGCAACCTTGTTCTGCTGCATGCAGCGGTTTTAACGACCTGGGGAGGAATTCCGCCGCAGGGGGCTGCAGAAGTGGACGGCGTTTCCCATGCGCGTTATCGCAACATTGCGACACATGAAATGATTGGAAAGCCCCCCCCAGAGAGTCTCCACATTCAGATGCGTCAGCTTTTTTTTATTAACGTTTTTGCACTTCACACATCCGAGTCTTTCGAACTTTCAGCCGCAAAAGCCACAACCCCTCCAGTAAGACGCACAATGCCGGCGTACGGCGCCTCCTTCCTGTGTGACTCACACCGAGAACGCTCTAATACAAAGACCTCCACTGTATCCCCTGCCGGCGCTCACGGGGCAGGTCTCTGGGGGGGGTCACAACATGCCTCGGGGGAGGGGAGGGTCCTTTCAAAGGGTCAGTCCACCCCCCTACTGACATTTTCCTAATGAAAGAGGCTGAAGGGTGAAATCGCCGGCTTGAAATGTGTTATTTTCATTCTTTTATTGCGCTTTGTGCACTTTTATAACACGCTTTGCATTGAAATGGTTTGTAAACCTCAGACATGAAATCTGAACAAAGCACTGCCCTCTATAGCAGGGGTCTTTAAACTACGGACCTCCAGTTGTTCAGGAACTACAATTCCCATCATGCCTAGTAGGGTTGTCTGAGGGTTAGGGCCGAGTACAAGTACCGATACTTTTTTTCAAGTACTCTCCGATACCGAATACCGATACTTTTTTAAAATGTGTCCCCAAATGCAGCCATGTCCCCCACACATGCAGCCATGTCCCCCACAAATGCAGCCATGTCCCCCACATATGCAGCCATGTCCCCCACATATGCAGCCATGTCACCCACATATGCAGCCATGTCCCCCCACATATGGAGCCAAGTCCCCCATATATGCAGCCAAGTCCCCCCAGCCATGTCCCCCACATATGCAGCCATGTCCCCCCAGCCATGTCCCCCACATATCCAGCCATGTCCCCCCAGCCATGTCCCCCACATATGCAGCCATGTCCCCCCAGCCATGTCCCCCACATATGCAGCCATGTCCCTCCAGCCATGTCCCCCACATATGCAACCATGTCCCTCCAGCCATGTCCCCCACATATGCAGCCATGTCCCCCCAGCCATGTCCCCCACATATCCAGCCATGTCCCCCCAGCCATGTCCCCCACATATGCAGCCATGTCCCCCCAGCCATGTCCCCCACATATGCAGCCATGTCCCTCCAGCCATGTCCCCCACATATGCAACCATGTCCCTCCAGCCATGTCCCCCACATATGCAGCCATGTCCCCCCAGCCATGTCCCCCACATATACATCCATGTCCCTCCAGCCATGTCCCCCACATATGCAGCCATGTCCCCCATATACAGTATGCAGCCATGTCCCCCCAGCCATGTCCCCCACATATGCAGCCATTTCCCCCCAGCCATGTCCCCCACATATGCAGCCATGTCCCTCACATATGCAGCCATGTCCCTCCAGCCACGTCCCCCACATATGCAGCCATGTCCCCCATATATGCAGCCATGTCCCTCCAGCCATGTCCCCCACATATGCAGCCATGTCCCTCCAGCCATGTCCCCCCCATATGCAGCCATTTCCCCCCCAGCCATGTCCCCCACATATGCAGCCATGTCCCCCCAGCCATGTCCCCCACATATGCAGCCATGTCCCCCAGCCATGTCCCCCACATATGCAGCCATGTCCCTCCAGCCATGTCCCCCACATATGCAGCCATTTCCCCCCAGCCATGTCCCCACATATGCAGCCATTTCCCCCAGCCATGTCCCCCACATATGCAGCCATGTCCCTCCAGCCATGTCCCTCACATATGCAGCCATGTCCCTCACATATGCAGCCATGTCCCCCACATATGCAGCCATGTCCCTCCAGCCATGTCCCCCACATATGCAGCCATGTCCCCCACATATGCAGCCATTCCCCCCCAGCCATGTCCCCCATACCTAGCCACCGCCGCAACGAAAGCCGCTGCCGCCGCACGGGGAACATCACAGCTTTCATTTGAATAGCTGTTTTCCCTGCTGCGTATAGACACTCCCCCTTGCTCGGGATTGGACAGATCACGATCACCCATCCAATCCCGAGCAAGGGGGAGTGTCTATACGCGGCGGGAACACTACAGCTATTCAAATGAAAGCTGTGATGTTCCCGCACGCTGTTTAACCCATGCGGCGGCGGCTTTCGATGCTGCGGCGGCTGTCATTGCGGCGGCAGCGGCGGCGGGGGGGGCAGGACAAGTATTCTATTTAGGCATCGGGGGCATTTGCGGGAGTACAAGTACTCCCGCAAATACTCGGTATCGGTCCCGATACTGGTATCGGGACAACCCTAATGCCTGGTCATGCCTGTGAATGTCAGTGTGTTACAATGCCTCATGGGATGTGCAGTTCTACAACAGCTGGAGGGCCGTAGTTTGAGGATCCCTGCTCTATAGTGTGTACTTGTCTCAGTCCAGAGCACTAAGTGTAATTTCTGTCTGCTGCCTCCTTCCTCTGCTACCTGCGTGAGTCATTTATAACAAGTTTTCCTGATACCAAGAGAAAAAAAGGTGACAAGGGCGGGAGAACCCGCGCACATCCTGTGATTGACAGCCTTAGCTTTGTTCCTGTGTGAAAGGGGGGTGGGGGGTTCAATTCCCTCCAATCAGCTCTCGGAACCCTTTTGTTGAGCTCTGCAGTGCAACAAAACCATGTAGGTTTAGGACAGGGATCCTCAAACTACGGCCCTCCAGCTGTTGTAGAACTACACATCCCATGAGGCATTGTAACACACCGACATTCGAAGGCATGACTAGGGCATGATGGGAATTGTAGTTCCTGAACAACTGGAGGGCCGTAGTTTGAAGGCCCCTGGTTTAGGAGATATTAAAAACACCTACAGGTAAGCCTTAATCTAGGCTTACCTGTAGGTAAAAGTAGTCAGAGGGGGTTTACAACCGCTTTAAGCGTGCCCTAGGGACTGATTCTAACTGTAAGGGGGAGGAGCTACAAGTGACACGTCAGCGATCACTGTTCCCAATCGCAGTAGATCCCTGACGTGTCACTAGGCAGAACAGGGGATTGCCTTGTTTACAAAGGCATCCCACTGTTCTGCCGTTGCCGACCGCAATCGCGGACCTCCCCCGCGGACATCGAGTTCCCGGGGACCCGCGGGAGCGCACTCACGCGGCACCTGGTGGCGCTTACTCGCCTGCTGGGCGTCAAATTCAAAGGGACGTATGCCCATTTGCCTGCCCGTGCCATTCTGTCGACGTATATTGGCGGTCGGCAAGTGGCTAAGACTAGGGCTATGTCCAGATTTCGTGAACTGCATGTGCGTAGTTTATGTTTGTAGCGCCCCCTTACTTTCAGAAGGGACGCCATTTGTAAATTTAGTGGGGTGAGAGACTTATCTGCTCTCACCCAGGTTGATTTATGTTAAATTAGGCAGCTGTCAGCCCTGAATTATCCTGTGGGTCATTCTGTGCTCCAGGGATGCAGTTCCTTCTCAGCATTCTCGGTGACACTCTGGCTGCCAGGCCTGTGGGAGAGCATACCTCCCAACTTGTTGTTGAGCAGGGGGGGGGGGGGGGGTGCCGATCGGATCGAAGTTGTTGAGCGGGGGGGGGTTCCGCGGATCGGAGTTGTTGAGCGGGGGGGGGGGTGGGGTTCCGCAGATCAAAGTTGTTGAGCAGGGGGGTCCGCGGATCACAGTTGTTGAGTGGGGGGGGTTCGCGGATCACAGTTGTGTTGAGTGGGGGGGGGTCTGTGGATCACAGTTGTTGAGCGGGGAGGTTGCGGGACCGCAGAATTTAGCGCGGTCCCGCACATCAGAGTCCGCACAGAGGCCCCTCTTACATCAGAGTACACACAGAGGCCCCCCTAACATCAGAGTCCATACAGAGGCCCCCCTTACATCAGAGTCCGCACAGAGGCCCCCTTACATCAGAGTCCATACAGAGGCCCCCCTTACATCAGAGTCCGCACAGAGGCCCCCCTTACATCAGAGTCCACACAGAGGCCCCCCTTACATCAGAGTCCACACAGAGGCCCCCCTTACATCAGAGTCCACACAGAGGCCCCCCTTACATCAGAGTCCACACAGAGGCCCCCCTTACATCAGAGTCCGCACAGAGGCCCCCCTTGCATCAGAGTCCGCACAGAGGCCCTCCTTGCATCAGAGTCCGCACAGAGGCCCTCCTTGCATCAGAGTCCGCACAGAGGCCCCCCTTGCATCAGAGTCCGCACAGAGGCCCCCCTTACATCAGAGTCCGCACAGAGGCCCCCCTTACATCAGAGTCCGCACAGAGGCCCTCCTTGCATCAGAGTCCGCACAGAGGCCCTCCTTGCATCAGAGTCCGCACAGAGGCCCTCCTTGCATCAGAGTCCGCACAGAGGCCCCCCTTGCATCAGAGTCCGCACAGAGGCCCCCCTTACATCAGAGTCCGCACAGAGGCCCCCCTTACATCAGAGTCCGCACAGAGGCCCTCCTTGCATCAGAGTCCGCACAGAGGCCCCCCTTACATCAGAGTCCTTGTGTCTGTGCAGAGAGAGAAGGGGATGTCAGTGCCGGTGTGCGCTGAGGCTGAGCTATGTGTGAGACGAGACATAGCTCAGCTCTGCAGCCATCTACCTCGGAGCTGACACAGGCACGGTTGCACAGTGGGAGGTGAGCAGCGGCTGTGACCTGTGTTAAACAGAGCTCCAGCAGGCATATTCCTACTCTTCAAAAACAGCATTTGGTAGTGGCGCCGGTGGCTGTGAATAGTGCCACCAGCCCGGGGGGAGATTTCCACCCTGCCCCCCTGCCAGCCCTTCCCTGTGAATGGGGAAGCACTACATGTTCATGAATGACAGCAGCAGCTCCCGGTGCGATCGAGGATGGGCAAAACTATTCCTGCTCATTGTTCTCGGGGGGGGGGGGGGGGGGGGGGGGGGGGAGATCCCCTGTCTATGACTAGACCGTGACATTGCAAGTTCCTCCACTTACTAGCACAGCACAGAAGTCACGCTCCTCTTACGTCGGGGATGTGGATTGGGATGGTGATATCATAGACCTGGAGCCGCCCCGGCTGCCTCATTTAGACAGTGATGAGAAGCAGCAGCTGCGAGCGTGGACTCCTTCCAGCAGGCCTGGATCCATAGAGGAGCCGGATTACGGCTTACTATTATGGCAGCACTACAATGCCGTGTAAAGGACACCGGTAAGAGGGCCGGGGGTAGGTACAATGAGGCTGAGAGATGGGTCAGTGACCCGGAAACCTTCCCCTGATGTTTATCGCTTTCACGCCTGGAGCACATGTCATAGAGAAAGCTGGCCCTCCAGTGCAACCGCTATATCAAATGCTCTTCATTAAAGTTCATGCATTGAAGAGAAGCCAACAGGTTTCAGCCAACAGGCCTTAATCATGGCAGCCATGATTAAGGCCTGACAGCCGAAACACGTTGGATCCTTACATGATTGTACTCCATGAACTTTAACCACTTGAGGACCCCTTCACGCCGATATACGTCGGCAGGACGGCACGGCTGGGCACAATCACGTACCTGTACGTGTCTCTTTAAGCCCAGCCGCGGGGTCGCGAGCGCGGCGGCGCGCTCTCGACCCGGTCTGAAGCTCCGTGACCAGACCCACGGACCCAATCGCCGCTGGAGTCCCGCGATCGGTCCCCGGAGCTGAAGAACGGGGAGAGCTGTGAGTGTAAACACGGCTTCCCCGTTCTTCACTGTGGCGCCGTCATCAATCGTGGCATCCCTTTTATAGGGGTACACAATCGATGACGTCACACCTACAGCCACACCCCCCCTACAGTTGTAAACACATATTAGGTCACACTTAACCCCTTCAGCGCCCCCTAGTGGTTAACTCCCAAACTGCAATTGCCATTTTCACAGTAAACAGTGCATTTCTATGGCACTTTTCGCTGTGAAAATGACAATGGTCCCAAAAATGTGTCAAAATTGTCCGATGTGTCCGCCATAATGTCGCAGTCACGAAAAAAATAAAAATCGCTGATGGCCACTATTAGTAGTAAAAAAAAAAAAATGCAATAAAACGATCCCCTATTTTGTAAACGCTATAAATTTTGCGCAAACCAATCGATAAACGCTTATTGCAATTTTTTGTTACCAAAAATAGGTAGAAGAATACGTATCGGACTAAACTGAGGAAACAATAAAAGTATTTTTTATATATTTTTTGGGGATATTTATTAGAGCAAAAAAGTAAAAAATATTGATTTTTTTTTCAAAATTGTCGCTCTATTTTTGTTTATAGCGCAAAAAATAAAAAACCGCAGAGGTGATCAAACACCGACAAAAGAAAGCTCTATTTGTGGGGAAAAAAAGGACGCCAATTTTGTTTGGGAGCCACATCGCGCGACCGCGCAATTGTCAGTTAAAGCGACGCAGCGCCGAATCGTAAAAAGGGGCCCGGTCCTTAACCTGCATAATGGTCCGGGTCTTAAGTGGTTAAATAAAGAGCATTTCATTATAGACATTGCACTTTAAGTCTCACTCTCCGGGCCCCCTGGCTACTACTGGATGGGGAGCGGAGGAAGATCACTTCACCAGGGAAGGAAAGGCGATAAGCAGGCAGGCGGCTGGCCGGGAGTTGAGCCGAGGCAGAACAACCGGCGAGCCGAGCCGAGTGGGCATGCGCCTGAAACTGAAGAAATAGTTCCTCCACTCCGACCAGCACATGATCATGAGAAGGGGGGCACCGGTAATAGAAAAAAAATACACCCCTCTTAGGTGTGGTATAATGGGGGGGGGGGGGGGTCTGTAATTCTGAATAATATATATTTTTTTAATTCTGCACCTATTGTCTTTGAAATTGCCCCAGTCCCTGTTCAAATCCAATCCGGGGACAGACTTGGTCCGGCAGAGGCGGCTCTTTAATTAGGCGGTCGCCTAAGGCCTCGCACACACATGGGCCTCGCGGCCGCCTTACTTACCCAATGCATTACTCTAGTTTTGAGGGACAGGGGACCTTAACGCTGCTGTGCTCAGAGCCCTGACACAGGAGCGGGGGCCGCCAGCGTCCCTAACAACCAGTGAATATCGGTGACACCACCCCTTGTGACGTCAATGACCCAGCATACGTTCAGTCAAGGACGTCGCAATGTGGCGGGTTCACCAGATGACATCACTGGGTGGCCCCCGCCCCTTAGTTATTAAAGAGCAGGATCTGAGGGGCTTCCAGATTCAGATAAGCCCCCCTGCCCGCAGACTCCCAAAACCACCGGCCAGGGTTGTGGGGAAGAGGCTCTTTTCCTTGAATTATTTTTTCTAGGGTTGTCCTGATACCGATACCAGTATCGGGACCGATACCGAGTATTTGCGGGAGTACTTGTACTCCCGCAAATGCCCCCGATCCCTCAATAGAATACTTGCGCCCCCCGCCGCAACGAAAGCCGCCGCCGCATAGTTAAACAGCGTGCGGGGAACATCACAGCTTTCATTTGAATAGCTGTTTTCCCCGCCGCGCATTGACACTCCCCCTTGCTCGGGATTGGGTGGGTGATCGTGATCTGTCCAATCCCGAGCAAGGGGGAGTGTCTATGCGCGGCGAGGAAAACAGCTATTCAAATGAAAGCTGTGATGTTCCCCGCACGCTGTTTAACCATGCGGCGGCTTTCGTTGCGGCGGCGGCTAGGTATGGGGGGAAATGGCTGCATATGTGGGGGCCATGGCTGGAGGGACATGGCTGCATATGTGGGGGACATGGCTGGAAGGACATGGCTGCATATGTGGGGGACATGGCTGGAGGGACATGGCTGCAGATGTGGGGGACATGGCTGGAGGGACATGGCTGCATATGTGGGGGCCATGGCTGGAGGGACATGGCTGCAGATGTGGGGGACATGGCTGGAGGGACATGGCTGCAGATGTGGGGGACATGGCTGGAGGGACATGGCTGCATATGTGGGGGACATGGCTGGAGGGACATGGCTGCATATGTGGGGGACATGGCTGGAGGGACATGGCTGCACATGTGGGGGACATGGCTGGGGGGACATGGCTGCATATGTGGGGGACATGGCTGCATATGAGGGGAATGGCTGGGGGGACATGGCTGCATATGTGGGGGACATGGCTGGGGGGACATGGCTGCATATGTGGGGGACATGGCTGCATATGAGTGGAATGGCTGGGGGGACATGGCTGCATATGTGGGGGACATGGCTTGGGGGACATGGCTGCATATGTGGGGGACATGGCTGGGGGGACATGGCTGCATATGAGGGGAATGGCTGGGGGGACATGGCTGCATATGTGGGGGACATGGCTGGGGGGACATGGCTGCATATGTGGGGGACATGGCTGCATATGTGGGGGACATGGCTGGAGGGACATGGCTGCAGATGTGGGGGACATGGCTGGAAGGACATGGCTGCATATGTGGGGGACATGGCTGGAGGGACATGGCTGCAGATGTGGGGGACATGGCTGGAGGGACATGGCTGCATATGTGGGGGCCATGGCTGGAGGGACATGGCTGCAGATGTGGGGGACATGGCTGGAAGGACATGGCTGCATATGTGGGGGACATGGCTGGAGGGACATGGCTGCAGATGTGGGGGACATGGCTGGAGGGACATGGCTGCATATGTGGGGGACATGGCTGGAGGGACATGGCTGCATATGTGGGGGACATGGCTGGAGGGACATGGCTGCACATGTGGGGGACATGGCTGGGGGGACATGGCTGCATATGTGGGGGACATGGCTGCATATGAGGGGAATGGCTGGGGGGACATGGCTGCATATGTGGGGGACATGGCTGGGGGGACATGGCTGCATATGTGGGGGACATGGCTGCATATGAGGGGAATGGCTGGGGGGACATGGCTGCATATGTGGGGGACATGGCTTGGGGGACATGGCTGCATATGTGGGGGACATGGCTGGGGGGACATGGCTGCATATGAGGGGAATGGCTGGGGGGACATGGCTGCATATGTGGGGGACATGGCTGGGGGGACATGGCTGCATATGTGGGGGACATGGCTGGGGGGACATGGCTGCATATGTGGGGGACATGGCTGCATATGAGGGGAATGGCTGGGGGGACATGGCTGCATATGTGGGGGACATGGCTTGGGGGACATGGCTGCATATGTGGGGGACATGGCTGGGGGGACATGGCTGCATATGAGGGGAATGGCTGGGGGGACATGGCTGCATATGTGGGGGACTGGGGGGATGGCTGGGGGGACATGGCTGCATATGTGGGGGACATGGCTGGGGGGACATGGCTGCATATGTGGGGGACATGGCTGGGGGGACATGGCTGCATATGTGGGGGACATGGCTGGGGGGACATGGCTGCATACTGTATATGGGGGACATGGCTGCATATGTGGGGGGACAGGGCTGCATTTGGGGACACATTTAAAAAAAGTATCGGTATTCGGTATCGGCGACTACTTGAAAAAAAGTATCGGTACTTGTACTCGGTCCTAAAAAAGTGGTATCGGGACAACCCTAATTTTTTCCATCGTGGGTGTGAGTGGGGCCCCGTGTTAAGTTTTGCTTAAGGCCTCACAAAGCCTGGAGCCGCCTCTGTGGTCCGGGGACAGTGTCCTTAATCTGGGAACTGGCTACAGCTGATTTGGCGGGAATGACAGCTTCCTGACATGTTTCGTCCAAGCCCAAACTTATCCCCAGTGCTGATGGCACCACAGCAGCAAAGGGGGCCGCCCAGGACTGGTTAAGAGGAATAAGAGTCTCAGAGTCTGAGGACTTCAGGGGTGATTGGAGGGCTGTGGGGCTGATGGGTTCGGCCCAAACCCCTCCTTCATCAGTACCGCTCTTTGCTTTAAAAGGATATGAAAGAATAAGAATATGAATTACCTATATATGTAGCGGCGGGGTGAGTGGGCCCTAATGACCAGCCGCCGCATATGTGTGTTGCTGTCTTGCTCTAGCACACGCTCCATCGGTGCCCCCAGGGACTGTGGCCGAGAATTTCATTTTGGCCCTAGATGCAGCACGTAGAATTGTTTTGCCCCTGGATGCAGCATATGGAATTGATTGTACCTGATGAATGGGGGGTCAAAACAATCCTACGTACTGCATCCAGGGCCAATTTTGTAGGCCCTGGATGCAGCACATACATTTATTTAGGCCCTGGATGCAGCAGGTACAATTTCTTAGGCCCTAGATGTCACGCGTAAAAATGTTAGGCCCTGGATGCAGCAGGTACAATCTTTTTTAGGCCCCAGATGCAGCAGGTACAATTTCTTAGGCAACTGGATGCATCACGTATAGTTTTTAGGCACTGGATGCATCAGGTACATTTTTTTAGGCCCCAGATGCAGCAGGTACAATTTCTTAGGCAACTGGATGCATCACGTATAGTTTTTAGGCACTGGATGCATCAGGTACATTTTTTTAGGCCCCCGGATGCAGCACATAAACATTTTTAGGCCCTGGATGCAACACATAACATTTTTTAGGCACTGAATGCAGCAGGTATAATTTTTTAGGCCCTGTGTGCAGCACATAGAAATGTTTTAGGCCCTGGATGCACCAGGTACAATTTTTTCGTCATTGAATGCCTCGGGTGCAGTTTTTGAGGCACTGGATGCAGCAGGTACATTTTTTTAGGCACTGAATGCCTCAGGTACAATTTATTTAGGCCCTGTGTGCAACACATAGAATTTTTTTAGGCCCTGGATGCATCAGGTACAATTTTTTCGGCATTGAATGCCTCGGGTACATTTTTTTTAGCCACTGGATGCAGCAGTTACAATTTTGTAGGCACTGGATGCATCAAGTACATTTTTTTTTAGGTCCTGGATACAGCAGGTACAATTTTTTTAGGCACGGGGTGCATCAGGTACAATTTTTTTAGGTCCTGAATGTAGCAGGTACAATTTTTTTAGGCCCTGGATGCAGCAGGTAAAAATGTTTAGGCCCTAGATGTCACGCGTAAAAATGTTAGGCCCTGGATGCAGCAGGTACAGGTTTTTAGGCAACTGGATGCATCACGTATACTTTGTAGGCGCTGGATGCATCAGGTACATTTTTTAGGCCCCGGATGCAGCACATAAAAATTTTTAGGCCCTGGATGCAACACATAACATTTTTTAGGTCCTGGATGCATCAGGTACAATTTTTTTGACATTGAATGCCTTGGGTAAAAAACATTTAGGCACTGGATGCAGCAGGTACAATTTTGTAGGCCCTGCATGCATCAGTTACAATTTTGTAGGCACGGGATGCATCAAGTACATTTTTTTTTAGGTCCTGGATGCAGCAGGTACAATTTTTTTAGGCCCTGGATGCAGCAGGTAAAAATGTTTAGGCCCTAGATGTCACGCGTAAAAATGTTAGGCCCTGGATGCAGCAGGTACAGGTTTTTAGGCAACTGGATGCATCACGTATAGTTTGTAGGCGCTGGATGCATCAGGTACATTTTTTAGGCCCCGGATGCAGCACATAAAATTTTTTAGGCCCTGGATGCAACACATAACATTTTTTAGGCACTGGATGCAGCAGGTATAATTTTTTAGGCCCTGTGTGCAGTACATAGAAATTTTTTAGGTCCTGGATGCATCAGGTACAATTTTTTCGACATTGAATGCCTTGGGTAAAAAACATTTAGGCACTGGATGCAGCAGGTACAATTTTGTAGGCCCTGCATGCATCAGTTACAATTTTGTAGGCACTGGATGCATCAAGTACATTATTTTTTAGGTCCTGGATGCAGCAGGTACAATTTTTTTAGGCACGGGGTGCATCAGGTACAATTTTTTTAGGTCCTGAATGTAGCAGGTACAATTTTTTTAGGCCCTGGATGCAGCAGGTAAAAATGTTTAGGCCCTAGATGTCACGCGTAAAAATGTTAGGCCCTGGATGCAGCAGGTACAGGTTTTTAGGCAACTGGATGCATCACGTATAGTTTGTAGGCGCTGGATGCATCAGGTACATTTTTTAGGCCCCGGATGCAGCACATAAAATTTTTTAGGCCCTGGATGCAACACATAACATTTTTTAGGCACTGGATGCAGCAGGTATAATTTTTTAGGCCCTGTGTGCAGTACATAGAAATTTTTTAGGTCCTGGATGCATCAGGTACAATTTTTTCGACATTGAATGCCTTGGGTAAAAAACATTTAGGCACTGGATGCAGCAGGTACAATTTTGTAGGCCCTGCATGCATCAGTTACAATTTTGTAGGCACTGGATGCATCAAGTACATTTTTTTTTTAGGTCCTGGATGCAGCAGGTACAATTTTTTTAGGCAGTGGATGCATCAGTTACAATTTTGTAGGCACGGGATGCATCAGGTACACATTTTTAGGTCCTGGATGCAGCAGGTATAATTTTTTTAGGCCCCGGGTGCATCAGGTAAATTTTTCTAGGCTTTGAATGCAGCACATAACATTTTTTAGGCACTGGGTGCAGCAGGTAGAATTTTTTTAGGCCTCGGATGCATCAAGTACAATTTCTAGGCCCTGCATGCATCAGGTACAATTCTTTAGGCACTGGATGCACAGCAGGTACAATTTTTTAGGCCCTGCATGCTTCAGTTACAATTTTTTAGGCCCTGCATGCTTCAGTTACAATTTTTTAGGCCCTGGATGCATCAGGTACAAATTTTTAAGCGTTGAATGCATCAGGTGCAATTTTATAGGCCCTGGATGCAGCAGGTACATTTTTTAGGCACTGGACGCAGCAGGTACAATTTGTTTAGGCCCTGGATGCATCAGGTACAATTTTGAGGGCCCTCCATGCACCAGGTACAATTTTTGGGGCACTGGATGCAGCAGGTACAATTTTGAGGGCCCTACATGCACCAGGTACAATTTTTGAGGCCCTGGATGCAGCAGGTACAATTTTATAGGCCCTGCATGCCTCAGATAAAAAGAATTAGCCACTGAATGCCTCAGTTACAATTTTTTTAGGCCCTGGATTCAGTAGGTGCAATTTTTAAGGCCCTAGATGCAGCACATAGAATTTTTCTAGGCACTAAATGCAGCAGGTACAATTTTGAGGGCCCTACATGCATCAGGTACAATTTTTTGAGGCACTGGATGCAGCAGGTACAATTTTGAAGGCCCTTGATGCATCAGGTAAAAAATGTCAGGCCCTGGATGCAGCAGGTACAGTTTTGTAGGCCCTGCATGCCTCAGATAAAAAATGTAGCCACTGAATGCCTTTTTAGTCACTGGGTGGAGCAAGTGCAATTTTTAAGGCCCTGCATGCTTCAGGTACAATTTTTTAAGCCCTGGATGCAGCACATAGAATTTTTCTAGGCACTGAATGCAGCAGGTACAATTTTGAGGGCCCTACATGCATCAGGTACAATTTTGAGGGCCCTACATGCACCAGGTACAATTTTGAGGGCCCTACATGCACCAGTTACAATTTTTTGAGGCACTGGATGCAGAAGGTACAATTTTGAAGGCCCTAGATCAGTGATGGTGAACCTTGGCACCCCAGATGTTTTGGAACTACATTTCCCATGATGCTCACGCACTCTACAGTGTAGGCGAGCATCATGGGAAATGTAGTTCCAAAACATCTGGGGTGCCAAGGTTCACCATCACTGCCCTAGATGCATCAGGTAAAAAATGTTAGGCCCTGGATGCAGCACATAGAAAAAAATTAGACACAGGATGCATCAGGTACAATTTTTTAGGCCCTGGATGCAGCAGGTACATTTTTTTAAGCCCTGGATGCAGCACATAGATTTTTTTTCTAGGCACCGAATGCAGCAGGTATGATTTTGAGGGCCCTACGTGCATCAGGTACAATTTTGAAGGCCCTATATGCATCAGGTAAAAAATGTTAGGCCCTGGATGCAGCACATAGAACCCTTTTAGGCCCTGCATGCATCAGGTACCATTTTTTAGGCTCGGATTTTTTTAACACTTTGTAGAACGGCCCCGTGTATTATACTCGGCATATATCAGGGCTGTACAACACAACAGGGGAAAGCTTGTCCTCCCGTATCAGTGACAGGGGCCACGCGGAGGCATTTATCACCACAACAACAGAGCTGCACCTCCAACCGACACTTTCCTGGGCCTCTATTCTTCCCGGTGACAAGATTGATGACAGTAAATAGCGGGCCTGATTTGTCTCTTTACCACCCCCTCCGGGGAGACGTGTGTCAGAGAACACAGAGATCCTCAACATACAACAGGCGGGTGGAGGAATTCCAACTACATGAACACATTTGTATGAAGGTCCGTACCTATAGACTCCTCCTCTATTTTTCTATTACTATTACTGACACCCGAATAGGAGGAGTATTCTTCATCTGATGGGAGAAGAGTATTCTCAGGGTGATGGGAGGAGTATTAATCCTCTGATTGGGGGTGTAGTACTCTTCCTCTGGTACTCTCTCAGGGTGATGGGGTTCTATTACTCTGATGGGGCGGGGAGGAGTACTCTTCCTCTGATGGGGGAGGAGTACTCTTCCTCTGATTGTGGGAGAAGTACTCTTCCTCTGATTAGGGGGAGGTGTACTCTTCCTTTGATTGAAAGGAAGGAGTACTCTTCCTCTGATTGGGGGGAGGAGTACGCTTTCTCTGATAGGGGGTACTCTTCCTCTGATGGGGAGTAATACTCTTCCTCTAATTGGGGGAGGGGTGCTCTTCCACTGATTGGGGGAGGGGTGCTCTTCCTCCGATTGGGGGGAGTAATACTCTTCCTCTGATGGAGGAGGGGTATAATTCCTTTGATGGGGGGAGTACCCTATCAGGGTAATTGAAGGAGTATTAATCCTCTGATTGTGGGAGGAGTACTCTCTCAGGGTGATGGGGGAGAAGTACTCTTCCTCTGATTGGGGAGGGGAGAGGTACTCTGGTACTCTCTAAGGGTGATGGGTGAGTATTTTTCCTCTGATTTGGGGAGGAGAACGCTTCCTCTGATTGGGGGAGAAGTACTCTTCCTCTGATTGGGGAGGGGAGAAGTACTCTTGTACTCTCTAAGGGTGATGGGTGAGTATTTTTCCTCTGATTGGGGAGAGGAGTACTCTTCCTCTGATTGGGGAAGGAGTAATCTTTCTCTGATTGGGGGGAGGAGTAATCTTTCTCTGATTGGGGGGTACTCTTCCTCTGATTGGGGGCAGGGGTACTCTTCCTCTGATGGGGGAGTAATACTCTTCCTCTGATAGGGGGAGGGGTATAATTCCTTTGATGGGGGGAGTACCCTCTCAGCTTTATTGGAGGAGTATTAATCCTCTGATTGTGGGAGGAGTACTCTCCAGGGTGATGGGGGAGAAGTACTCTTCCTCTGATCCCCTGGTACTCTCTCAGGGTGATGGGTCTGGTGTGGGGGGAGTACGCTGTGGTGGGGGAGGAGTATTAATCCCCTGGTACTCTCTTCAGGGTGATGGGTCTGGTGGGGGGAGTACTCTTGTACTCTCTAAGGGTGATGAGGAAGTATTTTTCCTCTGTGTGGGGGAGTACTCTTTCTCTGATGGGGAGGAGTATATTTCCTCTGATGGGGGGAGAAATACCATATCAGGGTGATGGGGGAGTATTAATCCTCTGATTGGGGAGGAGTACTCTTCCTCTGGTGGGGGAGAAGTACTCTCTCAAATTGATGGGAGAGTATTATTCTTCTGATGGGGAGGAGTATTAATCCTCTGGTACCCTGAGTGGGGGGAGTACTCTTCCTCTGAAGGGGGAGTACTCTGGTACTCTCTCAGGGTGATGGGGGAGTATTATTCCTCTGATGGGGGAGTACTCTTCCTCTGGTACCCTGTATGGGGGAGGAGTTCCCTGGTACTCTCTCAGGGTGATGGGAAGGAGTACTCTTCCTCTGATTGGGGGAGGAGTACTCTCTCTAAATGATGGGGGAGTATTATTCTTCTTATTGGGGAGGAGTATTAATCCTCTGGTACCCTGTGTGGGGGGAGGAGTACTCTTCCTCTGATTGGGGGAGGAGTACTCTCTCAGGGTGATGGGGGTATTATTATTCCTCTGATGGGGGAGGAGTATTAATCTTCTGGTACCCTGTGTGGGGGGAGGAGTACTCTTCCTCTGATTGGGGGAGGAGTACTCTCTCAGGGTGATGGGGGTATTATTATTCCTCTGATGGGGGAGAAGTATTAATCCTCTGGTACTCTCTCAGAGTGATGGGGGAGTATTATTATTCTTATGGGGGAGGAGTATTAATCCTCTGGTACTCTCTCAGGGTGATGGGTCTGGTGTGGGGGGAGTACTCTGTGATAGGGAGGAGTATTAATCCTTTGGTACTCTCTCAGGGTGATGGGGGGGGGGGGTACTCTGTGATGGGGGGAGTATTAATCCTCTGGTACTCTCTCAGGGTGATGGGGGAGGAGTATTAATCCTCTGGTACTCTCTCATGGTGATGGGTCTGGTGGGGGGTACTCTGTGATGGGGGAGGGGAGGAGTATTAATCCTTTGGTACTCTCTCAGGGTGATGGGGGAGGGGAGGAGTATTAATCATCTGGTACTCTCTCAGGGTGATGGGGGGTACTCTGTGGTGGGGGAGGAGTATTAATCCTCTGGTACACAGGGTGATGGGTCTGGTTGGGGGGGGGGAACTGTGTGGGGGAGGGGAGGAGTATTAATCCTCTGGTACTCTCTCAGGGTGATGGGTCTGGTGTGGGGGGAGTACTATTAATCCTCTGGTACTCTCTCAGGGTGATGGGGGGGTACTCTGTGGTGGGGGAGGAGTATTAATCCTTTGGTACTCTCAGGGTGATGGGGGAGGGGAGCAGTATTAATCCTCTGGTACTCTCTCAGGGTGATGGGTCTGGTGGGGGGGGGGAGTACTCTGTGGTGGGGGAGGGGAGCAGTATTAATCCTCTGGTACTCTCTCAGGGTGATGGGTCTGGTGGGGGGGGGAGTACTCTGTGGTGGGGGAGGAGTATTAATCCTCTGGTACTCTCTCAGGGTGATGGGTCTGGTGAGGGGGGGGGAGTACTCTGTGGTGGGGGAGGAGTATTAATCCTCTGGTACTCTCTCAGGGTGATGGGTCTGGTGGGGGGGTGGAGTACTCTGTGGTGGGGGAGGAGTATTAATCCTCTGGTACTCTCTCAGGGTGATGGGTCTGGTGGGGGGGGGGGAGTACTCTGTGGTGGGGGGAGGAGTATTAATCCTCTGGTACTCTCTCAGGGTGATGGGTCTGGTGGGGGGGGGGAGTACTCTGTGGTGGGGGAGGGGAGGAGTATTAATCCTCTGGTACTCTCTCAGGGTGATGGGTCTGGTGTGGGGGGGGGAGTACTCTGTGGTGGGGGAGGGGAGGAGTATTAATCCTCTGGTACTCTCTCAGGGTGATGGGTCTGGTGTGGGGGGAGTACTCTGTGATGGGGAGGAGTATTAATCCTTTGGTACTCTCTCAGGGTGATGGGGGGGTACTCTGTGATGGGGGGAGTATTAATCCTCTGGTACTCTCTCAGGGTGATGGGGGAGGAGTATTAATCCTCTGGTACTCTCTCATGGTGATGGGTCTGGTGGGGGGTACTCTGTGATGGGGGCGGGGAGGAGTATTAATCCTTTGGTACTCTCTCAGGGTGATGGGGGAGGGGAGGAGTATTAATCATCTGGTACTCTCTCAGGGTGATGGGGGGTACTCTGTGGTGGGGGAGGAGTATTAATCCTCTGGTACACAGGGTGATGGGTCTGGTTGGGGGGGGGGGGGGAAACTGTGTGGGGGAGGGGAGGAGTATTAATCCTCTGGTACTCTCACAGGGTGATGGGTCTGGTGTGGGGGGAGTACTATTAATCCTCTGGTACTCTCTCAGGGTGATGGGGGGGTACTCTGTGGTGGGGGAGGAGTAATAATCCTTTGGTACTCTCAGGGTGATGGGGAGGGGAGGAGTATTAATCCTCTGGTACTCTCTCAGGGTGATGGGGGGGGTACTCTGTGGTGGGGGAGGGGAGGAGTATTAATCCTCTGGTACTCTCTCAGGGTGATGGGTCTGGTGGGGGGGGGGGAGTACTCTGTGGTGGGGGAGGGGATGAGTATTAATCCTCTGGTACTCTCTCAGGGTGATGGGGGGAGTACTCTGTGGTGGGGGAGGGGAGGAGTATTAATCCTCTGGTACTCTCTCAGGGTGATGGGGGGAGTACTCTGTG
Organism: Rana kukunoris; assembly: GCA_029574335.1. Taxonomy (NCBI): domain Eukaryota; kingdom Metazoa; phylum Chordata; class Amphibia; order Anura; family Ranidae; genus Rana; species Rana kukunoris. The sequence goes on from CM056053.1 coordinate 482,419,030, forward strand.
GTGGGGGAGGAGTATTAATCCTCTGGTACTCTCTCAGGGTGATGGGTCTGGTGGGGGGGGAGTACTCTGTGGTGGGGGAGGGGAGGGGTATTAATCCTCTGGTACTCTCTCAGTCTCGGCCCCGCCCCCTCACATCTGTCTCCTCACACATCCAGCGGGAAATCCCCGCTCCAGGCGCCTCGCCTTCTGATTGGTCCTTGACCTGTCAGTCAGGGCCACACCTTGGCGCTGATTGGCTGTCCCGGTCCGGTCAGAGTAGCGGCTCACACGCGGCTCTATGAGGTAAAAACGTGGAGGTCTGAGAAGATCGTCTCTCACACCGGATCACCCCGGACACATCGAATCCCGGTCCCCGCCCCTCCTCACACAACATTCTCACTCTGCCGCCTCTCCACGTTGGAAGCGCCTTTATCCCGCGCGCTGATTGGCTGAGGCCGCAGCTCGTTATCCGCCTGTCTCTCTAAGCCCCGCCCCCCGTCCCAGCTGCGGCACCGGGAGTTCTCCTCGCCCTGCCATTGGATAATCAGCGGACGTTGCGCCGCGCCTTGCCCCGCCCACAAAGTCTCCCCTTCCCCGCTCATTGGCCGGGGCGCCCGGCCTTGGAATTGATCGGGACTTCTGATTGGTCGAGGGCTCAGTCTGTCAGAATCTCAGGGGGGAGCGGCCGGTCTGTGGAGGCTTCTGCGGGTTGTAGCGGCTTCTGTGACAAGAGAGACCGACCGAGATTTACCGGAGAGTCTTACCGGACACACGCCGACCGAGACACCGGGGAAAAACCCACCCACACTTACCGGAGAGACTGTCCCGGGAGAAGGCCGCTGGTCACCGCCGGGAGAGAAGGTGAGGGAAATACCGGGGCGGGTACCGGCCTCCTCCCAACCCCCCCTCCCATCTAGTACCAGGACTGAGGGGCCCCCCAATACCAGGACTGAGGGGCCCCCCAATACCCAGCCTTTACTCTAGGGGTCCCTACCCCCCCAATACCCGGACTGAGGGGCCCCATCACCCCCCACCCAATACCAGGACTGAGGGGCCCCATCACCCCCCACCCAATACCAGGACTGAGGGGCCCCATCACCCCCCACCCAATTCCAGGACTGAGGGGCCCTCTATGGGGTCCCCCACCCCCCCAATACCCGGACTGAGGGTCCCCATCACCCCCCCCCCCCAATACCAGGACTGAGGGGCCCTCTATGGGGTCCCCCACCCCCCCAATACCTGGACTGAGGGGCCCCATCACCCCCCACCCAATACCAGGACTGAGGGGCCCCATCACCCCCCACCCAATACCAGGACTGAGGGGCCCCATCACCCCCCACCCAATACCAGGACTGAGGGGCCCCATCACCCCCCACCCAATTCCAGGACTGAGGGGCCCTCTATGGGGTCCCCCACCCCCCCAATACCCGGACTGAGGGTCCCCATCACCCCCCCCCCCAATACCAGGACTGAGGGGCCCTCTATGGGGTCCCCCACCCCCCCAATACCTGGACTGAGGGGCCCCATCACCCCCCACCCAATACCAGGACTGAGGTGCCCTCTATGGGGTCCCCAATACCTGGACTGAGGGGCCCCATCACCCCCCCCAATACCAGGACTGAGGGGCCCTCTATGGGGTCCCCCACCCCCCCAATACCAGGACTGAGGGGCCCTCTATGGGGTCCCCCACCCCCCCAATACCAGGACTGAGGGGCCCTCTATGGGGTCCCCCACCCCCCCAATACCAGGACTGAGGGGCCCTTTATGGGTTTCCCCCACCCCCCCAATACCAGGACTGAGGGGCCCTTTATGGGTTTCCCCCACCCCCCCAATACCAGGACTGAGGGGCCCTTTATGGGTTTCCCCCACCCCCCCCAATACCAGGACTGAGGGGCCCTCTCTGGGGTCCCCCACCCCCCCAATACCAGGACTGAGGGGCCCTTTATGGGTTTCCCACACCCCCCCCCAATACCAGGACTGAGGGGCCCTCTATGGGGTCCCACACCCCCCCCAATACCAGGACTGAGGGGCCCTTTATGGGTTTCCCACACCCCCCCCAATACCAGGACTGAGGGGCCCTCTATGGGGTCCCCCACCCCCCCAATACCTGGACTGAGGGCCCTCACCCCCCTCAATAGCAGGCCTGAGGGTTCCCCATCCCCCCACTGCCCTGCCTGAGGGGCCCCATCACCCCACTTCCCGGCCTGAGGGCCCCCCCAATACCCAGCCTTTACTCTAGGGCCTCCCCCATCACCTGGCCTGTACTCTGTATGGGGTCCCCACCCCCCCAATACCAGGACTGAGGAGCCCCATAACCTGCAACACCTGAGCTGAGGGCCCCCATCGAGGGGCCCCATAACCCCCCACCCGATACCAGGACTGAAGGGCCTCAAAACCCCCCCCCCCCCCCAACACCCGAGCTGAGGGGCCCCCATCCAGTACCAGGAATGAGGGCCCCCATGCCCCCTCCAATACCAGAAATGAGGGGCCCCCACCCCCCAATACTAGAAATGAGGTACCCCTTCCCCCCCCTCCAATACCAGGAATGAAGGGCCACAATATACCTGGACTGAGGGGCCCCCCCAATACCTGGACTGTACTCTGTATGGGACCCTGACCTCCAATGTACTTCAGATATCCTCCCCCTCCCCCCTCATCATGTATATAGTATTATAATCTCCCCTCCCCCTCCAAATACTGCAACTACCTCCCTGAGGGTCTATTAACCCCCCATATATCCTGTATATAGAATATCCCCCCCCCCCATATATCCTGGATATGATATAATTCCCTCCACCCCTATATGTAATCACCCCTATATGAGGGGGGTCAGTCGTCATACAGAATATATGGGGGGGTAATAGACCCTCTGACAGGGGGGGGGGGTGCATTCTCCTCCATATGGCCTGACTCCTGACTGTACCTCATATATAGTATATTTACCCCCCGTATATATCCTGTATATATTATATTACACCCCCCCATATATCACTACTCCACCGCCTGAGGTGCTACATGCCTCCATATTACTCTGCCCCCCCCCCCCATAACCTGTATATGGTATAATTTCCCCACCCTTATGTCAGGGAGAAGAAAGTCATTATACTATATACAGGGTAATTAAGAGGGGGAGGGGTACATGGAGGGTCTATAGTAGTTTGGATATAAGGGGGTGAGGTCAGTATACTATACACAATATACAGGGGGGGTGGGGTAATGGACCCTCATACTGGGGGGTTACAGCATATGAAGGTCTATTCTCCATATGCCCCAACTGCACCCCATGTATTCTGTATATGGTATATTTACCCCCCATATATTCTAACCACCCCTCTGAGGGTGTATACCCCCTCTATGTACCACAAATGTCCCCCCATATACCCTAACTACCCCCTTGATATACCCTGGCTGCCCCCCCCTGTATGAGGGTCTAAATCCCCCTTTGACATACCCTGGCTGCCCCCCCCCCCTGTATGAGGGTCTAAATCCCCCTTTCCCCACAAACTTCAACTGCATGGTTTATAAGGAACCACTCCCTCCATAGATACTGACTACCCCCTTTTACGTACCCTGACTGTTCATTGTATGAGCGCACCCCTGTTCCCCCCCCCATTCATCATCACTCTATATGGAGTTTTTACACTGTAACTACCTGTAGTGGATTAGTACTCCTCACCTTTATATATTCTGTGCTTCCTATTTGTAGACATCTAGACATCTTGCTGTCATAAGAGCTGCCCTGCCCCCCCCAACCTTCCATGTATTATTCTCCATTCTCTCTGTACTGTGTTGATATCCTGCCTGTACCTGTGCTCCATGCTGGGTACTGGCCGATCCTGTGTAACCATCTCCCTGTACCTGTGCTCCATGCTGGGTACTGGCCGATCCTGTGTAACCATCTCCCTGTACCTGTGCTCCATGCTGGATACTGGCCGATCCTGTGTAACCATCTCACTGTACCTGTGCTCCATGCTGGGTACTGGCCGATCCTGTGTAACCATCTCCCTGTACCTGTGCTCCATGCTGGGTACTGGCCGATCCTGTGTAACCATCTCCCTGTACCTGTGCTCCATGCTGGGTACTGGCCGATCCTGTGTAACCATCTCCCTGTACCTGTGCTCCATGCTGGGTACTGGCCGATCCTGTGTAACCATCTCCCTGTACCTGTGCTCCATGCTGGGTACTGGCCGATCCTGTGTAACCATCTCCCTGTACCTGTGCTCCATGCTGGGTACTGGCCGATCCTGTTCAACATCTCCCTGTACCTGTGCTCCATGCTGGGTACTGGCCGATCCTGTGCAACATCTCCCTGTACCTGTGCTCCATGCTGGGTACTGGCCGGCCCTGTGTAACCATCTCCCTGTACCTGTGCTCCATGCTGGGTACTGGCCGGCCCTGTGTAACCATCTCCCTGTACCTGTGCTCCATGCTGGGTACTGGCCGGCCCTGTGTAACCATCTCCCTGTACCTGTGCTCCATGCTGGGTACTGGCCGGCCCTGTGTAACCATCTCCCTGCACCTGTGCTCCATGCTGGGTACTGGCCGATCCTGTGTAACCATCTCCCTGTACCTGTGCTCCATGCTGGGTACTGGTCGATCCTGTGTAACCATCTCCCTGTACCTGTGCTCCATGCTGGGTACTGGCCGGCCCTGTGTAACCATCTCCCTGTACCTGTGCTCCATGCTGGGTACTGGCCGGCCCTGTGTAACCATCTCCCTGTGCTCCATGCTGGGTACTGGCCGATCCTGTGTAACCATCTCCCTGTACCTGTGCTCCATGCTGGGTACTGGCCGATCCTGTGTAACCATCTCCCTGTGCTCCATGCTGGGTACTGGCCGGCCCTGTGTAACCATCTCCCTGCACCTGTGCTCCATGCTGGGTACTGGCCGGCCCTGTGTAACCATCTCCCTGTACCTGTGCTCCATGCTGGGTACTGGCCGGCCCTGTGTAACCATCTCCCTGTACCTGTGCTCCATGCTGGGTACTGGCCGATCCTGTGTAACCATCTCCCTGTACCTGTGCTCCATGCTGGGTACTGGCCGATCCTGTGTAACCATCTCCCTGTACCTGTGCTCCATGCTGGGTACTGGCCGATCCTGTGTAACCATCTCCCTGTACCTGTGCTCCATGCTGGGTACTGGCCGGCCCTGTGTAACCATCTCCCTGTACCTGTGCTCCATGCTGGGTACTGGCCGATCCTGTGTAACCATCTCCCTGTACCTGTGCTCCATGCTGGGTACTGGCCGATCCTGTGTAACCATCTCCCTGTACCTGTGCTCCATGCTGGGTACTGGCCGATCCTGTGTAACCATCTCCCTGTACCTGTGCTCCATGCTGGGTACTGGCCGATCCTGTGTAACCATCTCCCTGTACCTGTGCTCCATGCTGGGTACTGGCCGATCCTGTGTAACCATCTCCCTGTACCTGTGCTCCATGCTGGGTACTGGTCGATCCTGTGTAACCATCTCCCTGTACCTGTGCTCCATGCTGGGTACTGGCCGATCCTGTGTAAACCATCTCCCTGTACCTGTGCTCCATGCTGGGTACTGGCCGATCCTGTGTAACCATCTCCCTGTACCTGTGCTCCATGCTGGGTACTGGCCCTGCTGGGTATCCTGTGTAACCATCTCCCTGTACCTGTGCTCCATGCTGGGTACTGGCCGATCCTGTGTAACCATCTCCCTGTACCTGTGCTCCATGCTGGGTACTGGCCGATCCTGTGTAACCATCTCCCTGCACCTGTGCTCCATGCTGGGTACTGGCCGATCCTGTGTAACCATCTCCCTGCACCTGTGCTCCATGCTGAGTACTGGCCGATCCTGTGTAACCATCTCCCTGTACCTGTGCTCCATGCTGAGTACTGGCCGATCCTGTGTAACCATCTCCCTGTACCTTCTCACTATACTGGATGTCTGTTGCACGGCTCATGGGGTTTTGTTTGCTGTTTCCAACACAAGGATATGTATGGATGAAGTGTATGGGGTCATGTGTGCACATCCAGGGGTAGAGACCTTGGGGGTCATGTGGCAGCTTTCAGGATGGGGTCATGTGTGCAGATCCGTGGGGTAGAGACCTTGGGGTCATGTGTGCAGATCCGTGGGGTAGAGACCTTGGGGTCATGTGTGCAGATCCGTGGGGTAGAGACCTTGGGGTCATGTGTGCAGATCCGTGGGGTAGAGACCTTGGGGTCATGTGTGCAGATCCGTGGGGTAGAGACCTTGGGGTCATGTGTGCAGATCCGTGGGGTAGAGACCTTGGGGTCATGTGTGCAGATCCGTGGGGTAGAGACCTTGGGGTCATGTGTGCAGATCCGTGGGGTAGAGACCTTGGGGTCATGTGTGCAGATCCGTGGGGTAGAGACCTTGGGGTCATGTGTGCAGATCCGTGGGGTAGAGACCTTGGGGTCATGTGTGCAGATCCGTGGGGTAGAGACATTGGGGTCATGTGTGCAGATCCGTGGGGTAGAGACCTTGGGGTCATGTGTGCAGATCCGGGGGTAGAGACCTTGGGGTCATGTGTGCAGATCCGGGGGTAGAGACCTTGGGGTCATGTGTGCAGATCCGGGGGTAGAGACCTTGGGGGTCATGTGGCAGCTTTCAGGATGGGGTCATGTGTGCAGATCTGTGGGGTAGAGACATTGGGGTCATGTGTAAAGGTTCAGGATGGGGTCATGCGTGCAGATCCAGGTGTAGAGACGTTGGGGGTCGCGTGTAGAGATGTTTGGGTCGTATGTGAGGCTTCAGGTGTAGGGACATTGGGTCACGTATTGGGATCACTTGGGTGTGAGGATTCAGGTGTAGGGACTTCGGGGGGGGGGGGGGACATGTAAGGATTCAGGTGTAGATGACGGGGTCGTATGTGAAGGTTCAGGTTGGGGGTCACGTGTGAGGATTCCAATGTTGGGACGTCAGGGTCGCGTGTGGGGATTCGTGTGTAGGGATGTTGGGGTCAGTCACATGTATTTGGGTATAGGGATGTTGGGGTCACGTGTGAGGGTTGGGGTGTAGGGGGTCATGTGTGAGGGTTCGGGGAGTGAGGGTTGGGGTGTAGGGGGTCACGTGTGAGGGTTGGGGTGTAGGGGGTCACGTGTGAGGGTCGGGGTGTAGGGGGTCACCTGTGAGGGTCGGGGTGTAGGGGGTCACGTGTGAGGGTCGGGGTGTAGGGGGTCACGTGTGAGGGTTGTGGTGTAGGGGGGGGGGGGGGTCACGTGTGAGGATTGTGGTTGCCCACCATCTGATATCATCTGAGACATCCAGTAAAGGAGTGACTGGTCTGATTACAATGACTCGGCACACTGCCGGTAGCACGGAGGAGGGTTAATGAGCGGAGTGACACACTGTCAGTGTAATGACAATAAAGGGTTGAAGGAAGGGTGGTGTCACTGTGATTTGTGGATTAATGAATGTCACCAACAATTGCTGGGAAGAACAAACACGGGACAATCTATTTGTGTGGAATAAAAGGATTTGTGTGTATTTAAGGATCGTTAGGACAGTGCCGTGTTCCCGGGATCTCCTTTTTTTCTGGTAGAGGATTAGTATAGGCCAGGATATCAGGAAAGGGGGACAATAAAACCCCGCCTCACATCTGACCCCGCCCTCCTCTTGCTGCACAGAAATCCCCAAATGATTCTTCGCTGACATTGGTTGTCACATCCTCACTCTTTCCCATCCGTTCCATATCCAGAACTATAAAAAGGTCCGGGTGTTGGATATAATTTTAGGGTTGTAGGTGTCTTTTATTAGAGCGTCGCCATGTCTATGGAGAGCGGTGATCACTATAATACTAGAGTCTGCGACTCAGCACATGGGGAGTCGGACAATTATAATTTCAGCAATCCTACATTTAAAATTTATGCGGCCCTCCCCACACCCAGGACACCGCCCAGCGTGTCACACCTCGGCATCCAGGTGATGGAACCGGAATTCGGAACGCTCTTCTTCTGTTTTTTGGGTTGTCGGCTGTCGGCTCCATTCAATGCATAGAGAGAAACGGGAGTGACCATGCTGTTTTTTTGGTTGTCAGCTGTCATCTCCATTTAATGCATAGAGAGCATCAGCAGTGACAGCGCAGTTCAAAAATCCTGAGTATGCCGCTGTCCTAGCAGAACTTCACTGATGGCAATGCAAACTATTTTAGGTATTTTGTTAAAACCTGTCCTTTTTTATTTTTTTATTGCTACATTCCCAATTCACTGATCACAGTTGCAATGCTTTACAAAGTAAAGAAAAATAATTAAAAAAATCCCTGAAAATATTCTAGTTTCTTTTTATTTTTTTCAATTAAATTATTTTTATATTTTACATATAATATAAAAATAATTTTTTAATTGAAAAAACGATAAAAAGAAACTAGAATATTTTCACTGATCACAGTTGCAATGCTTTACAAAGTAAAGAAAATTAATTAAAAAATCCCTGAAAATATTCTAGTTTCTTTTTTGTTTTTTTAATTAAAAATTTATTTTTATATTATATGTAAACTAATATAAAAATGAAAAAAATAAATAAAAAGAAACTAGAATATTTTCAGGGAACTTATTTTTTTATTTTTCTTTACTTTGTAAAGCATTGCAACTGTGATCAGTGAATTGGGAATGTAGTAGTAATAAAAAAAAAGAAAAGGGGGACAGTTTTTCCTAAAATAGTTTGCATTGCCATCAGTGAAGTTCTGCAAACTATTTTAGGTATTTTGTGAAAAACCTGTCCCCCCCTTTTTTTTTTTTTTTACTACTACATTCCCAATTCACTGATCACAGTTGCAATGCTTTACAAAGTAAATAAAATTAATTAAAAAATCCCTGAAAATATTCTAGTTTCTTTTTATTGTTTTTTTTTTTTTTCAATTAAAAATTATTTTTATATTTTACATATAATATAAAAATGTTTTAATTGAAAAAACGATAAAAACAAACTAGAGTATTTTCAGGGATTTATTTTTATTTTTCTTTACTTTGTAAAGCATTGCAACTGTGATCAGTGAATTGTGAATGTAGTAGTAATAAAAAAAAAAAAAAAAAAGGGGGGGGGGGGGGGACAGGTTTTCCTAAAATTGTTTGCATTGCCATCAGTGAAGTTCTGCTAACTATTTTCTATTTTAGGTATTTTGTGAAAAACCCGTCCCCCCTTTTTTACTATTACATTCCCAATTCACTAATCACAGTTGCAATGCTTTACAAAGTAAAGAAAAAAAAAAATTCCCTGAAAATATTCTTTTTTTTTTTTTTCAATTAAAAATTATTTTTATATTTTACATATAATATAAAAATATATATATTTTTTTTGAAAAACGATAAAAAGAAACTAGAATATTTTCACTGATCACAGTTGCAATGCTTTACAAAGTAAAGAAAAATAATTAAAAAATCCCTGAAAATATTCTAGTTTCTTTTTTTATCGTTTTTTTCAATTAAAAATGTATTTTTATATTATATGTAAAATAATATAAAAATGAAAAAAATAAATAAAAAGAAACTAGAATATTTTCAGGGAACTTTTTTTTTTTTTCTTTACTTTGTAAAGCATTGCAACTGTGATCAGTGAATTGGGAATGTAGTAGTAATAAAAAAAAAAAAAAAAAAAGGGGGACAGTTTTTTCCTAAAATAGTTTGCATTGCCATCAGTGAAGTTCTGCAACTATTTTAGGTATTTTGTGAAAAACCTGTCCCCCCCCCCCCCTTTTTTTTTTTTTTTTTTACTACTACATTCCCAATTCACTGATCACAGTTGCAATGCTTTACAAAGTAAAGAAAAATAATCATTTTTTTCCCCTGCAAATATTCGTTTATTTTTATAATTTTTTTTTATTTTTTACATACAATATAAAAAAATTGTATTTTTACATTTTTTTTATTTTTATTAAAAATTATAAAAATCTAGAATATTTGCAGCCAAAAAAATAAACAGTTTTTTCTTTCCTTTAGTAAAGCATTGCAACTGTGATCAGTGAATTGGAAATGCAATGTCTGGCTCCTGCAGACTTTCCCCCAGTTGCGGATTATGGCACTTGTAATTACTTGCTGGGACTTGTGGTTCATACCTTCACATATCTCTGTGTATAAATGACACGGCTGTACAAACTTCACAAATAGTAACTGCTGCAGGGGCGAGAGGATTTGGGGTGGGGTTCCCATTATCACCATATTGTACCCTAGTTACAGATGTAACATGTTGTCCAAAATATGGATTTAGATCAGTGGTCTCCAAACTGGGGGGCCCTTTGCTCCCCTTTTACCTGGCCCTTGAGGCACCTTCTTCCCACTGATACAAGATGCTACGCCTTTGCCCTGACACCCAGCGCCGGGGGGGGGGGTTTCCTGTGCCTTTGCCCTGACACCCAGCGCCGGGGGGGGGGGGGTTTCCTGTGCCTTTGCCCTGACACCCAGCGCCGGGGGGGGGGTTTCCTGTGCCTTTGCCCTGACACCCAGCGCCGGGGGGGGGGGGTTTCCTGTGCCTTTGCCCTGACACCCAGCGCCGGGGGGGGGGTTTCCTGTGCCTTTGCCCTGACACCCAGCGCCGGGGGGGGGCTCCTGTGCCTTTGCCCTGACGCCCAGCGCGGGGGGGGCTCCTGTGCCTTTGCCCTGACGCCCAGCGTGGGGGAGGCTCCTGTGCCTTTGCCCTGACGCCCGGGGGGGGGGGGGGGCTCCTGTGCCTTTGCCCTGACGCCCAGCGCCGGGGGGGGGGGCTCCTGTGCCTTTGCCCTGACGCCCAGCGCCGGGGGGGGGGGGGGGGGGGGGGGGGGGGGGGCTCCTGTGCCTTTGCCCTGACGCCCAGCGCTGGGGGGGGGCTCCTGTGCCTTTGCCCTGACGCCCAGCGCCGGGGGGGGGGGCTCCTGTGCCTTTGCCCTGACGCCCAGCGCCGGGGGGGGGGGGCTCCTGTGCCTTTGCCCTGACGCCCAGCGCCGGGGGGGGGGGGCTCCTGTGCCTTTGCCCTGACGCCCAGCGCCGGGGGGGGGGGGGGCTCCTGTGCCTTTGCCCTGACGCCCAGCGCCGGGGGGGGGGGGGGGGGCTCATGTGCCTTTGCCCTGACGCCCAGCGCCGGGGGGGGGGGGGGCTCCTGTGCCTTTGCCCTGACGCTGCCACAATTTCTACTCCCAATGGCTTCAGTCCCCGCCGAGGGACCTTGAACCTGGTCCTCTGGGGTCCCTCGGCGGCTGTCTCGGCTCCTTTCTGCAGAAACTCAACACCTTCATGCGAGCTTGCATGGTTTTGAGCACCTGCGGGCGCGCTCCCGTGATACAGTGAGCGGCAATAGCCCCCTTCTTTGAAGGCTTACATTGCAGTCTATAACTCTCTAGTTGCATGAAAGTCGGACAAAGTGGTGCATGAATACTACTTTGAAATCGCTGTGACTTTAAGTCACACATATAGTATATTTATAGTTGAGAAAACATGGGTTACAACTTGACATGTGACTTTGATATTTAGTCGCTTGACAAAGTCGCACAAGTGTGACAGCACTTAATTTTTTTAGTTGTTTTTCTCAGTCTTTAGCTCTGGTGCTGTGCTCTCGGCATGCCAGTCTGATGGTCCGGCTTTGGGTTGTCACTGAATGGTCGTGGTTGACTGCCGGTGAGAAGATCTTCCCCGTTCAAAAAAGGGAATTTCACTTTCTGTTGAAACTGGAAAATCCCTTTTACTCCAACAATCTGTTCCTCGGCTCGCTTGTTTCTACACTGCAATGTGTTCTCTTACACTTTCTAAAATGTTATCTTTTAGCATTTGAAGGTGCGAAGTTGGTGACGATAGCGGTTATAGTAGTGTGTATTGTTGGGGGGGGGGGGGGGTGTAGAGCTTTGCAAACATAATCTGTCCAGTTGTTGTGACCTGATCATTCCAGTGTCTCATCCTCGCTGGTATTTACAGCAATAATTATCTCCAGTGACAGGACTCATAAGCATATTAGGGGGAATCCTCAATCCATCCAGTAACGGGGGCATCTGAGGACACGCCGACAATCTGCCTACATGTAAGCTCTTCAGCCCCTTTCTTCATTCATTGCTCGCTGTGAATGGCGGCTGGAGAGATCAGAATGTTGGAGATTTATTTTACTAAATTATCATAGATCTGTATCTGTACAGGACAAAAGGGGGGGGGGGTGTATCTACAGGACAAAAGGGGGGTGTATCTACAGGACTCGGATTCTTGGCCTGCTGCCTTCATCTTCCTTATTGTCTGCATCTGGGACTTGGCTTCCTTAATGAAGACCGACTCCAATACTGATCTGCTGTTGCAACTTTTGTTCTTTTTGAATTGGGATCATAAAAGAAAAACATATTCTGTCGTCGTTTTGTAATTGTGTGAATAGTGTTGCGGTTAACCACTTATGACCTGGACCATTATGCAGGTTAACCCCTTCAATACCGGGCTTTTATACCCACCTCCGTACCGGGCCTATTCGGGCACGTCTCTCCTGCGTCTCTCCTGCGTCTCTCCTGCGTCTCTCCTGCGTCTCTCCTGCGTCTCTCCTGCGTCTCGCCTGCGTCTCGCCTGCGTCTCGCCTGCGTCTCGCCTGCGTCTCTCCTGCGTCTCTCCTGCGTCTCGCCTACGTCATTATTTTGCTAGAAAATTACTCGGAACCCCCAAACATTGTTTTCTTTTGCAGACACCCTAGGGCAGGGGTGTCAAACACAAGGCCCGCGGGCCGAATCCGGCCCTCCAAGCCATTTTATGTGGCCCTCGCCCTCCTCAAGACCCTTACTTTCTGCTTTCAAGCAATGCATCCGCTTCTTCCCAGAAGCAGCTTAAGGAAAGGGGGGTACACTATGATGTAAGGGAGAGTGGGGGACTTAACTTCTGATGGTGGGTTGGCTCTTAACAACTAATGTTAGAGGAGGGGATGCGCTGGACATCTATAACCTTACAGATACAACCGGCCCTTTTGAGGGCAATCGTAATGCTGATACGGCCCTCGATGAAATTGAGTTTGACACCCCTGCCCTAGGGAATAAAATAGCGGTCATTGCAACTTTTTATCTTGCACGGTATTTGCGCAATCATTTTTCAAACGCCCCTTTTTTTTTGGGGGGGGGGGGGGGCGAAATGGGTTTCATTAACTAAAAAATAACAAAACCGAAAAAGTTAGCCCAATTGTTTTATGAAAGATGTTACGCCGAGTAAATGGAAAATGTCACGCTTTAAAATTGCGCACACTCATGGAATGGCACCAAACTTCGTTACTTAAAAATCTCCATAGGTGACACTTTGAAAAAATGTACAGGTTACCAGTTTAGAGTTAGAGAGGAGATCTAGTGCGAGAATTGTTGCACACGCTCTAACGCACGCGGCGATACCTCATATGTGGGGTTTGAATAACGTTTACATATGTGGGCGGGACTTGCGTGTGCGTTCGCTTAAGACCTCACATCTCTCCTCCAGGCTGGAAAGCATGAGATCATTAAAAAAAAAAAAAAAAAATCACAGATCTCATGCTCACTAGCTGCAATTGTGGCTTTGTTTACTTCCGGGTACCCGGGCGTGATGTCATCACATCGCGCCCGGGTCTCCGACGGTCATAGAGAGGACTGGGGACCATCTGGTCCCCAGTCCTCTCTATGCTTCCTATCCGGCGCAGGGCGATTCTTTCCTTGGGCCCCTGATGGCACAGGAGAGCCCGGAGAAGCACTGCATGGCGGTCATGGGTGTCCCCTCCTGCTGCCTATAAGAATGATCAAGCTGTCGAACCGCCGCTATGATCATTCTTATGGTACGCAGGATCGCCGCAGGAACAAAATGATATCTGAATGATGCCTCTAGCTGCCCCATCATTCAGATATCACCGCACATAGTCTAGGACGTCATATGACGTCCATTCGGGATGGGAGATCCCCTTTGTGGACGTCGTGTGTCTGTGAAAATGACAATTGCAGTTTAGGAGTTAACCACTAGGGGGGTGCTGTAGGGGTTAAGTGTGACCTCGTATGTGTTTCTAACTGTAGGGGGGTGTGGCTGGACATGTGACATCAATGATCGTCTTTCCCTATATCAGGGAACGGACGATCGCAGACTCTGCCACAATGAAAAACAG